>JAOTRH010000018.1:20156635-20191510 GCA_034768845.1 Heliamphora exappendiculata | reverse complement strand
ACACAGCCGGCGCCGTTGTCACCCACCCCACCGCGCCGGCCACTGCCGGCACCGTTTAAGCCATCGTTCACGCCATCCATGATCCACCGCTGTTCTCTCTCTGTCCGGGTTTTAGCTTAAGGTTTCGTTTGGTTTAGATCTGTTGTCCTCTCGGAGTGCTATTTGCTTTCTCCTGTAAAGCCTTTGGTTAAACCTTTATCCTAGGTGTTCCTTTGTATAGTGTTAGTATGATTTTTGGGTTTTTTTTTTCACGATTTTCGGGTGCTGTGCTTTCTGGTTTTTTGTCAGCCTGGACCCAATCGGGGCATCCTGCTGTTTTGTTGCTGTCAGTCAATTGTTTTACTAACTATTATTGGGGATCTATTCAAGAAGTTTCTAATACTCCCTTCTCTCCTCTCAGATTTTCAGGATTATTTCGATTTTAGATCGTTAAGTCGGAAGAACTGCATCCAGTGCGTGTTTGAGCCAGATCAGTAACAGGAAGACCCTACAGGGTATTCGAACAAATAGTGAAATCGTCTGAGATGGCAGAGAATGAAGTGAACTTGGCAACCCTGATGAGGGCGATTTTTGAAATACAAAGAGCGGTCGAGTAACAAACCCAAGCCCATATTCAATGTCTAACACAAATCTGGGCGATTCAAGCTCATTTGTCGGGTGTAAATGAGCAGTAAGAGGACCCGAATGAAAATGGAGAGGATTTTGAAGGTGATAATTAGGGTTAAGATGGACCACAGGTTGCTGTACCACCCCAAATTCCTCGTCAGGTTATGGTAAAAGAGAAAAATACGGCCCAATCCAGGGAATCCGCACTGGCAAAAAAGATTGATAAGATGAAAAAGGTGTTGAGAAAGGCAAAATAAGTGAAGGAATATATGCTGGATGTGGGAGGCTTGTTCTTATTCCCATATGCCAAGCTCCGAAAAAAGTTTAAGATGCAAAAAATGAAGAAGTTTGATGGAACTAGAGATCCCTAGATTCATTTGAGAATCTACGCCGATACCCTTTCTCCATGGGGATCAATGATCAGTTAAAGGCCTAGCTATTCCATTGATCTCTGTCAAGGGATGCGCAAAAGTGGTTCCTTTCTCTCGATGTTTCCAAGACCAGAACATGGGAAGATATCGCAACAGCATTTGTCAGTCAGTATATCTATAACGTTCAGCTAGACGTAACCACCCTAGAATTGAAAACCACTCGTCAGGAGAGCCAGGAATCACTTGTGGATTTTCTAACCCGATGTAGAGGAAAGGCAGCTAAAATGATGAATTGACCGACCGAAAAGGAACATGTAAGAATTATGGTAAAGAACTTGCAATTCCCTCTGAAGCGCTATTTGATTACATAGCCGCTCTCCACTTTTGAGCAGCTATTTGACGTTGGGGTTCAGATTGAAGTCGCAATTCAGTCAGGAGACATAGAGAAAGCCGAGCCGAGTCAGAAACAGAGAAGACCTTACCTCACCAACATCCCGAACCAAAACCAGCCTACCCCTCTACAAATCTTGTTTCCTGGTCAAGTGAAGTGAACCTTTTGAACCCTCAGTCCGAACAGCCAAACTCCTCATCTTCTGCACCATCCAGAAACAACCAATCACCGCAGCAAAAGATGCTGAGGAGAGTCTTCACTCCCTTCAATATACCTCTATTTACAGCCCTGAATCGACTTGTCGAGAAGGGGCTGATAAAACTTCTTGATCCAACGCCGCTACCAAACTCCCTGCCACCAAGATACAATCCCTCTCAATACTGTGCATTCCATCGAGCCACGGGCATTTGACTGATAACTGCCTAAGGCTCCGCCATGAGATCTAGGACCTCATTGATAACAAGGTTATTCCACCTCCCTTTGTTGTTTAGAAGCCTAATGTCGCAACCAACCCATTGTCAAATCATGTTAAGCAAGTCGGTTTGAATTGCATTCAATCAGGACAGCCGAATGACCCAGCTATTATATATGTCTGGTGTATCTTCCACGCCTATATGTTCCAACGGTTAAAGATCAGCCGTGTTTGCTGATCATGGCCAGGAATGAGTGGGAAATGGAAGAGTGGAATGATGCTGCCTGGGACGGGTATGACATAGTGATTCAAGCAAAAAACCAAGAGGAATACAACGACAATGATGACTAGCCGCTTGACTATCCAGTACGGCCATACGAATTCGATCATGTTTTGGACGGTGTTGCTTTTCCTCAACTTTTAAAGAAGAAGTCTATGTTCACGAAATTCATTCCTACTGGTTGGTCTGAACAGTGTTGAAGTCAGATAGAGACGAATGGACCCAGTTTTGGGCTGCCCGTGACTAGCAAGTGGGATACATAGGAGAAGACATCCGGGGTTAGACAACGTCGACAATACGTGGGCAATTGAAGATGAAGAAGAAAGAAAAGGAAGGTCAGAGTGCAATGATCTAGATGATTTGTGGAAATTTAAGAGTTTCTCGTACGTCGCCGAGGTCAGACATACTGAAAACACCGTGCCAAGTTTGTCGGATCTCGAGGAAGGTGTTGAGCAACTAACCAGGAGTGGACGACACTTTAAGCTGACTCAGCTAGAGAAAGGACAAGCAAGTGGAAAGGTCAAGGAGAAGGAGCAGGAAGAGGAAGAAGATGCAATGCTAAGATAGTTGAAAAAGACCCAAGCTAACATCAGCATCTGGGGTCTGTTGATGGCTTCGCACAAGCATTGACAGGCAATGCTGAAGGTTCTAAATAAAGCAAACGTCTCGATAGACGTGACCCCAGAACAACTGATTGGGCTCATTCTGCCAACTGCAGAGCCCGGGTAATCTCCTTTTCTGATAAAGATGTGCCGCTATAAGGAAGGAATCATAATAAACCCCTGCTCGTCCCGAGTTTTTAGATCTTGACTTGATCTATTAATTCGCGGTGTTTTCTTTGATAAAAATGGTTTTAAGTCTTAAGTCAACTTTTAATTTTTTTTGTCCCGTGCTCTTTTCGAGTTTTTAGGTCTTGACTCGACCTATTAATTTGCGGTGTTTTCTCTAATAAAAATAGTTTTAATTCTTGACTCGACTTTTAATTATTTCTGTCCCGTGCTCGTTCTGAGTTTTTAGGTCTTGACTTGACCTATTAATTCGCGGTGTTTTCTCTGATAAAAATAGTTTTAAGTCTTGACTTGACTTTTAATTATTTTTGTTCCGTGCTCGTCCCAAATTTCTAGGTCTTGACTCGATCTATTGATTTGTGGTTTGCTCTCCGTTGAGAATAATTTTAAATCATAACTTGACTTTTAATTATCCTTACCTCGTTATCGTTCCAAATTTTTGGGTCTTGACTCGACCTAGTTATTTCGTTGTTGCTTTTCTGGTTATGATAATTTCTAGGATCTTGACTCGATCCTTTTAATTATTTTATCCCCAACTGAGTTCTTAGATCTTAACTCGATCTTTGACTTGTTTGATTGATTATGCCCCCTTTAGATTTCGACTCGATCTTTAGGATATTATTTGATCATATCAGTATCTGCATCATGTTCTGCATCTTGCATCTGTGCATTTGCCCCAAGAACTACTTTTTGGTCTGATCCGTAGCAAAGGGGTACGTAGGCATCTCGATGGAAACTTGAGTACGATCAACATCATATGCACAGTTGTGTGTTTGTGGCCGAAGATTGAAAGCTCGGTCAAATGAATGTTGTCTCTGGATCTTTGACATAATTCACGTCACGCGTTGCTGCGCAAGTTGTGTCAAAGAGGGACAATTGTAGACACCCCAATTTGACCCCGCCTAATCTTAGGTTGGTTATGGTGTTTTTTATGATAAAATCAAGTGAAATAGTGCTTCAGAATGATCCTCGAAAAATTATCCAAGCTCAATACCTAAGCCAAATGATCAAAACTTTCAAACCAGTGAACCTACATTGTCCAAACCTTGAACCGCTAACTTGGAAACTTGGGACAGCCAACTTTGATGTCCGCAACTATTACAAGAACCTCTTGAAAACCCTAGCCAACATAGCAGTCACCATTTTTGAACCTTGGGTCGCCAACTTTATTGTGGCGACTGCCATAGGAAACCCTTGGAAGCTCTGAATTTATAGCGACCACCAACGCCATACCTGGCGACCGCTAACTTCAAAAGACCTGACATGTCCCAAAACGTGCCAACACCTCATTGGTTGATGAACTCTATAAATACCGTACCTCTTGTACGATTTTAGGAGGACAATTTTGATGTCGGGGTTCTGACGGGTCGAAAGACGATAAATTTTGAGAATCGATACTCTATTGAAGCACTGAGAGGATGACCACCGATGCTGATACCCTGTTAGATTCTTGACTCACCCCTACACTTGGATTGGAGTATTACCCGAGGATTGGACTGTTGATCACCATTCCCCAACTTGAGGACACCCCTGATAGTAGCAATTCAGGAATTTTGTTTGGATCCCTGGTCTTTCTTCCTTCACTTTCTCTCTTTTAGTTTCAATACTTTATTTTGAGTCATTACACAATTGATTCAATTACACTATTTTTATTTGATTAGATTGTGAGTATTTAGTTTGGATATGTATGTTTAGCCTAGTTGAATCTAGTTAAATTAGCTAAATTCATAAATCAACGCAAATCTTAGTTTACTTTGCATACCCGCACTTAGAATATTGTTATTTTTTAATTTATCAAGATAGTGCCAACATATCCGACAATTGCGATTTATAATGTCGTAGTTGTCACATTTAATGCACTCACATTCATATGTGGTTGTAATGGTTAATATTGTGCCCGCATATTATATTTTCTAGTTAATAGTGACTATTACATTCCTATGTGGTAGTTGTTACTTTCATAGTTTAGTTTTGTTTTAATTACATTTCTTTTGTTGATCTTTAGCATGACGTTCATAGAAAATTTTTGGTATTTGCTTAATTCCCATTTAAGTAACATCTTTTATTGTTTTGTTGGTAATTAACATATAAACTCCATTTGAGTGTACTTAAATAATTTTAGAGTATGTTTCTATTTATTTTGTTTAAAATCATGTTAGTGTAATTTTTAGGTTATTTGACAATATGCATTTTTGGTGTGATAATTTTGGAGCATATTTTTATTTACTTTGCTTAAAATCATGATTAGAATAATTTAGGATGTTTGACAATATTGTATGCAATTTTGATTAGAATCTAAAAAATTTTGGGATTACATTTCTTTTGATTTGGTACCATGTCATCTTTATACTAGCTTATGTTATTTGGTGATATTGTATGTGGGTTTGTTCTATGTATTATTTAGTTAGAAATTACATGCCGTAGGACTTAAAATTTTTTTTTTGCTATTTGTTTTGTTTTGACCTTTCTATATACATAGGTTATGTATTTTTTAATTTTGATTTTGGATGTTCTCTCTTTGTCTTCATTTTCTGTATTCGCATATACTTGAGAAGTTTAATTAAGAACCAATGATGATTAGTAGAGGCCAACCTCACGGTTGGGCGAACGAGGTGCCTAACACCTTTCCCAGTTCGTACCTTAGTCCCCGAATCCTTATTTTCTCTAGATACCGTTTTAAAGATCAGTGGCTCATTTTGTTTTCTAGGTTTTTTTAAAAAATCAAGTGGCGACTCCATTTTTCACAAAAAGAATTTTTAAATTTTGGTTTTCAAGGTGTTAAAGTATTTTCTACACATTTCTTGAATTTTTTTATTTTTGAAACAAAACCCTAAATCCCGGCGCCACAGTATTTTCTGGCGACTCCGTTAGGGACTTATTTTTCAAAATAAATAAGCGTACTAGACTTGAACACATTAATGGTTCTTAATATGAATTTCTCATTTGTATTTTCGTATGCATTTGCATTGTTATCAGCCCCCTGCCTAGTCAACTCGATTCTCCGCTCAGTTTACTGTCTTGGGGCTATGTTGGGGAGACGGGCAAGCCTTACTGGCTACACGCTTTCACAGGTGTGGTAAAAGAGTTCTTGTATACCATCTGATCATGTCCTGTACCACACCTGGCATGGGAGGTATATACCCGACTCTATTCAGAGGGTGCCTTGATCATTTATGAAAAATGGCCTTTTTTGTATATAATTTCTTTGAACCCGCCATTAGGTATTAACCCGGTAGAATTATTTGTTTAATTGTATGTTTTGCTTGTGTTTGTGTAGGACCTTTGTTTGTTGGTTTGTATTAAAATAGTCTCTTTCCCAGGTTTTGACCCTGGTCTTCTTCCGGTGTTCCTTCGTTTTAAAATATTTTTTCTCTTGGGTCGTTGCCCAGTTTTTGATCTGTTGGTCTAAAATCTCGGGTTCTGCCCCGATTGTTGGCTTAGGCCTCGTTATTGGTTTAGGACAGTTTTTTCCCTCCTAGATTTTCCATTGTTTGTTGGTTTTGTACCCTCGGTGCCATTTAGGCTTGTCTTCCTGAACCTCTGTTTTGGTTTTTATTTTGAGGTCTCGTTTGGCTTAGAATTGGTTTTTTACCGGAGTGCTACCCATTTTTTCTTTAAAATCCTAGGATAAATCTTCTTTTTGGAGTTTTGTTGGTCTCGCGCTCGATTTTCGTGTTGGTTCTTGGGTGTTGGGGTTTCCAGTCGTTATGCTGCCAGTATGGGCCCAACCGGGGCATGTTTCTATTTCGGTGGTTATATCTGCTTGTGGTCAGCTATTTTTGGTGTTTGGAGTGTTTGCTACCTGTTATCGGGGTTCTTTTAGAGAAGCATTGGATACCAGTTATTCTATTTTTAGGGTTATCAGGTTTTTTTTTGGGTCTAGATCATTGAGCCAGAAGGTTCGCATCCAGTGCGTATTTAGGCTCGATTAGAAATCGGGTGGCTTTATAGAATTTCAGAACATATCACGAAATAGTTTGAGATGGTTGAGAACGAGATGAATTTGACAGCCTTAATGAGAGTAATTACTGATATATAGAGAGCCGTTGAGCAGCAGACCCAGGCTCAGGTGCAATGTCAAGCACAGATCCGGGGGATTTAGGCCCGTTTTCCAGTAGTGAATGAACAACATGACGACCCAAATGGTAACGAAAAAGATTTTTGAGATGACAATCAGGTCCCCGATGGACTGCAAGTTGTTCCACCACCACCACGGATCCCTCGTTAGGTGATAGTTGAAGAAGAAAACATTGCTCAGTCTACAGAATCTGCATTGGCTGAGAAGGTCGATCGGATGGAGAAGGTCCTTAGAAAGGCTGAGGGAGTTTAGGAATATATGCTCAATGTAGGGGGACTCTGCTTGTTTCCAGACGTCAAGCTCCCGGATAAGTTTAAACTCGCCGACATGGAAAAACTCAATGAAACCAGAGATCCCAGAAGTCATCTGCGAATGTATGTTGGTACCCTATCGCCGATGGAAATTGATGACCAGCTGAAAGCCCAACTCTTTTACCAATCTATTTCTGGGGCAGCTCAAAAATGGTTCCTCTCCCTCGATGTAGCAAAGACCAGAACCTAGAAGAACATCGCTATGGCATTTGTCAGCCAGTACAATTATAATGTCCAGCTAGAAGTGACTACCAGGGAGCTTGAGACGACCTCCCAAGAGAGTCGGGAATCCTTCATAGATTTCCTGACACATTGGAGAGGAAAGGTGGCTAAGATGACTAGTTGGCCAACTGAAAAATAGTAAGTCAAAATTGTGGTGAAGAACCTACAATCTTCACTAAAGCGGTATCTAATTGCACAACCACTATCCACCTTGGAGCAACTGTTCGACGCAGGTGTTCAAATTAAAGATGCTATTCAGGCTGGTGATATTAAGAAATCAGAGACGAGTCAGAAATCGATAAGAACATACCCTGATAACAACCAGAACTAACCCACCCCTGCTACTAACCTCATCTCCCGTTCAAACGAGAATAATTTGCTAAACCCCCATTTTGAGCAATTAAATCCTTCATCTTTCACTCCGCAACCAAGTAATAACCAATAGTCTCAACAGAATCCGAGGAGAGTTTTTACTTCCCTCAATATATCTTTGTCCACAACTCTTAATCGACTTGTCGAGAATGGGCTAATCAAACTTTTGGACCCAATGCCTGTACATAATCCCCTACCACCAAGATACAACGCTTCCTAGTATTGTGCCTTTCACCAAGGTCATGGACACTTGACCAACAAGTGTATGAGGTTGCGCGGCAAGATCCAGGATCTTATTGACAACAAGGTCATTCCATCGCCGTTCGCTGCTCAAAAATCGAATGTTACAATCAATCCACTGTCGAATCATGCTAAACGAGCCAGGGTGAATTGTATATATCTGGGGCAGTTAGAGGATCCTAGCCGGTATATCTATTCAGCGTATCTATCGTGCCTATGTTTTCCAGTTGTTGAGGACTAGCTGTCTTGTTCGTTGACTATAGCTGAAAATGGGTGGGACATGATAGAAGAATGGAATGACGATGCTTGGGAAGGATACGAAATGAAGGTTCAGGCCAACAACCAAGAAGAGCACAATGAGGAGGATGACTAGCCATTAGATGTCATTGCTCTTTCTCAGCTTTTCAAGGAAGAGGTTTATGTCGATGAAATGCAGTCATACTGGTTGGTCCAAAAGGTTTTAAAGTCAGACAGAGATGAATGGACTGAATTCTGGGCTGCCGAGGAACAACAGGTAGGTTACATCGGAAAAGATATCTTGGAAGACGTTGATAATACATGGGCAATCGAAGACGAAGAAGAAAGGAGAGAAAGAACAAAGAGCAATGACTTAAACGATCTATAGGCATTTAAATGCCCTCTATGTGTTGATGAGGTAAGGCAACTCGAAAACTTAATACTGGGACTATGGTATCCCGAAGAAGGGGCGGGAGACACTTCAAACCCGCTCAGCTCAAAAAAGACAGACCAGTGGAAAGGAAAAAGAGAAGGAACAAGAAGAGGAAGACGACGTTGTACTGAAGCAGCTGAAGAAGACTTAAGCCAATGTTAGTATCTGGGGCTTACTGATGGCTTCACATCAGCATGGAAAAGTTTTGCTGAAAGTCTTAAACAAGGCTAATATTTCAATAGATGCAACTCCAGAACAACTCATCGAATTTATTCTGTCAGTTGCGAAGCCGAAGGTCATTTCCTTTTTCGATAAGGATTTGCCGTTAGAAGGGAGGAGCCATAACAAATCGTGGCACATCATTGTCAAATGCTTGGAGAAATGGGTCCCAATGACTCTCATCAATAATGGGTCTGCATTGAATGTCTGCCCACTGTGGCGCCGAAATTTGGGGGTTTTGGAAAGTCAAAAATAAAAAAATTCAAAAGATATTTTGAAAATATTTTAACACCTTGAAAGCCTAATTTTGAAATTTTTTTTTTGTTGAAAATAGGGTTGCAACTTGATTTTTAAGAAAAACCAAGAAAAACAGAAACGACTACTGATCTTTAAAACATTAACCAGAGAAAAAGAGTTCGGGAGCTAAGGTACGAATTGGGGAACGTGTTAGGCACACCGTTCGCCTAACCATAACGTTGGTATCTACTAATCATCATTGGTTCTTAAAAAAATTTCTCAAATGCATACAAATACAGAAAATAGAGATGAGTTCAAAATCAAATATAGAAAATATATAGCATATGTTTATAGAATGCCAAAATAAAATAAATAAGGAAAAAAATCTTAAACCCTACTACATGTAATTTCTAACTAAATGATACAATACTCGCATGCAATATCATCAAAATAACCCTAAACTAACATAGTTTAAATGAAAGAACGAAAATATGCTAGAAGTTGCTAAAACCAAATTATGCTAAAAAAGTGGACATGAATTTTGCTAATAATTTTATCAAAATTTTAAACTAATTTAAACATGCTCTCAAATGAAATGAACAAAATATTCTCTAAATTTATCAAATTAACATGATTAATTTCTATGAAAGCGAAAAGCTAAACGAAAATAAAGAGTATGTGAAAATTCTATATTAAATAGTTGACCCAAAAATAATAATAAACCCCTAGCAAGTATTTTATGTATTAATATGATAAGGGAATATTTAAAAAAATTTAAAGATAAAGAAACTAAAGAGAAAGTAAAAGAAAATTAAACCAAAATAAAAGATTAAAAAATGCTATTAAACTAAGAAAACCTAACTATTTATGTTTTTTTATTTCAAACAAAATAAAGAGAAGAAAAGAAAAAGAAATGAAAAAAATAAGAGGATTTAAACTACTATTAAAAGAAAAAATTATACTAACATTTAAAATGTGAAAATTAGTATAAAAGACTTTTTGTGATTTTTTAGTTTAACAAAATAAAAGAAAAAAAAATTAAAATAAGTACTATGAAAGGAAACTTAAGCTAACATTAAAAGAAAAAGAAAAGAAATGGAGCATTAAAAACTAACATTAGAAGAAAAAAATGAAATATTAGCTTTAAATAAAAGATTAAACTAATATTAAAAGAAAAAGCAAAAGAAAAAGGAATATTAGCATTAAATTGGTGTTATATTGACAATTACAACCATATAAATATAAGTGCTTGAATTGTAACAATAACGGCATCGTTTGGTCGTATTGCTAAATTATGTTAGCACTATTTGATAATTTAACAATTTAATGCAAATAAGCAAATAAACTAAACAAGCCAAGACTAGCTACTTTACCAAATTAAACACATTCATTATAAACTAAATGAATTCTAATGCTTAAAACAATTATACAATAAGCAATATAAAAGATGAAACAATCAAATTAACCTGGTCACTCCAATGAGGTAGGAAATGGAGTTAGAAGAACCGGGGTTTCAAGCAAAATATCTGGATCGCTAAGAAATCCTCGAGCCAGAGAATGGTAATGTGCAACTCGTTCCTCAAACGATGATCCAAGTTAGGGTTTCAGAATCTCGGTATTAGGGGTCCGGCTCTCAGTACTTCAGTAGGGTTTCGACGTCGGGGATCAAAATTATTCGGTGGATCGACAGAGCTTCTCTCTAAAATTCTATCCTAAAAATGTACCTGGGGATACAGCATTTATAGAATTGTTCAACTAATGAAATGCAGACACGTTTTGGGACACGTCAGACCATTTGGGGTTGGCGGTTGCTAGTATGGAAGTGGCGGTCACCATCGAAAGTGCAGTTTCCAAGAGGTTCTATTAGCGGTCACCACAATCAAGTGAAAGATCAACAAGAGAAGCAGTAGAGGAGGCAGGAGGAGCAGATGGAGCATCAACATGTGCAGGAGGAGGAGGAGCATGAAAAGAAGCAGAGGAAGGTCCTGGAGTGTCTATTCTAGTGGACTGTGGAGGAGGAGAATCAAAATCTACTCCAATAGAAGAGAAGTTTTGAGGGGCAGCGGGATTTCGAGGAATGGATGGAGTACCACGGCAGATGGTTCAAATTCCGTCGATTTTGGAAATCTGCATGTGTTTCAAAGTAGAAGCCCCATATAGGTCATGTTTGGAAAAATTGATCATTTTCTCAGCAGAAAGGTCAATGCCAAAATGGCAAAAAAAAATTTGTTAAGAACATACTATGGAGGAGGGAGGAGTTGGATTTGCCATGTGATTGGAGCATATTTGAAATAAAGAAAAATCCTAGATCATGGTTATGCTCGAGAATACACCACATTATGAAAATGTGCATGTAAAAGACATCTCCAAACTTTCCCATTTATGGCAGAAATACATGATTGGCCATGTAATGGAGGATTCTCATTTCTGGTTTGAGAGAGTTGGCCTCTAGGGGTTTGGAGGGATTAATTTCATCAACCTCAAATATTTGTCTTACTACATCATGAAAAGAAAATCCATCTAGTTCGATAGATCTCTTATTGCAAGGAACAAATATCTCTCCCTCAGGGACACATAGAATTTCATGAAGAACAGAGGAGGTCAAGTGGATTTCGGTTCCATTTATCCAAGAGGTGATGGTGGTGCTAGGGATAGATGCAATATGAAAATGTGCATAAAAAAGCATTACTAGAGTGGGGTAGTGAGGGTCACGGTGTTAGAGTAGTCTTTCCCACCCAAGATTAGATAATAAATCTCTAAAGCGCATTTCAATAGAATCGAAAAAAGAGAAATCAACAAAAAAGTCTGGGATTACCTTACGATTTATGAACGAGGAGAAATAGAGTTGTTGGAACTTGTTCGACTTGAAGCTTAAGGTCTCTGACATCGCGATTGTCGCAGTTCCCGTCGCCGTCGTCGTCGCTACTATCGTCTTTTTCTTCTTATGTGCCATAGGGTTCGACTCCTTCATCCCTGGTTCTTTTGCTGCCTTTTCCCATCGTTTGTGCGGTCATCTTGGATTGAGAAGATGGATCGAAGAGAGGACAAAAGATGATGGGTCGACTGGTTTTTCAAAAGAGAAAAAAAACCACGATAGATGAACAGTTAAGGAGAGAGAGAGAGAGGAAACGATGCGAATGGTAGTGATCGATGCCTCGTAAATAGGCAAAAAGATTTGTGTCGACACAAATAGCTTTTAGGTCAACACTTTTCTTCGCGAGTGCGGGTGTCCGAAATAAGAATTTGTGTCGACACTTTTTCAAACAAGGTCGACACTTTTGGCCATTTGAGTCGACACGATTAAACTTTGGGTCGACCCAAATTTTTCGAGAGCAAGGCATCGAATTTGAGTTGACACTATATAGAAATTGGTCGATACTTTTTCCCGCAGTGTCTCTTCCATAGAGTTTTGAGTCAACTCAAGCACATATGTGTTGACATTTTTTAAGAGGTATCGACACTTTTCACACATCAATGAAGAATATCAAAAGCATTGAAATGCATTGAAAAGACATGATTAGTATGGTATTTTAATCATAAATTTGGAGCACATAACATACCAAGTTCTCTTATCATATAGCATATTCTTTCTTCATTCAAAGGTTTGGTATAAATGTCAGCTAGTTGGTAATCTGTGCCTATGAATTCAAGTTCAATGTTGCCTTTTTGCACATGATCTCTTATAAAGTGATGTCTAATCTCAATATGTTTTGTTCTAGAGTGTTGTATTGAATTCTTAAATATATTGATTGCACTAGTGTTATCACATTTTATAGGAATATGATCTAAACAAAAATCATAGTCCTCTAGTTGTTGTTTCATCTAAAGAACTTGTGCACAATAGCTACCAGCTGTTATGTACTCAGCCTCAGCTGTAGATAAGGCCAACAAGTTCTGTTTCTTACTAAACTAAGAGATTAGTGAGTGTCCTAGGAATTGACACGTTCTACTTGTACTTTTCCTATCCACTTTACATCTAAAAAAATTAGCATCTGAATAGCAAAATAACTCAAAGGCTATTCCTCTATAATTGAAGAATTCTAAGTTTTGTGTACCTAAGAGGTATCTAAAGATGCGCTTAACGGCAGTCACATGTGATTCTTTAGAATTAAATTAAAATCTAGCACACATGCTAACACTAAACATAATATCCGGACGGCTAGCAGTTAAGTATAGTAGATATCCGATCATATCTCTATATCGCTTTAACTCTACTGTTATTCCGTTTTCATTCTTATCAAACTTTGTTGTAGGACACATCGGGGTTCTGGTAGGTTTGGCTTTTTGCATGTCAAACCTTTTTAGTAAGTCCCTTGTGTACTTAGTTTGATTGATGTAGATTCCTTCTTGTATTTGTTTGATTTGAAGTCCAAGAAAGTAGTTAAGTTCACCCATCATCCTCATATCAAATTCTCCCTGAATACACATAGCAAAGTCCTTGTAAAAAAATTCGTTAGTTGCAAAAAAAATAATGTCATCTACATAAATTTGGACAACTAACATATCAATTTCTAGAGACTTGATAAAAATAATGATATTAATTTTTTCTCTAGAAAATTTATTTTCAATCAAAAATTTGCTAAACCTTTCATACAATGCTCTGGGTGCTTGCTTTAAATCATAGAGATCCTTAATAAGTTTGTAAACATGATTTGAAAAATCTAAATTTTCAAAGTCAAGAGGTTGTTTCACAAAAACTTCCTCCGAGATAAAATCATTTTAAAAAGTACTTTTGACATCCATTTGATAGAGTTTAAAAATTTTAAAGCATGCAAAAGCAAGTAATATCCTAATGGCTTTAAGCCTAGCCACATGAGCAAAAGTCTCATTAAAATCGATATCTTATTCTTGATTGTAACATTGGGCTACCAATTGAGTTTTATTCCTAACAACTACTCCATTCTCATCCATTTTGTTTCTAAAAATTCATTTTATACCGATGATAAAGTGTTTCTTAAGTCTTAGGAGTATAGTCCAAATCTTGTTTCTTTCAAATTGGTTAAGCACTTCTTGCATAGTCAAGGTCCAAAACTCATCGTTTTTAATTTTCTCAAAATGTTTTGGTTCAGTCTGAAAAATAATTGCTAAATTACCACAAACATTATGTAGAGAAGATATAGGAGTCACCAATGATTAGGTCTTTTGGGTGACCATGAGCATACCTCCACTCTTTAGACAAATCTGAATTTTCAGGATTTGAAGGCCCAGCAACTTGTTGGACTTCATCTTGTTGGGAATTTAAAGCTTACTCATGATTTGGTTCTTCTTTATCTTTAATGAAGATGTCTTCAACACCTTTTTTTATATCAGCCAAATTATCTTCACAAAAATCTTTTGAAAAACTAAAGTTAGCTTCATAAAAAATATGTATAGATTCTTCAACAACTATGGTCTTTTGTTGAAAACTCTATAAGCTTTAGTAGATAATGAATATCCTAGGAAAATACCTTAATCAGATTTTGCATTGAACTTACCAAAAAATTATTTGTTATTGTTTAAAACAAAATATTGGCACCCAAAGGTGCGAAAATAGCTGATATTAGGTTTTCTTTTATTCCATAGAAAGTAAAGATTCGGGGGCTAAGGTACGAATCGGAGAAGGTGTTAGGCACCCCGTTCGCCTAACCGCGAGGTTGGCCTCTGCTAATCATCATTGGTTCTTTAATTATATTTTTCAAATGCATGCATACAGAAAATGGGGGTAAAGAGAGAACATCCAAAATTAAATAATAAAAATACATAGCATATGTATATAGAACGCCAAGCAAAGCATAAAATGAAATCATAGATCTTAAGGCATACAAATTCTGGCTAAATGATACACGGGGCAAACCACATGCAATACAATGGGATAATTAATACATAGCTAGCAAATCCTAATCAAACATGATACTAACAATGCATAAAAAGCATAACAAGAGTTTAAACAAAATGGAGATGAACCCTAAGGTTCTCTAAACCTTAATCATACGAAAATTACACCACAGATTGCATATCGGAGGTCACATATTATCCACAGAATACTAAACCAGCAAAAACAGGCTACTGGAACAACACAAAGGTTTCAACCGTAACATTTGGATGTTGCGGTCGCAAGGTAAAATGGGGAAAAGGTTGCGGGCGCGAGGATCAATGTCGCAACCGCGAAGATGTGAGTGCTATAACATTACGGGCACAACATTGATTGTTGCAACCACAAGAAATGTAAGCAATGTTTTACTGAATTTTGGTAAACAGTGTGTTGGGTGCAAACATGCAATATGTGGGGCTTAATCTGAAGCAGAATTACATAAGCGAATTGGGATTATTTTAATCAAAACTCAACGAAATCATAGAAAAGGGGTTTGGTACTAACTAAAACCTTAGAATTAAGCATTCAACAATGTACTGAAAGCAATAAAATCTAATAATTATGATTATTGCAATTACAGCATGAGTAATTTGATATTAACTAACATTTTAAAATTAAGCATACTAACAATGTAACTAGAAGCAATATAACCTAATGACAACAAACTAAAGAATAATCATGCAAATCATCAATTGAAATATGAAAATTAACCCGAGCTCTCCACGTAGGTAGAAAATGTGGAGAGAGAAGTGCCAGGGATCCAACATAATACCTGAATTGCGATAATCCGGGTATGTACCCTTAAGTCGTAGAATGTAGAGTCGTCCATTCGGTCCTCGAGAAGCACTCTAATTCCAATACTCGAGCCAAAATCAAGCGATTGCACGGATCGAGGTGTAAATCAGGAGTATGGCAAAGTGTCGGCATACTTAAGATTGTACTCTCTCACTTCTCAACTCGACAAAGTACCGATGCTCAGAAATCGTCCTCTAAAAATCGTACTGAAGGTACGTATTTATAGACAATGCCTCCCAATGAGGTGGTGACACGTCCCAAGCTCAGAAGATGCCAAAAAGGTTGTGGTTGCAAGCTTTGAACATTGCGGTCACGACATTGAAGGTTACGCCTACGAGGTTTGTCAAGGTTTTCACAGGTTTCTTGTTATGGTCGAGACAACGAAGGTTGCGGGTGCAAGGTTCAAAGGTTGCGGGTGCAGTTACTTGGGCCAGTGAACAATCAGGTCGCAAGGTTTGAAGGTTGCGGCCTTACGGTTGTGATCTTGTGATTCGATTTTGCGAAGTTCTAGATTTGAATTGCTTTTCAGCGATCGTTCAAATATATCATCTCACTTGGTTTTCATCATCGAACACACCCGAGTAAGTCTAAGATTCGGCGGAGTCAAATTGGGGTGTCTACAATCATGCACCACTACAACTTAAAGAGGATTTGACTTATAAAGAATATCAAATAGCATTGTAGACCATAGAAAGCAAGTACTAAGGCAATGAGTGACTCATTACCTAAAAGTACATTGGACTAACCATTCACAACTTTTTGAAAACCAATGTATGTCAAATTTAAAAGACTAAATTTCTTTTAAGAATGGTGGATTGTAATACCTAAAACAATAAGAAGAAGAAAAAAACACAAAATAGAATAGAGAAAGAGAGAGAACACAGCATTTATGACTGTAACATTGAAGAACCATGCAATTAATACGCATATTACACATGCAACTAACCATTTATATCGGGATGAAGAATATAAAAAGAATATTAAAAAAAGAAAAGAAAGACTGTATGCTAGTTGTTGGTCCATTTGAGATGTTATTAATTGGTTTTAAGTTGAAAAAGATTTTGCCAAAGATAAATAGCATTCTTCCATTATTAGTATTTTTATTGTTAAAATTCTTTGAAAATATTTTCAATTCAAAAAAAAATTTTGATCTTCTTTAAAAAGATATTATATTCTCTTTAAAAAGATATTATATTCTCTTTTATTCGTTTTTGTGAAAAAAAAAGGATCAAGTACGAAATTTTAACTATATTTTAAAAATTAGGAAAAATTAAAAAAATAATATATTTTAGCGATCCAATATATTAAATTTTGAGTATGGCTCTAGTTTGACTATAATCTGAACCTTAAAAATGGGAGTTAAATATTGGCATCGAAACTAATATTTCTAGAATTTCACCACCGGTTTAAGTGCGATTTTAGGTCTTGTCACAGGCCACTATATCCATAGTCGATAAGACTTGGGTTATCGAAATTGAATTGACGAACCATTAAAAATTAATTATCTATTATTTTGCACACAAAAGAGAATATTAATATATTTTTATTCCCAAATTATACATCTATTTACATTAAATATCATTACAAAGAAAAATCAATGTGTCTTCATTTAAATTATTTTTTTACATGCTTGATCCAGCTAGTAATAGTAGTTGGTGATTTACTAAGCTGTCAAGTTCATGATTTATTTTATATATTTTCTTTTACATATTCTGAAGAGTAGAGATGCACACAAAAAAAATTTATGGAAAAAGCTGATGGTAGAATTATTTTGATTTATGTTGAACTTTGGCCTATGATAGATTGCAATATGGATTTTAAAGATATCTGGAGATTCTTTAGGATTGAAATCATAACAAAGACTTTTTTTTTATTGAATATAATTGGTATTTTAGTCTTGCACTTATGTGCAGTGAATGTGAGGTGTTGTCTCGTGATTTTCTAATATATATAAATTTTGATATGAAAAAATAATCTTACCACGGAATGTCTCCCTTTTCGTGGGTGATATGATCATTGACACCATTCCCGTCATTTCAACTTAATGCTCCTTTTTGTCCGTAACAAAATATGATTTGGCTTAAATATTCGTAGGTCATATTTGTTTTGTTGACATTGGAGAGACTTGCTAAAACTAAATTGATAAATCAACTCTTATTTTATATTTTATCTCATTTTAACTAAAAATGATCTAACTAATATCTATATAATAAAGTAATTCATATTTTTTAAATATTCTAGAAACAAATTATCTTTAAAAGCTGAGATTTATTATACAACTCTAATCTTACGGTTCAGATTAGCATCTCTTTGCTCATTTAATGCAATTGATTTGAAAAAATATCACATCTCTCCTCATTTAATACATTCTCTCTCTTTATTTTTCTCTCTTCAAAAAATATCATCTCTCTTTACAAAAAAAAAAATGAATTTTAATGTTTTGAAAGTTTTTTTTTTTTTAAAATAATACAAGATTTTTAGAAATTTTTTTTCTTTCTAAAATATGAATTTATTTTATTGAAAAATGTTATTTTGGTTACCTTTAATAGAGAATTGTTAAGTTAGTTCTTTTTTAATATAAAAAATTTTATATTATTTGACAACTTAAAATGTAACTCCTTTTTTTTACAAAAATTAATTACTATTTTTTTTGAAAAAAATATTTTCTTCCCATCTGATGACCGAAAATTAAAATTGTTGTTTTTTTCATCAGAAAATTAAAAATTAAAAATATTATTTTGGTTACTTTTGATAGAAATTTGGTTCTGAATAAATTTTTTATTTATAAAAAGCAACAACTTTATTTATAAAAAGAAAATGGTTAGGAGGATATGTGAACTTTATAATTTATCATGTATGATGTACAATTTTTATTTTTGGAGTGTGAATGTTGTAATTGTATAGAATTATTGTATTATACATATAGAGAAATGCAAAACTATGTAAACCACGTGACCTTTCATGTCTTTTCAATGTTTGCCTTTCGTTTTTTTTTTTGTGAGGGATTTCAATTAAATTTTTTTAATTAAAAAAATATTTTTTTTTCTTGTGAAAACTTGATTAATTGATGAATTAACTTATGAAGAAGTTATGGGTACCTTCTAATTTAATCTTCTACATAATATAGAAATTTATTTTTATTTGTTTTATTCTTAAATCTTAAACATTTTAATTATAATAATGATTGTTTTAAAAGTTTGATAATTCATTTAATTTGCTTTTTATTTTAATATTTTATTTTTTTACTAATCACGTTTTATGTACATGAGAGTGCAAGAGCACTTTAATAATTGAGTAGAAAAAATTGATTTGAAAATGCATTTTAGATGTATGGGTTATAACTAGAAAACGTTGTATTAAAATATTTGTTTTGATCAATCTATATTACAAAATAGAGCGGTCTTATGACACGTCATATTTTTTATTCAATTGTTGAAATTGTCCAAACTTACATCTAACGGCAATAAGTATCATTTTAAAAAAAATATCGTCACTCTCCTCATTTAATGCAGTTAGTTTGAAGAAATATCACATATCTCTTCATTCAATACCATCTCTCTCCTCATTTTTCTCTCTTTAAAAAATATCATTTCTCTTCACAAAAAATAAATTTATTTTATTGAAAAAATGTTAGTTTGGTTACCTTCAATAGAAAATTATTGAATTAGTTCTTTTCTAATATAGAAAAATTTGAATTATGTGACAATTTAAAATGTACCATTTTTTTTACAAAAGTTGATGACTTTTTTTTTTTGAGAAAATATTTTATTCCTATTTGAAAACTAAAAATTTAAATTGTTATTTTGTTACATTTGATAGAAACTTGGTTTGAATAATTTTTTATTTGTAAATCACGTGACGTTCTATGTCTCTTCAAATTCTACATAATTGAGGAATTTATTTTTATTTGTTTTATTTATTAAATCATAAGTATTTTAATTATAATAATGATTGTTTTAAAAGTTCAATAATTTATTTAATTTATTTTTTATTTTAATGTATTGTCTTTCCTTTTAATCACATTTTATGTACAAGAGAGTACAAGTGCCATTTAATAATTGAGTAGAAGAAATTAATTCGAAAGTACTTTTTATAGGTATAGGTTATAGTTAGGAAACGGTTTATTAAAAATAGATTTTGATCAATTTTATTATTAAAAAAAATTGTACATAATCTCTATTATCTTTTATGTAAATTTTTATTGGTTGGATTGTTTATTTTTAATGATTGATTAAAAATACTTTGAGAGATAACTGTCTTTCAAAAAATTAAATTGATTGAAAATGCTTTTAAGCACGGATTATCCCTAGGAGATTGAAAGTGTCTTTTGGCATTATTTGAGTTTATCATATGTTCTTTTTAATAGTGTTTCAGTATGATAGTTAATGTATTTCGGGATGAATTATGTTTAGAAAAATAAAATTATAAAAATAATTAATTATTTAAATGTATAAACTGTGCATTAAGAGTATCATAAATACGAGTCGTAAGTGTCTTTAGGGACGGGCATTCCCTAGTTATAATATACATAATCTCATTCACTATTTTATAGTATTAAAAAAATATACGGTATTTACGCATTATTAATCCCTCATATCATATTCAATCATATGCAGCACATCAAATATTGTCATAATACCTAAGGTGATAAGCATAGCACAGAGCTTCTAAGTTTTGAGCAAAGCTCTTTGTTTGGTTATATAAAACTTTAATTTTTGTTCCACACTGCTTGATGAAATTAACTTTTTTATGGGTTTATATAAATAAGCTAATATTTAACTGAATTTGGTTGGGTTAAGTAGGAAATGTAAGCTCATGGTGTGATATAGGTTCATGGTATGGACTAGCCCATGGTAGCGCATCACACAATTAATCGCACATGCCTTAACATGCATCACGTGGTTTATCAAAGACCATTTAATATTTATTTGTTTTGACCTTGGAATCAACAACACAATTTGAAATGGTTAACAGTTGATTAAACGAACGGGTTTATTTTTAAACCTAAAAGGTGCTAAACCCTCAAAAGGTGTTAAACCCATTTTTTAAAAAGTCAATCGATAGCTTTTTAGGAAAATGCAAAACCAATTATGAGAACATCAACTTTGCCAGAACAATGGTGAATACCGCAGCATCTTCGCCACCTTATCCATATTCAATTTGTAACGCTAATGCACCAGCCATCCAATATGATGGCGAACACGCTTTGTTGCACGGTGTGATGTTTTGAGAAAGGCACTTTATTGTCTATAAACTAATTAACACGTGTTTTACATTTTAAAATATAACAAAAATATCTCTCTCAATTAAAATCACTTTTATTTTGAAATGAATTCGCGGAAGATCTTTAAGGCTTGCTGAATATAATTCTTTATTTTATAAGGCTTTGTTGTATTTTGAGATTGACTTTACTTATAACGGATTGGCAAACTCTTCAAAGTAAGGAAAAATAAAATCTTAAAAATGCCTTTAAATATGCCTCATAGGTTTCAAATATTACGATTTATAATTTGTCCCAACTCTAAGTACACACATTTTTATTAAATATGACCATTAAATGCATTGAGACACTTATAAAATTGGCTTGTAAGTTCTATGGCTTGTTCAAGCCCGAACTAGCCTAAGTTCTATGGCTTGTTCAAGCCCGAACTAGCCTAACTTGGGCCACAAGATAGGCAGCCTGCCCTAAAAGCTCGAATTTTGGCCAACAAACATGGTCCAATCTGGCGTGGAGATGTTGGAAACTAAAAATATAAAATGGGATTCTTGGCGGTTATTCAATTAACAGTCAAACTTTTTTGTGGTCAATTGAAGTTTGGACATTGTTGCCCCTCATTCAAGTAGTTGAAATTTTTTAAATAGTGTGCCTAAAATTGTTATGATGTGGCGAGGCTGGTTAATTTTTTTATAAAATTAGTATCTTCAAAACCTATTCATCAAGATACATCAATCAAAATTTATATGAAAAATAAAATTTTGTAACAAATCAACAAATTTGATAATTTTCTTTGTTTGAAACTATGAAAATTTTAGTTTTAAAATTGAGGGAGGTAATGGCATCAATCCGACCTAGAGTCCAGGTCATCACTATGCCATCTCGCCCATGGGCAACACTATCCAAGCTGAACCCACCATTTCTTAGGTGAAGCTTGAAGATAGTCAAGTATAGACGTACCTGAGCACTAAGAGAGCTCTGGATCACAAGAGTCGTGCTCACGAATATTGAGGACCTAGCTATTAGCCGATCAAACTCTACCATGTGTATGCCTGAGTTAGACACAGATATTGGCGGATCATAATTTGTTAGCTTGACCCCTAACATGCACAAGGGAAAACGAAAGAGAATTACTGACAAAACCAGGAGGATACTTCCCGCAATCATCATTATAAAATCGCAACTTTACAACTGACTTGATACATTGGAAATAGTACATCATGGGGATGAAAGTTAAACCAGGGTTCATCTATAAATAGATGAAGATTCCAACTATGTTCATTTGTTTCCTCACCTTCAAACGTCTACTAATTTGATCATCAGAGTGCCCACTGATTGAACCACCAACGAGCCAACACTCATCTTTTATTTGTGTAGGAAGAGGGGGATGTTTCCCACCCTATCATCTATCAGGAAGGACGGAACCGTAGATCACAATCTTAACCCTCTATAATTCGGTGTCATCTATAGGAAACACACACAAAAATGCCTTCAAGGCATCCAACTGTGAGAAAGATGCATTCACAATCCCAATAGAGTTTATAGCAAACAAAAAGTTGGGGCTTCTCATGGAAGTTGCCACGTTTGAAGCAACCATATCGGGGGGAAATGGAGCCAACCATGGTGGTAGAAATAGTGTTTATTTTGAGATTCATATTGCTCGATCAAGAGCAAATTCTATTGGGAGGAATACAACGCCACAATATATACATGCTCGGTGGTCCAGAAAATACATCTTTATTAATATACAACGATTACAATGAACTAAAATTATAGAAAAATAAAATAACAGAAATAACATAAATAGAATATGCAAATCGAGTCCTGCAAATGCAGTTTTTTTAAGAATGATTCACCGCCTACCAAAAGTGTTGTAGGTTTTCCACCGGCATCGCTCTCCCATGATAAAACGGCTGACACGATCGTTAGAATACCACCAAGGATCGGCTACGAACGTACCTCGTCTGTCTTTCTCTCTCTCACAGCTTGCAATTGTAATCTCAGAATTGTATCTCTCCTATCTCACCTCTTTACCTTGCTGTTGTTGTTATCTCTTTCAGAAAACTAGAAAAAGCTGACTTTATATAGAATTTCTATCATGGGAGTTACAAGAGAATCAGTAGCCAATGAATGGTATTGATTTCTAGGATTCAATTACCAATTGAATGGCCAATTCAATTGTAATTGAATTCTGCTATTGAATTCTGGAATTCAATGGCCAATTGAATTCACAAAATTCTAACAAATCCCACGCAATAGATTGCCCAGCGTTGCTCCTATAAAGAAACTACATTCGAAGAAAGAATTCCAGATCATTACTATTTGAGCAAGTAATCAAGTAGTAGCAAGAAAAGATAGACAAATGACACTAATAGCTCTTTGAACTTAGAAGGGAGCTATGAGACACCCGCAATCAGTAAGATCATATGAGAGAGTAGAAAAACCAACCACAAGACTAAGAAGTGAACCAAAGAAGGAGAGCTCAGATGGATCCACATATTGAAGATCGAGGAGGAGCTCTTAGCAAGAGGAGGGTATCTAACACAAAGTGTTAAACAGAAGAACAACATATCTCGATTAACACCCATGCAGATACGATGGCACATTAAGTTATTGAACGTAGCGTACAGAGGATGAATAGCTACCACCGAGTTCAAGAGGAATAATAGAAAGACCTTCAGCAGTGGCTACACCTACAGCTCGATGTTAGGCTCCAGTCACCTTTAGGGATGTCAACAAAATATATGAAATGGCAAGCATTAGAGCAGATCTTGGTTTCACCCTTTACAAGAGAGGTGGACACGACGAAACCTCCTCATAAGTTCTAGGCACCGAGGTTCAACCTCTGCGACGGAAAGATAAATTTGGTGTCGTATCAGACATACTAGGAAAATGATGTCCCTCTTACATGGGAATAATCTACCCATATGTTGAGTTTTCCCTTTTAGCCTAGGAAAGTATTAGGGTTCTACACTAAGAACTATACATCGAATTTTTTGTATTATTTTTTATTCATTAATATAAACTATTTTTCTATTTTAATGAAAATTTGTAAGAGCAATGTATGTATTTTATTATTTTTTTAATGCTGTGTATGAGTGTCTTTTATTATATATAGTACTTAATCTGGTGTGTAGAGTTCGGCTTACACACAAAAGATCAGATTATCGGTTCTTGTAGAATATAAGTTTATGATTCACAGTCTTGTATGAAATTAATACATCATCGATACGGCAATAGCACAGTATTTTAGTAGGTCTGTCTTGATTACGGGGAACGGTATAGTTTCGACTATAATTTCGACTCATTCTACTAGTACACTTTATGTGTATTGAACATAACCGCATTTAGGTAATTAATTTTATACTGACTATATAAATTAATTTGCACCACATAGTTATTATGAATATTTATACTCTTAATTCTAAAATAATTATTAAGCACGTATATTTAATGTTCACTATTTTAATTTATTAAAGAATGCGATCTTTTATGGATCTATAATCCCTGTAAGTAGGATAATGGCATTACTTATATAGTGAATATTAATTATTGACAGAATCCACGTCCTGAATAAATATTGATGATACCCCCTTAAGAAAGCTTACAAGTTTTGATTAAGTTATGTGGATTTTATAATCCGACATATTAAATAAATTAAGTGAAAGGTCTTAAGAATTTTTAGAAGAGATCAATTGTGTATAATTGTCAATAATTTAATTTAATCGACGGGTGTCTGTAATCGTAACATTGGGAGAATAATAAGCATTTAATAACAGGAGCTCGAAAGTTTAATTTTGAGAATGAGGTCGGGAGTGTAATTATAATTCTTTAGTAGTATGATTTGTAATTTATGTTTTTAAAAAATTGCTTCTCGGTTGAAGTGAATTTTCTTAATTAAATTAGAAATTCGTATTTTATTTACTCTTTAGATCCCTGTTGTAGCCTATATACACAACATTATAACTCTTGCCACCAGTACACGTCTCAAATTAGATATTCTCATATTTCTTAGGATTTCCATGTATTGTGAAAACCAGAGAAAAATAAAAAGGTAGCTAAATAGGGTTCGGAACATAAAGGATTTAAGCCCACACTTAATTCGTGTTTCGGCGTTTCAGAATATAGCAGAATATTTGAGTGGAGAAAAGATTGCTGGTTATCTGCTGTGTTGATCTTTGGATTCAATTTCAAGAATAGAAATGTGATCAAACTAGAGAGAACACGCAGGTATAATCCCTATTTTTCTTTGTAAGTGTACCAGGTTTTGTTTCAGGATTCAGGGAAAAACTAGGATTTTTTCGTATAGGTTCCGTCCAGAAAGTTTTCCTGTCCATCCAGATGGTTCGGCGCAGTGCAGTTTTTTGTTGTATGATGTTCTTGTTTTGCGTCACATTTGATTTGATTCATATCTGTTGATCTATGGATATGGGGTTCGGGTAGACTAGAACTGTGCTAATCTCTATTTTGCAATGTTCTATCCTGGCTTTATAGTCATACATAAATGTGTGTTTGAATGCATGTCTTATATGGTGATTGTTTTTTGTTTTCACGACATTTGAATCGTGATAGTATCAATGTAAACTGCATTAGAGGCATAAGATCTTATATAACATTCTCTCTCTTGTAGATTGAATGTGAACTCCAAATATGAAGGCATAAGACCCGTGCTTGTAATCTTTAACAAGTTAAGTTGAAGATTGGAGCGTGTTTTGGAGGCCCCAACGTTGTTTTCCAAGGTTTTGCAGCATTCTTGTGTGATAGAACATGTTTTGGTGAAGAACGGCGCAGCTAGGGTTTAAAAAACATGAAGTGCTAAAATCTCGTTCCTTCTAGACACCCCAATGTTTGTCCGGATAGAAAATTTTCTAGAGGAATTCCATCCGGACGCCCCAACGTCCATCCGAACAACGGACAACCCGTCCGGATAGAACGGTCAAGTGATGCCTTTTTGGTCGAGGATTGAGCCAGTGTATTTACAGATTTTGACACGGATTAAGGTTTCAAACCACGTGCCGCGCAGTCAAACAAGAAAGCCTCAGGATCAAGAGATGGCTCAGAAATTCTGGAATGACCATAGAAGTCGGGATTTATTTTTTCATATGCATGTTTATTATGTTTATGATTTTGTTGCGGATGTTTAATTCTAAACAGTATGGATAACTGGTTATACTTTCATGCTTTATAAGGGTTTAATTTAAATAAATTTATTTATTTTTTTAAATTAGTTAATATGGATAACTGAAAAATAAAATTAAACTCTCAAGTTCTTATTTAAATTTTTTTCATAAATTGGAAGAATTTGGAATTTTATTTGTTATAAATGTAACACGTAAAGATTGGTTTTAACTGAAATTTTTTGCAACGTGAGATTTTATTTCGAAATTATAAATTTTTTATAATTAAACAGATTTTATAACTCTAAAAAATGTTTTAAAAAATTAAGTGGATGAAAGAATTTATTCACATATAAATCTCACAGTCTTCATCACTAGTTTGTAAGTGATGTTGTTAGTTTCATGTGTCAGCCTTAAGTGCCTTGTGCCCTATCGGATAGAATTAATTACGGTATTACCGGTACAGACTTTTTTTAGAGATAATTCTAAATAATTGTTAGTGTAAATCACTTCTGCATCTAAATAATTCATTGCAAAGCAATTGATTTGAAATTATGTGATGGTTTACACTTAATTGTAAATAATAGTATCATTTTCATCTGAGTCACTAATATTATTTATAAAACCAAAATTATGTCAGCTACTTAATTTTACTTAGCATGATCTGTTGACTAGATAGTAAAATTAATAAAAATTGACTTATTTGGACGAATGATGAATAGTAAACAACCTTCCCATCGAGAGAACCAAATTTTAAAATAAATTTAAAATTTTTGCTCATTATAATTATTAGTTTTTAATTATGTGATTCTCATATATTAAAATGGCTTTCAATTCTCTCGCAACCATACTCAAAGAGAACAAATTAATTGGTCCTAATTATATTAACTGAAAAATGAATCTAGATATTGTGTTATTTGCTGAGGACTATAAGTTTGTGCTCACAAAGATATGTCTACCAACGCCTGACGAAGGAGCAACCGATGAGGAAGCCCAGTT
Source organism: Heliamphora exappendiculata (assembly GCA_034768845.1). Classification (NCBI taxonomy): domain Eukaryota; kingdom Viridiplantae; phylum Streptophyta; class Magnoliopsida; order Ericales; family Sarraceniaceae; genus Heliamphora; species Heliamphora exappendiculata. Next base: position 20,164,336 of record JAOTRH010000018.1, on the reverse strand, counting down.
TTATCAAAAGTGGCAAAAAACTAATTAGATGGCACGGTATTACACTTTGGCATTCATGTCAAATGTAGTACAAGATCAGCATCAGTCTATATCCAGTGCCTATGACATAATTATGAACATCAAAGAAATATTTGGGGATTAAAATCTTGCAGTTAGGCAGATGGCTATGAAATTTCTAATGAACACAACTATGACTGAAGGCACCCCAATTAAGGATTATATTCTGAAGATAATTAGTTTTCTAAATGAACTAGAAATCCTTAAAGCTGAGATTGATGAAAAAACCTAGGTTGATATCATACTTCAGTCGCCGCCTTATAGTTTCAAGCAGTTCTGCCTAAACTATACCATGAACAAGTTGGAGTATACCCTGGCAGAATTTTTTAAATTACTTCAGGCAGTTAAGGGTGTTCTTAGGAAGTCAGTCAGTGCCTTTATTACTAAAAGTGGTTCTACTTCTAAGCCCAAAGGTAAGAAGAAGAAAAAGATTCAGAAACAGGATGGCCGGCTTTCAAGGAAGTTAGTAGGCCATGAACTAATGTGAAAAAGCTGAAAGGCATATATTTTCACAGCAATCAGACAGGGCACTCGAAGAAGCAATATCCAATTTATCTCAGCAAGCTGAATAATCAAGATAATTTCTATTAACTGGTTGTTGAAATATGCTTAGCGATGTTATCTGCCGTTACCTGGTGTGTACAAATAACAACCATTAGTCATGTCTATAATTCATTGCAGGAGTTTCAAGAAATCAGACATCTCAGTGATGGAGAGATTTACTTGCACATGAGCAATAATACAAGGATGGAACCAGTTCTAGTGGAAAATATCACTATCAGTTTTAGTAAAAATAAGATTTTAATTTTAAAAGAGTCACTTTATGCACCTTCCATTAGAAGAAATTTAATTTTAGTTTCTAGATTGGTTAAAGATGGATATTCTATTTGTTTTAATGACTCTGTGATTATTAAAGATGATAGATATTTTGTCTGTTCTGGTGCATTAGTGAATGATCTTTAGATTATTATTTTTATCTCTCATACACTATAATTGAATGAATTGAATAACACTAATAGTTTTTCATTTAAGAGAAATGAACCTTTTAAGATGAATCTAACGTATCTTTAGCACTTACACTTAGGTCATATTAATCTAAAAATGATTAATAAACTACTTGAAAATGAACCTTTGATTTCATTGAAAATGGAGGCACTTCTAGTCTGTAAATCATATTTAGAAGGAAATATGACTAGGATGCCTTTTTCAGCCAAAAGCTATAGAGCTAAAAAAATCGTTGGAATTGGTTCACTCTGATTTATGTGGACCTATGACTATTCGAGCTAGAGGAGGTTTTTAGTATTTTGTCACTTTTATTGATGATACTCAAGGTATTGATACATTTATTTGATGCACTGTAAGTCTAAATGATTTGAGAAATTTAAAAAATTTAAGGCAAAACTGGAGAAGTGCCTGAATAAATGTATCAAGACACTACTATCCGACCATAGTGACGAGTACCTCTGGGAAGAGTTTAGGGACTTTTTATCAGATGCAAAAATTACATCTTAGTTAACTGCACAGCAAAATGGTGTAGCAAAAAATAAAGGAATATAACTCTTATATATGAAAATGGTAAGATCTATAATGAGTTATTTAGAGTTATCTAATTCATTTTGGAGATTAGTATTATAAATGGAAACTTATATTCTGAACTTAGTACCTTCTAAGTCGGTACCTACTATGACATGTTCAGATTTGGGGCAGTTCAACACACATACTGAAGGAGAACATGGATAGGATGGAACCGAAGACGAAAGTCTGTTCTTTGTTAGATATCCCAGAAGAATGAATAGAGGTTTATTTTATAGTCCAAATGACTAAAAGGTCATTATCAATTCCAATATCCGATTCTTAGAAGATGGCTATGTAATGAACCACGAGCCTAGAAGTAGATTTGTTCTAGAAGAGTTGATTATCGGGATAAGTGCAGATTCTGAACTATGTCTTGATGCTACCATCAACATGTCCATTCACAACCATGGTAAGATGTGGATGATGGTGCATAGAGTTCATAACTTTGGCAAAAGGTTATAAATTATGAGATAGAGTTTATGTACTCTAATCAAGTCTAGGATCATGTAGAACTACCAGATAGGATAAACCTATCGGATACAAGTGGATCTATAAGAAGAAGAGAGGAGTGGACGAGAAAGTGAAAATCTTCAAAGTTAGGCTTGTTGCAAAAGGTTTCGTCCAGCAAAAAAGGATTGCTTATGAGGAGACCTTTTGCTGGTAGTCATGCTTAAGTCTATCCAAATTCTCTAATATATTGCGGCTCATTTTGATTATGAAATTTAACAAATGGACGTCAAGATTACATCTTACTGGGGATCTTAACGAGTGCATCTGTATGATGCATCTAGCCAATTTTATAGTAAGGAGCCAAGAGCACATGTTTTGAAAGCATAAGAGATCTATTTATAGACTTTAACAGACATCTAGGTCTTGGAATCCTCGGTTTAAACAGGCCATTAAGTGTTATGATTTTGATCAATGTCCTGACTAGTCCTGTGCGTACAAGAAGCGTGATGAAAGCGTGGTGGTGTTTCTGATACTTTACGTGGATGATATCTTGCTCATCAAAAATTATATGGGGGTGTTATCTTTGGTGAAGGTATAATTATCTAGCCAGTTTGATATGAAAGACTTTGGGAAAGCCAGTCACATCCTAGGGATTAAGTTTTGGCAAGATCAGGCAAGGAATGTTGGGATTATCGCAAGCCAATTATATCGATATAGTCCTTACTCGTTTTAGCATGCAGAATTTCAAAAAAGGGTTTCTCCCTTTTAAGCATTGACTCACTCTATCCAAGGATCAATGTCTTAAGACAGCTATTGAGATAGAGAAAATGAAGGTAATTCCTTATGCTTCGAGAGTAGAAAGCTTCAAGTATGCTATGCTTTACACTAAAATCGATATTTGTTTTGCCATTGACATGGTTAGCAGATATCAGTCTAATTTAGGGCAGGAGCATTGGACAGCGTTAAAACATATTCTTAAGTACCTAAAAATGACTAGAGATTCCATATTGGTCTATCAAACATATAGTCTAGTACCCTTGGGGAATACAATTTGGATTTCCAGTTAGATAAAGATTCCAAAAAATCTACCTTGGGATATGTGTTTATCTTAGGAGGTGGAGCCATAAGTTGGAGAAATATCAAGTAGTTTTGCATTACTGATTCCACCATGGAGGCCTAGTATGCTCTGAGGCAGTAAGGAGACCATTTGGCTCAGAAGCTCCCTGTTGGATATAGATGTGGTATTTTCAGTACAATTGGCTATTACACTTTACTGTTACAATAGCAGTGCAGTTGACAACTCGAAAGAACTAAGGACCCACACAAAAAAAAGCACATCAAGCGTAAGTATCACCTGATACGTTATAACAAAAATTGCATCAGAGAACAACCTTGTAAATCCTTTTACGAAGAGTTACCAGTCGAGACTTTTGATAGTCATGTAGAGAGCATGGGAACTAGATGTATGACAGCATAGCTTTGAATATAAGTGGAAGATTGTTAGGGTTATATACTAAAAAGTATGTAATGAATTTTTTGTATTATTTTTATTTATTAATAAAAATTATTTTCTATTTTAATGAGAGTTTGTATATGCAATGTATGCGTTACATTATTTATTTAATACTGTACATGAGTGTCTTTTATTCTATATAATAGCTAATCTGATGTGTAGAGTTCAACTTACACACGAAAGACCAAATTATCGGTTCTTGTAAAATATAAGTTTATAGTTCACGGTTTTAGATGAAATTGGACACATCATCGATATGGCAGTAGCACAGTATTTTAGTAAGTCTATCTTGATTATGAATAACGATATAATTTCGACTATAGTTTTAACTCATTGTGCTAGTACACTTTGTGTGTATTGTAAAAGTGTGCGTTGAGGTACTTAATTTTATACTGACATATAAATTAATTTACACCCCATGGTAATTATGAGTGCTTATACTCTTAATATCGAAATAATTATTAAACATATATATTTATGTTTGTTATTTTGATTCATTAAAGAATACGATCTTTTACAGGTCATAATCCTAGTGATTTGGATAACGACATTATTTATATGGTAATTATTAATTATTGACAGAATTCACGTCCCAAATAGAAATTGATAATACTCCCTTAATAAAACTTATAAGTTTTGATTATGCCATACCTACAAGTAGATTTTATAATTCGACATGTCAAATAGATTAGGTAGAAGGTCTTAAGAATTTTTAGAAGAGATCAATTAAATATAATTGTCAGTAATTTAATTTAACCAAAGTGTATCTATAATTTTAACGTACGAAGAATAACGAGTATTTAATTACAGGAGCTTGAAATTTCGATTTTGAAAATAAGGTCGCGAATGCAATTACAATTTTTTAATGGTATGATTTATAATTTATGTTTTTAAGAAATTACTTTTGGGTATAAAGTGAGTTTTCTAAATTACATTAAAAGCCTGTGTTTTATTTACTCCTTAGGTTTCTGTTATAACCTATATATACGTCATTATAACCCTGACCACCAGTACGCATATCACATCAGATATTTTCATATTTTTTAGGGTTTTCATGTATTTTGAAAACGAGAGAAAAAGAAGAAGGTAGCCAGATAGGGTATGGAACACGAAAAATCTAAACCCACACTTTGTTCATGTATCGACGTTTGGAAATATAGCAGAAGATCTAAGCGGAGAAAAAATTGTCTGTTATCTGTCGTGTTAATCTTTAGATTCAAGTTCAAGTACAGAAATGTGATCAAACCAGAGGGATCACGCAAGTATAATCTCTATTCTACCTTATGGATGTATCAGGGATCTATTTCGGGGTCTGGGAAAAAACTAGGATTTTTTCGTACAGGTACCATCCAGACTATTTTCCTGTCTGTCTGGATGGTTCGGTGCAGTGCAGTTTTTTTATTATATGATGTTCTTATTCTGCGTCGTATTTGATTTGATTTATATGCACTATTATTGTATCTTGGGATTCTGGTCCTTTTAGGAAGTTTTCTTGAGGTGGTTTATTAAGCTCTTATTTATTTAATATTGTGCATGAGTGTCTTTTATTCTACATAGTATTTAATCTGATATGTAGAGTTTAGCTTACATACAGAAAATCAGATTATCGGTTCTTGTAGAATATAAATTTTTTATTCATAGTCTTAGATAGAATTAGGCACACCATCGGTACGGTTGTAGCACAGTATTTTGCTATATCTGTCTTGATTACGAAAAACGATAATTGTTTCAACAATTATTTCGACTCATTATGCTAGTACACTTTATGTGTATTGAATAGAACCGCGTTGGAATAATTAATTTTGTATTGACCATATCATTAATTCACACCCTATTGTTATTATGAATACTTATGTTCTTAATCGCGAAATAATTATTATACATTTATAGTTAATGTTCGTTATTTTGATTTATTAAAGAATGTAATATTTTACGTGTCAATAATTCTGGTGAGTTGGATAACAGCCTTACTTATATGGTGCATATTAATTATGAACGGAATTCACGTCCTGTGATCTGGATTGATGATATCCCCTTGAGGAAGCTAATATGTTTTGAACGTTCCAAATCCTGCAGGTGAATTTTATAATTCAGCATGTAGAATAAGTTAAGCAGAAGGTCTTAAGGAAGATATCTATAATCGGTAGGTATCTATAATCTTAGCATGGAAGAGAATAAATAAGTATTTAATAATAAGAGTTCGAATAATTCGATTTTGAAAATGAGGTCGGGAGTGCAATTATAATTCTTTATTAGTATCGATTATAATTTATATTTTTATAAAATTACTTCTGGGTTGAAGTGGATTTTCATAATTACATTACACGGCACCTCCCCATTAGGGATAAATAACATCCATATAGGGCAAAACTACGCGGGTGGTCGGATACCTACAATAACTTGGCACTTTGAAATAAAAAGGTAATTTTCATTTCATATAAATGTATCTCATTAGCATCATTCCATATTCAAACACATGTTTCTTTCGAAAATAAATAGCACAAAGATTAACAACACATTTGAAAGTAAAAACTCAAGCTATCACTAACCACAATTTTATGCTTGAAACATATATATGTACAAACATTTTTATAAACACATCTCATGCATTCAAGTTCATAATAATATCTGAGCACTCTCACCTGGTTTGAATGAAACAAAATCCACATTCTCACAAGCAAGGCAAAGCTCTGACCTCCACCACCAAAATGCCGGGGCTTAATAAGCAACCAAAAATACGTCATCAATGTAGGACACCAACTCCTATTAAAAGAAAAGATTCTGGTTTTCAGGTGAGTTCTACAGTTGAGGGTTATGGCTCTTCTCCTCTTAAAACTAAAGGAATCATATCCTTTGTATCATATCACTAACCTTTGAGATCAAAAGATCACTTATAAAGTCTAAGTAAATAATACCAAGGCTAAAACTCACATTTTTCACCCATTAACACTGTTTCAGGTTTTGTGACAATCAAACAAATTTACGAATAAAATAACATGATAACTCAGAATGATCTGATTTTTTAATCGTTGCTAACTTTTGATGTCATCTATCTTTTTCATAAAGAATACTTTTCCAAAATCTAAACATAAAATGGTGTTTTGTTCTCTGTAAAGAAATCTATCGAATCTATCCACGAAGGCAGAATATGTCCACTGAGACAGATTCTGTCCATTTTGTTTGAGAATAACTTTGACCTACCAAACAATATTCAAACGTTATGAAATTTTGCAAATAACTAAAATAAATTTTATTTAAAAGCTAACATCCAAATCTATCTCTAGGCACAAAATAAGGTCAAGAAGAGTTTTCTAGAATTAATTAAAAATGTTTAAATTGGGATCTCACTATTGGAAAAACCTAGTATAGATCTTATAAGGGATTATCTTGGTCATTTGGTCACTTTTTGTTGGGAGAAACCTAACGCAATACAATATATACATGCTCGGTGATCCAAAAAATACATCTTTATTAACTTTCAACAATTACAATGAATTGAAATTATAGAAAATGAAACAACAAAAATTAACATGAATAGAATATGCAACCTGAGTCCTGCAAACGTAGTTTTCTTAAGAATGATTCACCGCCTACCGAGGGTGTTGTAGGTTTTCTACTGGCATCACTCTCCCAGGATAAAACAGCTGACACGATCGTTGGAACACCACCAAGGATCGGCTACGAACGCACCTCGTCTGTCTTTCTCTTTCTCTCTCACAGCTTGCAATCAGAATATGTGTATCTCACCTCTTTACCTTACCTCAGTACTTGCTGTTGTATTTCTCTCTTCCTGAAAATCGAATGGGATGACAGCTTATATAGACTTTCACCTATTGAGAGTTACAAAAGGAATCAATGACCATTGAAAAGTATTGATTCTCAGAATTTATTTTCCAATTGAATGGCCAATTCAATTGTAAATAAATTCTGTTATTGAATTCTAAAATTCAATGGCCAATTGAATTCACAAAATTCTAATAATCCCCCCACCATGAATGAAATTGACAGGAGTACAAGCCCAGATTACAAAGCTGACTGCAAGAGAGATAGACAACTAAAAGTCCCAGCATAGGATATGTAGCAGTTAGTCTTAAACCTTCCCTTGT
>JAOTRH010000018.1:20134135-20154135 GCA_034768845.1 Heliamphora exappendiculata | reverse complement strand
GCATTCATCATATCCTTCAAGGTACGATTTTTTCGTTCAGCAGTCCCATTTTCCTGAGGTGAGTAAGGTGCAGTGGTTTGGTAGATAATTCCATGCTCAGCACAATATCCTCCAAACGGTTATTCATATTCACCACCTCGGTCACTTCTCAACACCTTAATCTTTTTGCTAAGTTGGTTTTCTACTTTATTCTTGTACAGAATGAATTTGTCCAAAGTTTCATTATTGCTCTTTAGCAAGTATACATAGCAGTACTTTGTACTATCATCAATAAACGTGATGAAATACTTATTACCACTAGGAGTCTGAACATACTTCAGATCACACACATCAGTGTGAATTAAACCCAATGACTCGGTGCTTCTTTTAACTAAGTGAAATGAAGACCTAGTTAACTTAGCTTCCACACAAGTTTCACACTTGTGAGTTTTGTCAATGTCAAAATCAGGTATGTGCTCCAAGCTAATTAATCTATGCATAGAATCAAAATTAACATAACCTAGTCTACTATGCCACAAAATGGAAGACTCAAGCACATAAGCAACATGAGATTTTATTTTATTAGTAGTGAGAATGACAGTCATTACATTCATCTTGAGTAGACCATTGGTCACATAACCTTTTTCCACATACATCCCTGCCTTAGATAGCGTAACTCTGTCTGTCTTAAAGATCATCCGAAACCCATGCTTACTCAATAGAGACCCAGATATCAGATTCTTCTGAATATTTGGCACATAGAGCACATTATTCAATGTCAGCTCTTTTCCGGATGTCATCTTGAGGATTACCTAGCCTTGTCCCAACACATCTGAGGTAGCTGAATTTTTCATATACAGTTTCTGACCATGGTCCACCATCTCAATGGTGTTAAACATATGTCTGTCACGACAGACATGGTGAGTAGCCCATGTGTCTATCCACCATTCTTGTAGATTTGAGCCTACCATATTCACCTCAGATACCACGGCCGAGAGATAAATATTTGAGACACCCTCAGTTGCCTCTGCCATATAAGCTTGAGCTTGGAAATTCTTTGGCTTCTTGCACTCTGAAGCACGATACCCAAACTTGTCACAGTTAAAGCATTTTCCTTAGAATTTCTCCTTCTGCTTTTTGGCAATATGACCTTTTGGTCCTAATTTGACTTTCTTGTCAAACTTTGTGTTGATATGCCTGTCATGAACACTCTTCTTTGCTCTTGAAGAGTTTCTAACTTTCATCAGTTCCTTAGCAGTCTATGCCTCATTGAACACAGAGTACAATGAGTCATCTAGAGCATTCAGAACATAGTTCTTGCATAGATAATTGGCATTCTTCTAATTATCAACTGCCATCAGTTTCTAAGTGTCTGCATTCTCATCAGCAACTGGAGCTTCCTCAGTCAGGCATCTAGCCAGATTTAAACTGGTGAGATAAAATACCATTTTCTGTTCCCAACTCTTAAAGTCAGCTCCTCCTCCAAACTTTCCTGGCTTGTCCACATGAGACAATGGAACAGTTGGAACTCCAGGCATAGGAGCAGCTTATTTTTCAAGAGCAACTTGCTTTTCAGGAGCACTTTATTTTTCAATCGACATGTTTTCTGAAATAAGAACAATTCACATATCAGATCTTTACAATGCCAACAATAAGAATAGATTAACAATCTAAATTTAATTCCCCTAAACATAGTCCATCATGTGACGGGGTTCCAGGGGGCGCGCCCCCTGGTAGGGGTTCTAGGGGGCCGTGTCCCCTAGTGGGGTTCCTAGGGGCAGCGCCCCTAGGCAGGAGTCTGAGGGCAACGCCCACAGTGAAGATCGACCTACCCAGTCAGGTCGCGGGGTTCCCAGGGGCAGCGCCCCGGGCAGGGGTTCGAGGGCAGCGTCCTCGAAACCAAAATGATATGCAACATTGCTTATAACTAGTGCCTTCGAACCCCATAAGGTCAATCGTGCACGGATTCCTACGGCCTTAACTGATCATATCTCTATTATGCAGATCTCAATTAAGCATCGTAGCGAGGTGTCGACATATGAAGGAAAGGGTTGACACCAACAAGGAAAAGTGTCAACACAAGCAGGAATTGTGTCGACTCAAACAGCAATGATGTCGACACAAACATGAAAAAAATGTCAACACAAACAACCCATGGTCGACACAAACAGAGAAAGGTGTCAGCACAACCACCAAAAGTGTCGACACGAACAACCCAAGGGTCGACACAAAAGAGCCGAGAGATTCAACGCAAACAGCAACCAGTGAATGTGTCGACACAAACAGGAAGAGGTGTCGACACAAAAGAACCAAGAGTTCAACCATAAAAATGTGTTGACACTAACAGATAAATGTGTCGACACAAAAGAACTGAGAGTTCCAAACAAAGGTAGGTGTCGACACAAATAGAAAGAGGTGTCGACACAATAGAACCGAGAGTTCCAACTCAACACCAATTGAGAAATGTGTCGACACAAATAAACCGAGAGGTTCAATGATGATTATACGACACCAACAGAGGAAAAAGGGTCAACACCAACAAAGGATGTGTCGACACAAGCATCCAAAAGTGTCAAAAGTGCCGACACAAAAGAAAAGGTGTCGACACAAACGTCCAGATCTCAAATTTCAGAACAGCCACTGGATGATGGAGGAGAGAAAACCACTGTGGTTTTGATTATTCTGAACACATAATTCTGAACAAAATAATATTTCCCATACTCCAATGAAGATATTGAATCCATAAATCCTAAACATACTCACATTAAAAGTTAGAAGCATAAACATGTATTTTCTGGAGAAGAAAATAAAATCCAAACCGCGCAGGTTTCCAAAACTGGATCATTCTTAAGACTGTTAGGAGAAATCTAACGCAATACTATATATGCATGCTCGGTAATTCAAAAATACATCTTTATTAACTATTAATAATTACAATGAATTAAAATTACAGAAAATAAAACAACAGAAATTAACACGAATAGAATATGCAAATCGAGTTCTGCAAACGCAGTTTCCTTAAGAATGATTCACTGCCTACCGAGGGTATTATAGGTTTTCCACCGGCGTCACTCTCATAGGATGAAACGGCTGACACGATCGTTGGAACACCACCAAGGATCGACTACGAACGCACCTCGTCTGTCTTTCTCTTTCTCTCTCTCTCACAGCTTGCAATCAGAAAATGTGTATCTCACCTCTTCACCTTACCTCTGTACTTGCTGCTGTATTTTTCTCTTTCTGAAAATCGAATGAGATGACATCTTATATAGACTTTCACCCATGGAGAGTTACAAAAGGAATCAATGACCATTGAATGGTATTGATTCTCAGAATTTATTTGCCAATTGAATGGCAAATTCAATTGCAAATAAATTCTGCTATTGAATTCTGAAATTCAATAGTTAATTAAATTCACAAAATTTCAACAGTTTTCATGTTACGGGTCAGTCTTTTAATCCTATATCATTTAGGGTATATCAAATACAAACTCCAGTAACCTCAAGTAAGGAATGAAACATGACTCCTTTTTCATACCATCACAATAAAAACACAAGTCCTTTAGCTCAACTAGGGATCCTAGGTTCATCTTTGGTTCATTCCAGCCTTATTTCTTTTGTGTTCTTATTTTGAGTTCTTTAAAGAATGAGGATGAGAAGTGGATTTTTTTGATGGAGAATGGAGAGATTAGAGAAGTTCTTTACTTGTCTATATGGATCCAGAAACTAGGAGATGGACTTAGCTTCTAAACACTTTCGTCCTTTTTCTTCTTCTTCTTCTTCTTCTTCTTCTCTCTCTCTCTCTCTCTCTCTCTCTCTCTCTCTCTCTCTCCTAGTGTGGACAAAATTTCAAAAGGAGGGGGGGAGTAAGGACAGGGGGTGGAGTGAGGAGGTGGTCTCCTTTTATTGAAAAGTCTTGGAAATGGGAATGAATATTCTAAGAGAAGCTTGGTTAACCCTAGTTGGTTAAGTTAACCCTTGGTTAGGATATATATATTAATTTAGGGTTTGTTTGGATGAGTGGGGGACAAAGAAGACTTGAGTTGATGGATGTATAAGGGCTTCATTTGACTTTAGGGCATAACTATGATAATGCATTTTTGAATTTTGAATTAAATTAAAACCATTTTGGCACACCTCCTATGTGGCCGGCCCCTTTTTCTTTTCTTTTTTTTTATATTTAAAAATTATCTCGTTTTGTTTTATGTAAAAAATGAGATAAAAAATAACTCTCATGGGCTCATGTTTTGATCTTTGAGTCGAACCTTTGATTCCTTTGCCTTTGGGCTTACGGACTTGGGCTAACTTTTTAAAATTACACTAAAGTAATATTGGACCAAGTTCATTCCAAGTTTGGGCTCAAGAATATTGAACGGCTAAATCAGCCCCTTTTCAAAGAAGTTGGGTTCATGAACTTCTTTCCTGAGCTTAAGAACATATTCAAATTCTCAACTTGCACTTTCAATTCGAGTTTTACCTTCTTCTCGATTTATTTCATGACATCGAAAGTTCATGCCGTTACAATCCCACCCCCTTCATTTTAGATACACTATTATGAGCCTACATGTTTTTTTTGATAATTTGCACATTTTTTGTTTGGTTGGTAATGAGCTAATGCCTTCTATACATTATTACTTTTGTTTGGGTCTTTGTGCCCTTTTATTTTGAAAGGATGCACATGTTTCTCTTTACAGATGCCTCTATTATGTTTATTTGTTTTAATACTTTACTGCTTCTGTACCTATCTAAAAAAAATGATTAACTGTATGACGTAGACTTTGAGGCGTGGGATTAGCACGCCTTTGTCTTGCAAGTCACAAAAACTTGGGAATTAACAATTTATGATGAAGACTGGTTTTGCAACAAAACAAACAAGAAGTTGTCGAAGTATTCTGGTTGAAAAAGTTCACAGTTGTAGGGATCGAAGTTTGCGGTAGCAAAGTTAAAGTTTGCGGTTGCGAGGAATATTTGAGGTTGCTACAAATTAGAGTTTACAAAATATACAAAATTTCAGCTGACTTTTTAAGTTTGTCACAAGGTCCAACTTTGCGACCACAAAAAAGTCCTTCTACAGGCCTAATGTTGTGGTCCCCACGTCTCATGTCGTATAAAAAGGCACATTTGCTGTCATTCTTCCTACTGAAGATCTTCTCTATTTTTCTTACTAGCTCTAATGGCTTCTCCGTTCAATAACCCCCTCTATTCTTGGATGGACGAGTTTTCCAGCATTGACACAAAAAAACTTTATCAACTTCAGATTAGATGCTTTGTTTTCTTTAAGGGCTATGAGAATAGATGGGACTCTTCTAAAGGCTGCTATACAGTTTTGGGACTAGAGGCTCATGTCTTCTGCTTTGATCATGAGGAGCTATTCTTGACGGTCGAAGAATTCAAGGTCATTATCTATCTTTCTTCTTGCGACATGGTTGTAGTATCCACTTCGTTTGTGAGTATAAAGAAATAGATCCTACATTTCTGTGGACTGATTGACTACAAGGCTTCCCTCATTTCTCGTGACGGGCTTTTTTTCATTGCACCTATCATGGACAAGTTCCATCCTTTAGGCTCTCTTTATGACTTCTCCCTCATTAGTTCTCTCCCGTTACCTTCTTATTCCTGGTGCCGGCGGAGTCAATTCTAATCTTGTGGACATAGCTCGGTTGATTACCAGTGAATAAACTTTATCCTATTGATCTTGCTGAGACTCTAATTGGCTTAAGATGTCATCCACCATAGGGATGCATCATCTTTGCTGCCTGTTCGTTGTTGCTCCAAGTTTGTCTCCACTTATGCTTCTTTTTTTGTTTCTCTCAAATTTTACCACTTATCTCTTTTTTTTTAGTTCCTCTCAGATTTGACTAATAGATAAGGTGAATCTTCTAACAATACAGTTTCTGATAACCATAATACAGTTTCCCTTATCCATCGGAGAATTTATCATGTTTGTGCCACAAAGATCACCTGGAGGGGGTATTCTTCCTCATTGACCAGGAAGGGTATCAATTGGCACTGTCTTTAGTGGAAAATAACTGGCATGACTTGGGTCACAATGGATCATCCCAGTGTTCTTCTTGTCCGACTGAAATTGGCTACCTTCTATCATCCACACCTCATTCTATGTGAGTTTAGTCATAATCAGATGAGGTTGAATGAGGTATAGAGCTAGATGTGCACTTCTTCTTTTCATATCCCTTTCTTTGAGAAGTATTAGTAGGCATGGCCATTGCGATCCAAGGTAGCGGTGCAAGGCAACTTCAAGAATCAGCTTTCAAATGAGTACAAAGCAAAAACAGTAAGAAGATTTGATTCTTCTTTCTATTGTAGTACTTTATATCTTGTTTCTTTCCTTTTAGTTATAAGGAAACTCTTAGAATTTAGAATTTGCGTGTTAAAACTGCATCAGTAAAGTTAGTGAGTGAAATTCACTATTTCTAGTCTTGATGGTCTCAAAAAAATTGTTCATGTGATTTTCGCCTTTGCAATATAGATATCGTTGTTAGAAAAGTTCAACGAAGCATTTACATGATCCACCACTGAAAAAACTTTTTGGTGACAAACATGAACGAAAAGGGATTTGAATAGAAGAATGATCCCAACTCAAAAAAAAGCCGTGTACAAATCCCAAGAAACAAAATATGGCCATAACGTAGTTCAGGATAAGGCTACGCTCGAGCGTTAACACTTTTTCTTTTGTTATGTTCTAACTTTAGTCAAGGTCACTCTCGTGGATTTTTATCTTTGCAGACAGCTCTAACATTTTCTTGGACCATTGATTTTCCAATTTTCAACCGAACGAGCTCTCTTTAATTTTCATTTTTCTCTTGGGGTAGTATTTCTTGAGTTTGTCTTGGTTTGATGGAGTAGAGAACCAGTTTCCATCAAGATCCATGAGAATAACCACCCCTCGACAGACTCTTGATTAGGTAGAACCTGGCCCAATTTGATTTGACCTTCCCCTTAGATCAAAGATTGGCGTTAAAAACTAGATCGCCTTCTCTAAGGTCGTAGGTCCTAACTTTTTTATTAAATGTCCAGGCCATCCTTCTCAACGTGAAACAATACCCTTGAACGTGGAATAATACCCTTATATATATCTAACCTTGTAACCATACCAAATAAATAACATGACTCTCTTTCTCAAAGGAGGCTTGGATGTAAAAATCTGCATAAATTAACGAGAATGTAGTATTGGGAGAATGCAAGTTTTTTGCTAGTTTTGACGATCTATTTATGGCCTAAAGCAATCATCTGACATATGTGGATGGCATTGTACTGGTTGAAAATGATAAGGAGACAAGTGTGCCACCAAGGGGTGGTGGCTCTCACCAAGCTATGTGCTTGGAGTTAAAATCTTCAAGGATCATTCCAGGATAATTCTTGGTTCATTTTAAGCGGCTGAGACTAAAAACATCCTAGAGTGATTCCAAATGCAAAGCTACAAACCCAACGTCGACTAGACTCTTATAACTAAATGTAAGAACTTGAGCCTTGATGTGGGTCATTAAGAGCTATGAGGAGCGAGATCAAATGCGTTGTACATACCCCATTCCAATGTGTTGGGAGCCTGATATGCTGCTATATATGATGGGTAGGTACATGGACCAACATTTGCAATGCAGCTTGAGATTTGTTTTCAAGCTGCTTTCTTTCCCTCAATATCCAGGGATTCTCATATATCTTAAGAAGTTATGACTATCCACTGTTGACAGGACCGCATGGTTACACCTGGACCTGGTCATAATAATAATAGGGGCCCTAAATAGTAAATAGCACAGGTGAACTATACATATTGGCATAAAACTTAATTTCATGAGAAGCATTGTTGTGAGTTAGCGCACCCATTTGACAAGAAAGTGACGTACACAAGTTTGCTCACACACTAGCAATTACCTTTTTCTCTTGAGATAGCATACCAAGATATATGGGACATGGATTAAAATGTTATCTTGTGTAAGAGATCAATGCTTCAACTACCATTCGCATTGGTTGGTGTAAAGATGGGATCTTAAGTCTGAACATACATTATTTCATGCGTTTCAATATGGGCCCTATTCCCTCCACTCTTTGATCCATATTTCAACCAGCAAGCCACATCAATGTTTCACAGGAGAAATGTAAAAAGTACTTATCACGGAGAAGAGTAGGCACAAAAGCATTAACAGATGGGAATATCCAAGCTAGACCGATATTCAAGACAACCACCAAACAGTAACACCAGAAAAGGCCACCGTTCTTCCGTACTATACTAACAACACACACCATCAAATCTCCAAAGTATGTTTGTCTAAATATTGAACTGGAATAGTTGGCCTTCAGAGGACACAAGGCTCAGCCTCCGTGACAACTTAATGTTCCAATACAATTTATAAAGCTACAATTGATAAACAGAAATTTTGGGCTAGGCTACAATTATAGTCCAACCACTGCCTCAATAGAAACCAACCAGCCTCGAAGCCAAACTTCTAACAGCCTCTTTCACCTCTCTTTTAATTCCTCCTCAAATTGAAGCAACTTTTCGCGGACAGGCTGCAAAAAAAGCTTCAAATCCTGACGGATTTTTAGCTTATCTTGATATGTAAGATCCTTCTCTTCACTAAGCCTCACTTCAAACTACAAAATACAGAAAAAGGTGGGGTAAGGCTCGGGGTTAGCTTCAAATTTGGTACATAGAATGACAAATACAATAATCTTTTACAAGAACAAAGCATATGAGCTTAAGTGGATGATGTGTAAAATGTGTTTATATTGATGTACAACTACACAGATGTCCATTTGTATTGTTCATGAAAAGATCTGATTCCAGATTCAGGATATAATAAAGATACACCACAGCTTACATTCAGAAATGCATCACTCACATTCATTTATTACTCTCACCTTTCCATTCATCCATCCACCATTCTTCATGAGTTGGATTGCGTTTTTCTTTTGTTCATGCAGGACAGAATCATGATTATTGAAAGGGCCAACTGAAATCAAACAATATTTTCTTATAGAAGGGGGAAAAAAACTACTAACTCATCTTGCTCTCATATCCAAGCAAGAATTCCATGGATATCCTAGAGAATGCACATACACTTAGACCAGCTTCTTATCTATTCGAACCAAGTACAGATTGAATCACGCTACAAATAGGCAACGAAATATTCCATTTTTCATAGATCATTCATTTGTACACAATTTAGACAGGGCTGACTGAAACTAGACCTAGAGTTTAATTGCAAAAACTAGCCAACTTTGAAAGCACTCAGCTTATACTATACACAAATCATGTCACGATGCAGAATCAACCTAGCCTTCAAGACCATAAAGTGCACGAGGATTCTATTTACAGCAAATTCAGAAAGAATGTCTAGGGAGGCAGCCTGACCCCACATTTTTTTTCTTTTTTCCTTTTTTGAGAGGCTAATTTATGTGACTTGAACCTGCAGCCTAGTACTGGGCCGGAGAGCGATTCCTCAAAAGGCCATGATAAAAATAAAAATGTTATCCTTGCAAAGGCAAATTTCACTTCAAACCAACCCCAACCATAATAGGCTAAACTTCCTTTCTTATGTCAGTTCAAATTCCCTCTCCCATATGAATTGGAACTGACATAAAAAGAAAGTATTCGACTTATTTGTATCTTTTGGTATAAAAATAACTTTTCCAGCTCGTTTCAACGAGAGGCTTTGGAAAAGTAGAAATTTTTTATCAAATAATCAAAAAAAAAATATCTAACTAAAGACGAAAATAACCAAAACAAAATAAGTCAATAAGCTATTATCTGAAACGAGCCTGAATCTCATAATTTTACTGCGTTAATTTTAATTTGACCCCACGCTGGAACCACAATCTGTCAGGATGAGCTCAAGCTCAAAGCAACAGGCTGGATTTTGAGGTGAAGCCACTGCAGCCCCAGCAGTTCAAACCTGCTGATATGAACATATATATGTATATATACATACATATGAGAGAACACTTGATTTGAAGTCATTATTTTTGTGCAGAAATGGTGGCTTAACAACACTGATGTTATTAGCCCGATAAAATTCCCAACTCATGGAATAGAAACATTTTTCAAGAGAGAGGCATTTGCCTGTGTAATAACAAAGCTGGAATTCCATTCCATTTCTATATATTCTTCCTTTTTTTAGTTTCTCTAAAAAGGATTTTCAAATTGGAGTGTGAAAATATACCTGCAAGTCATCCAGTTCACCAATTGAAAACTCTGGGATATCTATATATCCCTTCACATTCTTTTTCTCCTCTCCAGTAAGCCACTCACCTGATTTACATAGTATTAATGTCCAAAATGTTCACATGAAACAGATGGCAGAGAAAACACTGTTAGGAAAATAAAACAAGGGGTAAAAGGGGAATATAAAAAATAAAAAAAGAAAAACCAATTACCTTTGACTCTCAACGTCAACTCGTAAGTGTAGCTAACACGTTTCTTATTTCGTACTGTCACCAAGAATGCCTGCACACCATTTGCACGTATCATCAATGAGAAAGCAAGCCATAAAGATGTACAATGTTTTTATTTGACGGAATAGAGTTTTCAAAAAGTTGAGAATAGTCATTATTTACGTAACTCATGTGAGCGTGAAGCACCTAGATTCTACCCATCTATTTATTCATTCTTACAACATATCTAAGCTACTTGCAAGGGTCAAGCCCTTGAATTATTTTTGTCTATTCTTCTTTTCCACAACATTTCTGAGTTAATTATCCATAAGTTGCTGTTTACATTCCCTATTTCTTCTCCACATCTAACTTACTCTAACACTATAACCACCCATGAGCCCTTCATTTAAAATCTATAAGATCAACTAATGGCTACTAAGATAAACTATGGCCTTTCTTCCTTTCTGTTCGACCTATTTCTTTCTAAAAACCCTAGAACCTTTTCCCACCTTTTAGAACCTTGAACCCACAAATTTACGATAACTTAAAGGTTAAACCACAATCAAACCAGTTATAAAAATTATTGTTCCATTTTTAATAAAGCTATCCAACATTAGTCGAATATAAGAGCTTGTGAGAGTGTGTTTTATTATCTTGTCTGATATATTGCGTTTTGTATATATTATGTATTATATCTTTGTCTGATACATTGAAGCCAAAGGAACAACAATTTAATAATCTAAGCTAAAGGGGAAAAAACCCAATTTAATTCCTCTTTCACATGGCATTCAAGATCACATCATATCTATCAAAATCTGGTTCAATAAGTGAGTATTGAGATATATTTTACAACATTAAAGAACTACTAGAGAAGCTTATGTTGTCGCTCCTCTATGGAAAGTGAAAACTTAAGTTGACTCAATTCAAGGATAAAATCTTGATTTTATTTTCAACTTCAATCTACATGTCTCCACAAAAGTAACAACTTGAGGAAATGAGAATATGATATTTTCGTTGCTTGAGCAAACTACAAAAAGATACATGATGATCGAAATTACAGTTCCAGTGAATTCACAACAAAACATCCACACACCGCTGCATATTTTGTAGCCAATCCAAGAATGCCAAGAATCACAAATACCTCCATCTAGTAATTTTATATTTAGTAAGTAAAGAAAACTCCCAAACCAACAAAACCCAAAACACTCTGCATCAAACTAACAAGGATCATTACGAATTTACAAAACCAATGAGGTTATACGAAGAGGGCATGGTACCCCACACTACGACAATTATCTAGACGAAATGTACAAAATCACACTCCTCAACTTGCACCCCAACATCCTTGCACCATCAAACTAAATCAGCCACATCAAACACAACAAAGCAAGAAGTCACGCCTTTATTTTATATTTCCCACCATACCACCCTTACAAATCACCAAGACATTGAAATGTTCTTCAAAAACTAGTTGATCTTTAAAACGATTTTAAGATTACCAACCATACCGGATTGGTGCCAACTCTTTTTCTCTAAGACCCAAGTGACTCCAAACATCAGCAGAACAAACCCGCACAGCTCCTTATTAACCTCTCAATAAATAAGCACGTGGGATATTGATTCTCCATCCCTCTTACACCAACTAGTCACTATTTGTCAACCCCTAATTAAGCTGTTAATAGTGAGAAATCTTGTTCTGTGCCGGTCTAAACAAAAAAGGCCACTTTCAATGGTGCTCCTACCTTCTAAATGCCTCTCCACGGGAAATTAGACTTCCTACATTCCATCAAACTCTCATAAGAAGGCTTAAACATCAAACTTCCCATTCTGAGAAGTCTCCCTCCAAATTGAGTCATCGCCATCCCCTTCAAAAGAGGAAGTTCAATGCTCATGGTTTTATTGTTTTTAGCATTACATGTTATGCTTGCCATTTAGAACTTTGGAGTTACCCAATTCTTCTTATCAAGTTCATCATTCTCTCTCACAACAGTGAAAAAATCTTCGATTATTCAGTCTTTATTTATAGCTATTTAGAGCTATTCACTTGGCAGCTGCATGTCATACTTATGCACATTTGTTAAGTTACAAAAGTTAATGTTAGCTTGGCAATAGTCATGTATGCTTATTGCTGAACCTAGGTTGTCGTAGTGCATGAGGCTTAAGATGGTGAGATGTTAATGGTGCTTTAAAAGGGGACTTTCATAGTCAAGGATATTCTTGTAATCAAAAGGTTAAACTTTTCTAATTTATTGGTCTTTAAGCTATATCCAGAGTAAAAGTTGTCCAAAAGCTTGCAGATATCTACAAAGCTTATATTCAAACAAGTTGACTTTACAACAATTTGAGCTCATGTTTGAAGCATTTATATTCAAAGAAGTTAAGTTTACAACAATTTGAGCTTATGTTTGTTTGCTCTTCAGCTCAACTCTTTCTATGGTAAATGCTCATTGATTCTCCTCTTCTTCTCTTTCTTCTCATCCTCAAGATATCCAAGACATTTTTCACAGCCCCCATTTAGACTCCAAAACCCTAAGGTCCTCAACCATTCAAAGCCCCAATCCAACCTATCCCATTACCAGGTTTTTAGGCTTTTCTTTAACACCTTTTAGGCTTTTCTTTAACACCTAAAACCTTGATTAGTTTCTACCAGTTACTAAAGGACTGCCGACGCCTATTTTTAGAAAACCAAGCAATCCAATATTTTTGTTAGCTCCTTTTCATCTTCAAATCTTAAATCTAGAACCATTGACTTAGAAGCTTTCATTAGTGGTGTTTGGCAAAAAAATTCACATATAGCTTATTATGGTTTTTTCTTAAACTTTTTTTATAATTGTATCCTAAGTTTTTACTTTTCCAATTACTCTCGTCATGGTAAATCTAAAAAGTGAAACAAAATTACCAATTTTTAAGAATATTCACTAGAGACAAAAAATAAGTTGAATTTTGGTGGAAAATAGTTTTTTTTTTTTTTGGTCTTTTCTAAACTGTTTTCATGAGCAAAATCTAAAAAGTAAACAAATTTGGAGTTTAAGTTGAAAAAAAAATCACTATAAACCAAAAAGGCCTATGAGGCGATTAGAACCACCATTGATCTAAACCCATCATAAAAACAATTATAGCCTTGTATAGCCTGTAGGCAACATAATACCAAAAGTTTCCAAATATTGTGCTCCAGCATTTTGGTACCAGTGCTTGTGGGAGATTTTTTTTAGCAAGGGGCCAACATCACAGAGCCATGACTCCGAACAAGCTGTCCCAATCAGTTGATGCAGTTATCTAAATAATTTTCCTTGTTTTCTCTCTTTCAGCCTTTTCTAGGTAGAATCATAAAAATTAAGCCTGCCCCTTTCCCGCCCGATAACAGCTTTCTTCGACCCCAAATATCAAGACCCTAAACACCCCACAATAAGGCAACTGGACAGCTGGCACCAATGCCCTGAGCATAATTGTCAGATCAGGATACGAATCACGCATCGTTGTTCTATTTTTCCAACCCCCGCATATCGTAATGTATCGTATCAAGTGTTGTAAGATATATAACATATTTAAAAGTATATTGAAAAATAAGAATACTTATTACAACACATATACCTTGCAAGAACAAAACATTAAACAATGGTTGTTAATAACATGACGAAGATAAGGCTTTGAAAATAACGATATGCATGAATCATTACTTGATACATGTGAAATAGCACAAAAAATATAACAAGTAAATGCATCATTATAACCATATCGAATTTATTGTCAAAATGTTTCTCATTCTTAAAAATTCTATAATATATTCTTTGCATTGTCACTTGTCATACATGTCAGATCACACCATTTAGGTTTTCATATTTAATGTACAACTTTTAAGCCTGCACCTAGGTTGTTCATGTACAAGGGCCACAAATAAATAACATACGATACTAAATAACAAGTGAATAGATATTTATAAACACCGATAGAACAAAAGAAAAATTACTCTAAATATCTTAAACAATGCAAAATTTTCCAACAATAATTTTTTTTCACAAAGTCGGTCTACTTTTAAAAAATTAAATATTCATGTACAGTATATATGCATCAACTATAGCATCTCGCATATTGCTTCATACATCGTATATACATCATAAGATACATATTGTAACACAAGATACGCATATGCAATATGTATCAATTTACTCCATTAAGGTATCGAATCATAAGATAAGTATCGTGAATCGTAAAATATTTCAGTAACTCATGGACCTATGGTAACTAAACTCTCTACATGATCAGTCTAGTAAAATAACCCCAAATTCATTGGTATTCGATGACCAAAAATAACTCAATGACATGTGACAAGGGCAAAGTAACTTCCACAAAAGACATAGAAACCCCAGTGCAGGAACCTTGACAAAGGATGAATAAAATTAGTTCAAATATTGTATAAAAAAATACAAGCACAGCACCCACTAAAAACATTCACTATTAGACTTTTCTTCAGATTTCTATTCCAAGTTTTTCGATACCTCCCTAGGTCATAGTGCATTTTCCAGTTAGTAATCCAATCTTAAACTAAACGGGCAAATAACCATCAAACAAGCAAACAGGTGGTCACAACACAAGATATAAGTGTTTCCGTGGCATCTAAAGGTAAGCATTGGGTAGGGTATCAACTTTTATTGCCGCAATCAGAAGGAGGGAAATGAAAGAACAGCATAAAACAAAAAACTATAGTTGACCGTTCAAAATGTAATGCAGCCATTCCTCAGATGAACAACACAATAGGGGTTCATAAAGCTTATAAGGTCCGCGCCACCATCATCTTTAACTTTAAATGACTGTCATGAGAACTTACATCGCCTACACATTTTGAAACATCAGTTATTTCAGCTCTGCCCCAAGAGAACTCCAAGGACCCCACAGAAACTAGCAACTCCTGCAATTCGAGTTTGATGTTAGAAAAAATAAACAAGAGCATACACGTCTGAATACACAGGCAACAATACTTTAAATCTTGTATACACACTAATAAGTTGCTAGTTTAAATCATTTATACACACTAATAAGCTTCTTATAACCCAGCAGCATGCTCTACACAAATAACATCCGAATGAGAGTTGAACATCACATCCTATAATTGCTTGTGTACTATGAAGCACTAAACTAAAGCAAACATGGGATAGCATCCCACAAAAACACTTCAAAAAACAAAACAATAAAAAAAAAATCATCAGCAATACTCCTATCTACATTATAACGCCATAGAGAAAGCTTGTTCAATGTAACTGTGTGGTAATAAAATACTCAGATAACTGTCAGAGAGTACAGACCTGAATCCTATCGCTTGCCCATTTGTTAAGGTTCTTCTCCTCCCATGTTCCAGCCTACATCAAAATAGTATAATATAGTCATAAATGAGCAACTACTATGGATAGAGAAAGTTTCAACAAGAAACATGAAGTTGGAACCAAATATAAATGATATTGTTAGTTGAAATAGATAATGGATTCATAGAATAGCAATATTCATTTATATACTGTTTGTTTTTCCACCAATTGCTTTACATGCTGGTTCTTAAGCATTATCACTTGAAGCAGAAAGAACTTGTCATCCTTCCCTGGTTGCAAACTTCACTACCCACAATAGCTAGTACATACAAAAATAAAGCAAAAACCCAAAAGCAAAAAAAAACACCCTCATGCAACAAAAGAAAAGGAATAAAATACAAGAAGGTGAAATCAAAAACAAAAATAAAAACACAGGTGCATGAACTCACTCCGTTAATTCCTTTTTATGTATGTAGAAGCTACAATAAAAACATGAAGACCTGTACTGTACTAGTTATCACCCGTGCCTAAAAGCAATCAATTATTTAATTTTATCAATAATTAATTAATCGGATAATTTTCAAAACGCACTCAACACATTAGAAGAATAATTCAAATTCCTGTATGTTTTTATCTTTCGTCTTATCTTTCTTTTTATTGTCTGGTGTATTATTAGTTTTCTTTATGGGCATAAGAGGCTTTGAAGTCCAGGTCCTCCTTTTCTATTTAGGAACAAGCTTCACCCTTGTTGAAAAAGACTAAGTTTTAGAGTTTTCGTATTCTCATGAGTGGTCCTCTCCTGAGAGTTCTCCCCACTATTTTAAAATATTCTTTGCATAATAAATAAAGAGTTTGAGTGTTTTATATTATCTATAATCCTGAACCTCAATCACCAATCTATTCCCTGATAGTTTGATATCAGAGCCAATGAAGGCTTGAGATAATCACCCACATCGCGCTAGGGTTTTAGGCCCTTTTTGCATTAAATTACGTTAGGCTATGTTCAGGGCTCACGCTGTAAGTTGCTGACCAACGTGCATGTGAAAGAATTAATTTAGATCTGTTAGGATGAATAACACACTATTCACATTTATTGAATTATCATAATGACTTTTAATAACTAAAGCATTAGCAACTCTCGTCATTAGCATTAACCGTTTTAAAAATTAAAAAATCTGAGTTAGTAAAATTGTGAATTAGTAGAGTACGCAAATATTAAAGAACAATTAATCAGATGGAATATACTATTTGTCAAACAATATACAATCTATAGGATTGACATGTTTGATTTCAAAAGTAGCATGGCAATTAAAACCATGGAACAGACTCTTGGAAATAATGAAGAAATACGAAGACTTCCATATCTTAATGATCTTACACCTGAACAAATATAAATTCATGCATATACGTTTAATCCAAATTACCTTTTAACTTGCTTCTGGTGAGAATTATTATTAACAAAATGCAAAAGTCCAGGCTTGAATATACTCCCAATAATTATATTTAAATATATTTTATCTGAAATTGATAGATTGAGACTAGTTTGGACCAAGTCCTCGCTTAATTGTAGTTAATACTTGTTTGAAGATAGCTTTACTATAGCTGATTGGACTATCACTTTTATCAACTTTCTCATAAGTGTGAGTAATTTCCACGCTGCCTGTTGAAGCGAGCATAGCTTCATACAGCTAGCAATATTTTCCATCTAATGCAGAATAATGAGATCGTTCCCAATGTCGATTTTTTAATTCCCAAGAGCCAAGCATCCATTGCCTACCAGAGGATTCCAATACTATTATGAGTTCATCTGTGGATTTGGTTAGTCTTTGAAGGAGGCTTATGAGATTTGTGAGTCGTCTTCCTATTAGGCTTAAGGGTTTTGTGATGTGGCTTTCCACCTTGTTGAGTGGTGAAGGAAATCCTGGGAATAGGACCGCTCGAGCGGTGTGGAGACCGCTCAAGCAGTCTGAAGCAGCTCACAGCATCTTAAACAATCTGTAGGAGAAACCGAGGGCAGGCTGAGACCGCTCAACGGACCACTTAGGCAGCGTATGCGGGGGCACGACTTATATTGGCAGCTAGGGTTTGCAGCAGCCTTATGTTTTGACGTCTTTTGATAGGTTTACTTGTAATCTCTTCATAAAATTGTCACGACTCATTTTAAAACATGACGTCTGTGACCGGCCAGTGAGTCAAAACCCACCAAAGACCTCTTCATCTTTCCTTAACATTCTTCATTTATTCAGAGTTATGACCATTGAAAAAAAATAAGACTTATTTAAATATAACCAAAAGTAAAAAATATAAATTTATTAAAACACTTCTAACTGAAAATTTTCAACATAAATTCCCAGAGCATTAACTATAAAAATAATGTTCTGCATAAGAGTTTATTCTAAAAATAGAAAAAAAAACAAATGGCAATTACAAGATATGAAAAAAACTTGAACTTCTTGTTCTCCAAAAACTGGAATCTCATCGCTTTCAAGAGTCACCTGAAATTGTTCAACATCCATTAGCAATGCTAGTGTGAATTCAATGATATCTGAATTATTAATTATGTCGCAGTGCTAGAATAATATATATTAAACGATTTGCTAGAATTTCGTAGGGAGCGACCCCACATTTAATACAGTGGACATGATCATTCCTTAAGTCACCTGGCCGTAACTCCACCCTTATTGCCTCGCCTCGCTGGTATGCTTAACGTCCCCCAGCAACCAGGACGCCGTTTAACCCATTATTCTATCCTTTATTTATATCATTCATTCATCATTTCTGTTCATTCATATCATTTCATTCATTTATTCATCATTTTCAGCATTCACGTAAAATAAAAACTAATTCAGATATCAGAAACTCACCTGACCTAGCAGAAATTAATTTGTGATTCTTCAAAACTCCAAATCTAAAAGTACAGAATAATATTTTAGTCATTTAAATTTTGTCATTAAAACTGTATTATTATTTAATAAAGTATATTTATAATTATGAGATTCTAATTTAAATTATTGCTACAAAACTTATTTCTTTAAGTTTATTTGTTTTGAAAATATTTTTCTTTTAATTTTAATTTAAGGAAAATCTTACAATTTAACTTGTTTAAATTTTAACTCGAGTCCATAAAAATATATTTATATATTTATTTTCTTTTTAACTTAGATCAAAAAAAATTCATAAAGTTATATTTTTGGTAAAACCCTTCTAATTTATCTTAATTTTTAATTTGGAAAAATTCTATTTGTTTTTCTTAAATAATTTTATGCCAAAAATCTTGTTAACAAAATTTTATAAAGTTTAATTATTATACTTTATTTTTAAAATCGTATTTAAATCACTATTTTATTAATTATAGTGGTAAAATAATATCTTTATTACCTCTTTTTTTTTTCTTTTTAAACTAGTATTATTTGTTATGTTAAAGACAACTAATTAATTTAGTTTGTAAAATATTTATTTTCAATGAAGTTTCAACCATTATTATTCTTTTTAAAATTATTATCATTTTTAATTTAAAAATCTGGTCTTCATAAAAAAGAAACATTTTAACTTTTAAAACTTTTAGTTTAAGCTATTTTATTTTTTATAACAACTAATTAAACTCACTACTATTATTATTATTACAAAATAACATCTTAATAATAAATTAGTTATAAAAACAGCAACCAAACAGGACTTAATATAATTAAAACATAACATAAACTGAAAATAAACAATAAGCCCAACCAAACAAGGCCTAAAGGGCAACCAATACCCAACCAAACCCAAAATACGTACTGAGCCCAAACCAAAGCCGTGCGTACGCTCGGAACCCCAAACCAGAGGGTTCGGTGTTCGCCGGAGATACCGACTGCGCCGACGGGGGTCGTCGATGGCCTCCGATGGTGGTGGAAAGGGTTTCAAGCAGGCAGGAGAGGGAGAGGGATAGATCGGGGAGAGAGAGAGATGCAAACCAGGGGGAGAGAAGGGTGGACAGCGGTGGTAGGGGATGGCGTCGATAGTCGGCGACAGCTTCTGGGGTGGCGTCGGTGGTCGTCGGCAACGTCTGAGGTGGCGTCGGCGGCAATTGGCGTCGGTGGAGGCTAGAGGAGGTGTCGGGGCCAAGCTTGCCGGTACACACTTCTCTCTTTCTCTGTTTCTTCCTCTCTTGCTTGCACAGAAAAGCTCCAACCCCTCTGGTATTTATACACAAACCATACGCTCCATCCAGCCTTATTTTTTGTTACAAAATCAAAAATCTTCCATCACGATCCTCTATCAACGCCAATACAGAAATCAAATTGATTCCTTCCCAAAAATTCTAGTCAACGATTTTGTATATATATACACGTATATA
>JAOTRH010000018.1:20115174-20134035 GCA_034768845.1 Heliamphora exappendiculata | reverse complement strand
TGAGCTTCCCCCATCCTCTTCCCCTGAGTGATGCAAGATACATGCCTATTCCATTTGGAAGGTTATCCCCTGAAATCTATAGCCTTCAAGCTGTTGGTTTCCAGGCATCAATTGCAATTGAATGGCCAATCCAATTGTAATTGATCCAGTTATTGAAATCTGAATTTCCATGGCCAATGAAATTCACAGATTCCAACAATTTCTCCTTTTAATAATTCAACAAAAAAATAATTAAGATTTTACTTTTATTACTTTAAATATGTTTTTACCTCCATGAATTAACAAACTAATAAATTTATATTTTTATTTGAGTGCATTAAAATTAGCTAATTAACTAACTATCAATTATTGATGTTATTTTTTATTTCACTCTTAAATTATTAAAACTAGATATCTATATAATAAGATAGAGCAACTTGATTAATTAGAATAACTTTATGTGACTTTTATATAGGTATTAAAAAATGTAACTTTTAAAATGAGATAATTTTAACTTTTTATTTTGTTCTATCTTAAAATAAGAAATTCATGTTAGTTAGAGTTCAGTTAAAATGATCACATTGAGATGAACGTATGAGAGGGGGTTGAGAATAACATCTTGGTGTTCTAATTAAGGTGTGCTGTAATAGAGAGGTGAATGCCGGTGGATCTGTTGTTGATTGTGATACATGAGAGTAAAAAGGTTTTAAATAGTTAAATTAATTGATGCAATAAGAAGAAAAAAAAATAAAGAGCGCAAACAATAAATTTTGAGCCCAAAAATTATGACCGAAAATTGCAAGAATAAATTGAATTTGTAAAATAGATTACAATTTTTGGTTGAATATCTAAATCAAGGAAATAAAATTCTTTGGTTCTTCTCTTCAAATTTTGATTCGAGCATTTGACAACGTATTTTCGAATCAAATGACAAAATATTTTTCGAACTCGACAGAATGGATGATGAAATTTGATTGAGAAAAATTTTCAGAATTTTGAAACTTTATCTACGAAGTTCTCTCGATTGCTTGATACCTTCAAGTGTCAGAAGTAAACTTACCCTCTATTTGATAGAGGGCACGACTATTTATAAGAGTGTAGGGGATAGAGTCATGAAGAGACTCAAATTTTTTATAATTATTTCAATTTTATTTATCTAAAAGAGATAATTACTTAAACTTAGAATTATTTTTTTTAAAGAGATCATTATTGAGACAAATAATTATCATTTCTTTTAAAGAGATAATTATTTAGTAGCATAATTACTTCTTGTTTTAAATTTATTTAAAAAAATAATTATATATTTTTAATTTGATTAGAAAAAAATATTTATTTTTCTCTCATGTAGGTTACATGTGTCAAGTGACTTAATTTAATTAGCCAAAAACTTGTCACATGAATGACTAAAATATTTTACATATGGTGCCATACAATTAGGTTGTTAATGCACTTTTAATTTTGGACCGCTTTAACACGTAACAATATTTAATTTGTCAATAATTATGTTATATTTTTGAGTTATAAGATACACGTTAATTTGTGATAAGCTAAAATTTGCATACCTACAAATCCGTCCTCGAGATTTACTCAAATTTATGAGAGGGAGCCTTGAAATTTTTTTGCTTTTTTAAGAAAATAAAGGGGCAAATGCCAACTTCCAATCTCGAGGATTTTTTTTTTCTTTTTAAAATTTTTTTTTTTTATCTTTTTTTGAAAAGAAATGAAGAAGGAAAAAAAATGTGCCACCTTCCAAACATGGTGGACTCTTTTTTTTTTTTTTTTTTGTTCTTTGTGCTACAATGAACTTCTTTGAAGCTTAGAAATGATTGAACACTTAGTCCAAAAAAATACTGATAATAGAATTGGTGTTGAATTTTATTGTGGTGATTTATAAATAAAAGGCAAAAGGCAACTTTTTCCAATCAAGATTTGAAAGACAATCAAGGATGTATTGTCACTTCTCCTTGACTACTTCTATTGTAGTCTTCGCTTCATTCTCAATATGATAGTTTTAAATAATTTTTAGTGTTACATGATCGACTTAAAAATAGAGAGACTACGGGAGAATCTCTTTTCGCTAATTTTGCCAAAATCTATTATGTTCATAGATATTTAGAGTGGTTAAAAGATGTCATTAGTCGTAATAAAGATATCCTTGGTGTTGTGAATGTATATGATGCAGTTTATGCCTCTTTGTTCACATATGATCGTAATGAGAATCTAATTTGCTCATTTTGTGAACTTTGGTATCTTTTGACGAATACATTCCATACATATCTGGTGGAATTATCCACATCTATTTACAGGACATCTGTGTAACTTTCGATTTACCAATTTATGGTACTTTTCATAGCGAAGTTGTCTCATCAATGAAAAAATTTGTGAAACCTATAGAGAGCAGTGATTCACTTCTTTCTGTGAGTTGCTTGCATTTATTTTTAGCCTATTACAAGTTTTATTGTGAACACGAGAACCACACATTATTGATCATGACTGGATAAAGTTTTGCTTTAGAGGTCCATTTAAATATGTAAGACCCCCTCGTGGGTTATACAATAAGAGGTCAAATAGGCTAAAGACGTTTTATAATCCAGTAGATGTTATTGGTAAGTCAGTACAACGATCCAAGGAAGAGGATAGAGCTTTCGATGACTTAGCTATTGGATATAGCATATGAGAAGAAACTTATTTAGCTGCATTGTTATCACATTGGCTATGTATGTTCGTCTTTCCCAATAAGAAGGCTGGCCACATTCGTCTTGGCGTTTTCAAGATAGCCAGTAAAATCGCTTATAGAGAAAAATATTCTTTAGTAGTTCTAGTGCTTGCAAGCATATGTCGCGGCATGCGAAAAAAATTTTGTTCTTCAAATCCAAGCAAGTGCAGTGCCTTCTTCCTTATTCATTATGTCTACGAATGGCTAGCTTGGTACTTCGATACTTATTTTTTCAACGAACGTTCTCAATATAGTACTCGGGTGGTGAGAAATATAGGCAAAAAAATGGAAAAGCATTTTAATGCCACTAAGGCTCGCCAAAATTTTAAAATGTTGACATGTTGCGCTTGTTAACCTTGTTTTTGTATCAAGATAAACAAATAACTTTCTAGACAATTGGCAGAATTCAAACTCTTGGAATGACTATATTGTTAGTCTTTGCTCAAGTTATATACTTGACTCTTCACTTAGATAATGAACGTATTATTGAGTTATACAGCCCTCACAGGTTCGCATGATAATTTAATTTTTGTCAAGATATTTTTGGGAGACTAAAGAAATCCATCTCTATCGATACTCTAAAAGAAATTCTACAATTTTAGCTATCTTGCACGAGATTAGGTAGCCAAACCAGACTTGTAGTTTCTTCATATTCATATAACAACCTCGCCACCATGCAGTATCTAACTTTGGAATCAAAAATCATGTTCAAGGTATTTTTCTAGAATTAATTTAAAAAAAACATTAAGTTTGACCTCTCTGCTTAAAAAATCTAGAACTGAATCTATTAGTGACTTAATTATTTTTTTGTCAATTTTTCATGGCAAGAATTAATTTATTAAGCATGGATCATATCTCATACATAGATAATAAATTCTAGAGATCAGTTTTTGCAAATAAAACCAAGTCTTCTATCACCTTTTCCTAAAACTATACCACAAAAATCACTATTTTAGCCTACTTAGCTACCTATGCTCAATTTGATTTATTTGGAATCATTTCTTTTTGTATTCTTGTTTAGGATTCATTAAAACTAAGAGATAAAAGAGTATTAATGATTTAAGAAGTGAAAGATTATAGGAATTCCTTACCTCTTCTTGGATTTTGATACAAAAGGTTTGGATTTTATCTTTATTTTGGTTTCTTAGTTTTTCCTTTCCTCCCCTTTCTTCTTCTTTTTCTTCGTCTTTTTCTTTCTTTTTCATGGCTGGCCGAGAGTTGTAAGGGAGGTGGAAGAAGAGCTGATTTTTTATTTATAGGGAGCGTTTGCTTCCAAAGAGGTTTGTACTGGCACATAAAACAAAAGGAAGCAAACTTTGGAACCAAGTCTCTAACAAACAAACAAAATGTAATTCCCTATGGGCACTTCTTTTGTCCTTTTCTTTTTTTTTCTTTTTTTTTCTTTTTTTTTTCAATTATCTTTAAAGATATTAACTTATTTTGTTTGATTTGAAATTTTGGCAAAAAAGTTTAATGTGGTTTTATTAGGCTTAATTCTTGAAATTAATATTTTTAAGCTTAATATTTGAGATTAATAGTTTTAAGCTTAATTTGAGCTTTTAAATTAATATTGGGCTTAAATTTGTTCTTTTAACTTAATCTTGGGCTAAGGCTTGTAACTACCTATTTAAATTAGGCTAATATAGTGTTGGGTTTGGCTCGATTCACATTTAGGCTTAAAAAAACCTAAACGGCTCAAATTGACTTTCTTGAAGAGCTCAATTCTTGCATTTCATATTTTGGTATGTGTTTCTATACAAACCTCGACTTGAGTTTTTTAATTTAATTCCCATTATTTTCTTCTTAACTAGATGACCTAAAAATGGGTCTTTACAACCTATCCCCTTAAACAATTTCGTCCTCGAAATTAGGGTGTACCTTCCGTTCTGAACAAAGATGGATGGTTAGCACGCATTGCATCTTCTCTTTCCCATGTGTGACTCTCCACTCCTTGATGGCACCTGAGAAATTTCACCATTGTATCGTCTTCCCCCTCAGGTTCTTCTCCTTTCAATCCGTGATCTTGACAGTTCGTTCTTTGAAAGTAACATCTTCGTCTAGTTTGAATTCTTCCCAATTAAGCACGTGAGAAGGATTTGGTAAATACTCTTGCAACATCGACACATGGAAAACATTATGCATTCCAGCAAGCTGGGGCAGTAACACCAGAACGTAGGCAATTCCCCCGATTTGTTGTAAGATTTCAAAATGTCCTATAAATCTTGGGACTAGTTTTCCCTTTTTTCCGAACCTGATGATTCCTCGTCACAGTAGGACTTTTAGGAAAACATGATCTCCAACCTCAAAGTTTAGGGGTCAAGTCCTATTATTTGCATAACTTCTTTGTCGACTCTGAGCAGTCATCAGATGTTCTCGAATGAGCTTCGCTTTTTCTGTGACCTCTTGGATTAGTTTTGGTCCCAACAAACTTATTTCTCCCACCTCAGTCCAACAAATCGGTGACCGACAAAGGCAATAATATAAGGTTTTGTAGGGTGCCATTCCAATGCTTGCTTGACAGCTATTATTTTTGAAGAACTCAACAACTGGTAAGTGCTTCTCCCAACTTCTCTTAAAATCCAAAGCACAGGCTCGCAACATATTCTCTAACATCTAGATAATACGCTCAAATTGTCCATCGATTTGGGGATGGAATGCAATACTAAAACATAGCTTAGTCCCCAATGATCTTTGGAAACTCCCCCAGAAGTTCAAAGAAAAACACAAGTCTTGATCTGAACAATTGTTACGAGCACTCCATGTAAACGTACAATCTCTCCAAGATACAATTAGCTTAGGGAGTCCAACGTGTCTGAAATTTTGATTGGCAAGAAGTGAGCCGACTTCGTTAAACAGTCTATTATTAACCAAATAGCAGCTTGTCCTCAAGGTGATTGGATAAACCCATCACGAAATTCGTATTTATTTGCTCCCACTCCCATAAAGGAATAAGCTTTTGTTGTAGTCTTCCTCCCGATTTCTTGTGCTCCACCTTCACTTGTTGGCATATCAGACATCTTGCCACCCATTCTGTTACGCTTTTCTTCATTACAACCCACCAAATACTGGTGTTTAAGGTCTTGATACATTTTATTTCCTCCAGGATGGACTATCAAACTTGATTAGTGGAACTTCTTAAGTACCTCATTTCCTAAGTCGTCGACGTTTGGTACAAAAACTCGTCTAGAGTACCTCAAACTTCTGTCATTGTGTACCTTCCAAAGTGTAATAGTGTCATCTGTGGGTATACATGACTTTAGAAACAATGTTTCCTAAATAGACTTCTAAGCTTCTAAAATCTTTGTAGTCAAAGCCAGTGTAGATGCCATTGCACTTAAGCACGCTCCTCCTTTACCCATTCTAAGGTTGAGTTAAAACTCACCGATTGGTTCCAACATCTTCCATTTACTCACACGCAGATTGGCTATAAGACCACCAAACCATCGACTCAATGCGTCGGCCACGATGTTCGCCTTACTAGGATGGTATGACAACATGAACTAGTAATCTTCCAGATAGTCCATCCATCGTCGTTGCCTCATGTTCAGATCTCTTTGGGTAAATAGATACTTCAAACTCTTGTGGTTGTTGTAGATTTCGAATTGCTCACCATATAACTAGTGTCGCCATGACTTAAGAGCGAAAACTACTGTTACTAATTCCAAATCATGTGTTGGGTAGTTCTTCTCATGTGGCTTCAATTGTCTCGAGTCATATGCCACCACTCTTTGATTTTGCATTAACACGCATCCTAATTCGTCCTTAAAGGCATTGCAAAATACCGTGTACCCTATATCTCGCTTTGGTACAATAAGTACCTATATCTAGCTCTGGTACAATATGTACTAGAGCGCTTGTCAATCTCCTCTTGAGTTCTTGAAAAGACATCTCACAGTCTTCATTCCAAGTAAACTTTTACTTCCTTCTGAGTTAATCGTGTCATTGGCTTGGCCAATTTTGAGAAATCTCGTATAAACCTTCAGTAGTATCCAGCCAATCCTAGAAAACTTGTGATCTCAAAAACTGACTTTAGGGCTTACCAATTTAACACAACTTCGACATTAGAAGGATCAACTGAAATTCCTTCTTTTGATACCACATGCCCCAAGAACTTTACTTATTCTAGCCAAAGCTCACATTTGCTTGCCTTCGCATATAACTAATTCTCCCTTAACAATTGGAGAAAGATCCTCAAGTGTTGCTCGTGTTTGGCTTTCAATGACAGGTATATTAGTATATCGTCTATGAACACGACAATGAATTGGTCTAAGTAAGGAGAGAACATCTTATTCATCAAGCACATAAAGGTTGTTGGTGCATTGGTTAAGCTGAATGGAATGACTACAAACTCCAGTGGCCATAACGCGTCCTAAAAGCAATCGTAACAATATCTTCATCCCTAACTAGCAATTGATGATAAACAGACCTAAGATCGATCTTAGAATAGCACGTTGCATCACTTAACTGATCAAATAAATCAACAATACGTGGAAGCTGGTAACGATTCTTCACTTTAACCTGGTTAAGTTGTCGATAATCTATATAGAGTCTTAAACTTCCATCTTTCTTTTTGGCGAATAGGACTTATGCTCCCCAAGGCGATGTATTCAGCCTTATGAATCTTTTCTCCATTAATTCTTGTAGTTGTCTTCAGCTCTCGTAATTTCATTGGCACCATGCTATGAGGTGGCATAGACATTGATCCTGTACTAGATTGTTGCTCGATGGTGAAATTCACTTCCCGATGCAGTGGTAGTCTCAATAATTTCTCAGGAATAACAACCTCAAACTCACTCACTACCCACATAAGTTCTAAGGTAACATACACTTCATCGTTAAGCTTGAGATTAGCTGGCTTTCCAGTCAACACGTCGGTTCGTCCTAACTTTCAGCCTATTCTAAATAAGAATTCTTGTCTATCCCCATTAAATAAGAAATATGTCCCATCTCGAGCAACAATTGTTACTTTCTTCTGGTAGTAATCTATCAAGGACTTATGGTCAGACAACCACTCCATTCTAAGAAATATGTCATAGATGGCCATATTGATAACACGAAAATCGTAGATTAGGACTATCTGTCACATATTGCTCTGGCATGGTATTCTACCAGTATAATGGAGGCATGGCGGCATAATCTCGCCACGTTCGAGTGACCTCAGAAACAAACCATAAGGTTTAGAACACCAAAGAGTAAAACATCCCATGCTTGTACTTGTGAATTAGTTTTGTTAGTTTTAATTAATTTCTACCATTAGTTACGAAGAAAGAGGGAGAAGAGGGAATGAGCTATTAAGTTGCCTATAAGATTTTGTGAAACTACATTGATGTCTATTTTGCATTGGTTTTAGAACATGGGGCGCAACAGAATGGGGTATCAACATAAGAGGCAGTGGGTTGTTGAATGATTAGGTCTCAATTCTATAACGAAGCTCGTAATGAAATTTGTTAATTGAGTCAATTTTCTCAGTGCTAAGTTATTTAACAGAAAAAAGTGATTACAACCACCACAAGAGAAAGTAATACCATCGGGTAAGCGTTGATAGAGTAGATCACCAAGATGTTGGCTGCAAAATATGTCAGTTTGTTGTGATCCTAAATTAAAATAACTTGATATTGTGAATAAATGCAATGCTAAATTGTTAAATACTAATAAGTGCGTGCAACCTCCATTAAAGAAAAGGCTACAATTCAGAGTGAATGAGCTACCGAACCATCGACTTTGATAGTATGTTATGATCTTGTATCCCACATCGACCACCAGC
Source organism: Heliamphora exappendiculata (assembly GCA_034768845.1). Taxonomy (NCBI): domain Eukaryota; kingdom Viridiplantae; phylum Streptophyta; class Magnoliopsida; order Ericales; family Sarraceniaceae; genus Heliamphora; species Heliamphora exappendiculata. Next base: position 20,125,576 of record JAOTRH010000018.1, on the reverse strand, counting down.
TTAGCCATATGTATATAAGATTTTTGGACACCAAATACAAATTCTACCCACTTCTTTGTATCAGCCTACTGTCTAACACATGGGGATTACTTCTATGTATTTCCTCCATGAATGATAGAAAGATCCATCTGATAAAGAAGACTAGTTATATCTGAGAACATCTCAACAGTTAACAGATCATACATAAAGTTCAAAAGCTAGAACAAAAAGAGAAGCACTGCCTAAAACAGAAGAAAGAATAATTGGGAAAAAAAAAAACAACAATTAACAAAACAAGAGGACAAACAATGACGCAACCAACACGAAGACCGTATCAAGACTCTGCCGACAACAATGAGACAGAGTTGGGTTCATGGCCATGCACCCTCAAGCGATAGATACAGGTATGCGAAGGACTTCCGTGGTTGGACACGATATCAAGCCTGATCATGTCAACAATACCAGAGCCTACCGAATCCAACACATTGAAAGTTTGAGCATTGGTTTTCTCGAGGTCGTACGTGAACTCCGCCAAAAGATACATCTTTTGAGTATCAAGCACTTGATCAGTAGCATGATGATGCCCTTGCAACCATCCAGAAACCCTGCAGTCCTTGGGAGCACTTGACCTGTCGTAAGCGATACTCTGTCCATGTTAAAGAAAAACATTGTATTTTAGGACATGGCCAAGCTTATAAATGCAGTATTCATATAATTGGAAACCATATCACGCTCCCACAACTTGTAGTTCAGCTGGTATTGTTGTAATATATTGCAACATCAAGAAATTTAAAAATAACAGAGAAAATTGCAAGAAGGGAGACGACCCCAGCATGTCATGGACATGACGATACTCATTAGTGTCTGTAGTGAGAGCATAAACACAATTATGAGAGTCATACAACTCAGCATATTATTACCAGAGGGATGCTGTAAGCTTAAGACAGGTTATACATTCCTAAGATCTCGTGCCACCTCAAAGGAAAGGTGCAGAATTCAGCCAGGTTGTACAACTCAGCATATTATTACCAGGCTTAAGACAGGTTATACATTCTTAATCATGAAAATTCATGCAAATACAATTTCATACGGAAAACATAATCAAACTTCTTCACATCACTTCACCATCCAAGCCCATATCTACCAATTATGCCTACACGGGCTACGTGATGCAGTTAGATAGTTTAGCTAGGTTTACATAGCCATTTCTCCATCTTCTCCAACATTTCTCGTTCATTGTCTTTTTAGTTTCAAAGATGTGTAGTCTTGCCGCAAACATAAGTACAAGCAATGGAAGAATTTGAGGAATACTAGATCTCCGAGATTCTCAGAAGCACAAACCAAATAAGTAAATATTTAAAACTAAAAATTGAATCTACTTTGCATATTTCGTTAATGTTGCATCAGCTAAAATGGCCAATAGCATTTAGGCTGTCTAGATATTCAAGTATGGTACTATGTAAGTAATATATGATTTCGAATGGACAAGGGGGAAATATTTATAACAGGTGCTATATCCAAAAGGTTACTGTTGTCAATATCAAGGTTTCTAGCTCAACTTGGCATTATTTGTTGAAGATTGGAGGAGCCTAAACAGTTGAACAATTACAGGAATTTAAAACAAAATGGTTGAAATGAGTACTTTCTCTTCTTTCCTGTAGAGCCATTTAAAGTAACTGACTGGTTTTTTCCCCTTCTTTTCCTTATTTACGAAATGGAAGCACATGATTTGCAATTTCCTAAAAGCATGTTTAATAACCGGCGTAGATTGAATGGGAATAATAATGAGATGAGATTAGTAATTAGGTAGTAGTAGTTTTTTCATGTTTGATTTAGGTAGGACTAGGCAATCGACTAGACACACTCATATTTGATTTGGATAGAATTGAATAGAATATGATTAAATTTATAAATTTTCAAAATTACCCCTACATTAAATAATGTCAACACAGATCCGGTAGCAGCTACATCAATGAATGATTCAGTACCACACAAAACCAGTATCAATTCGATTAATATATGTTCGTGTGTGTATATATATATAAATATTCCATTATTTGGTTAATGAGCGTGAGCACCGCTTGGATCATTAGCCTTATTGGAGTTCTCTTCTAATTCTGTTGTTCGATCTTGTTATCAGAGAACTTGAATCTGGAAGTGGTACCAGTACTGTTGCCAAATGCAAACTTGCTTGAAGAACTACCATTTCTTATGCTTCTTACAAACTCAAGCAAGTGGCAAAATTGTCGTTAGCTTTCCAATCCAGCCAGACAGGATTGCTAATGACGGGTGGAGTTGGGTATTACCAATCCCACCAATTCGTGGGATTCTTTCTCCCAACGGACTCTTTCCGGCCAAAGCTTTGCAAGCAAACATAACATACAATGGTCTACCGGATTCACGATCCAATCCAACCCTTTACAACCGGTATCAAACAAGCCCTAAATAAGTATGTTGAAAGGAAAACAAGAAAGCTAGGAATATGAGGGGGAACAAATAGATATTGTTCTGAAACTCTCTTGTTCTATTTCAACATCAGAGGATGCTTGAAGTTGTATAGAAAAAACCATTACATTGTGCTAGCAGCATAAACAAAGCAGGCAGCTGTTTTAAAAATAATTTAGCATTTCTTGAAAATAATAATAAGTAGCTATCTACTTATTTTTCACCAAAAGAGTATCTGACTCAAAAGAAGGGCAAACATGTCAGCAATATTCATAACATGCAAATAAAATTCTCTAATCACAAAAATATATAGAAATGCCACAATACAAGCAACTTGTTTTGCTAATCTGCTTCTTCCACTTGACAGAGACATAAATAGTGCTGCTAAGGATCATATATCTATATATTTTATGCTTGGAAAACGAAGAAATACCAAAGGTCCAAGGGATCCTACAATAAGTGTCTCATACTTGAAACAGATCGTGGATATTTGTCTGTAAAGTGTTTTTGTTATGACTTCTGCTTTCTTGTTTCAGAATTTTGCAAGTCATAAATTATTTAGGAATCATAAGTATAATAGGCATTGTTTAATAATTCTAACTCTCCTACCTTCTGTATAAGCAGATCTTGCAAGACAATTACACGAGTTTGATTGAGTAATTCTCTTTGAAAGAGAAATTCTCAGAGCATATTTTACATATCTAAAAATTAAAAAAAATATTGGCTCTTCTTAGCTCCAAAGGTTTCATAATTTTGATTTTGATGACAACAAATGAGTTTGAAGTAGGGTTTTACATCGTGTGTGAAGGGTATCGGGAGTATTGGCAGAATTAGAAACCAGACTCGTGATTTTTTTCAAGTGCTAGCAAATTTCATAAAACTCATTGATAATTATATTCTATTTATAACAAATTGAAATGTTTGTTTGCAGTCAAGTAAAAACATCATGACATCTAAAACATGTTTTGCAAAATAATATTAAATTTTATGCTTCTTTAAGCCAAAGAAATTTGATATTATCGTATCATAAAAGAATCTCACTATTTACGACATTAGAAATGGTATTATAATATATAACCTATGATAATTAGCAAAAATGTTAATATTTGTTAGGATGTTATAAATGCAATCAAAATATATAACTCATGACAATAAAGCAAATAAAAGTTAATATTTGTTGGTGCAATGATAAAATACCATAAACAATTGACATTAGAAAGGAAAAAGACATGATGTGAAAGAGTCTGGTACGAAAGAAATTGGCAAAAAAGTGACTGATAGTGTTCTTTTCATCTATAGATGAGTTCTTTTTGTGTTACGATGCCCGTAACAGGCGAATCAACAGATTACATGTCTACAGATTATTTTTCATGCATAAAATAAACTCCCTCCTCTCAACTCTTCCCAATTCTATTTTCGCCTCAAATTTCTAAGATTCAACTAAACTTCTATTCAATTTTGAGCCCTAATGGCATCCAAGAAAGCAAGTAGCACGGCTAGCGAGAGGAGAGAAATTCAGTGGCTAAAACAGGAAGCTCGAGCAAAGAAAAGGAGAGGATCAAAATACTCCAATGAGATGGATCTAATTGACTGATTTCAAAAGGATAACATTGATGGATTTTATTATCTTAAAGGAATGAGAATGATCAGTGGCCACTGAGACTTGGAATAAGAATAGAAACTTGATGCCAATGAACTCACACAAGAGATGAGAGTTCTTAACCACATGATCAATAACATTATCCTTTCAAAGGCCGGGAGATTTGGACAAATTACTTTCATAGAGTTCAATGGGATATGGATTATTTGATTTCCCCTGGCAGACCCACAAGTTTGGGTTTTCTTATGACCAATGTACTAGACTCAAACGGAAATGCTCAGAGAAAACTTATGGTCCAGAAGCAAGCTTAACTTGCTTTAAAAAAGAGGGGAATTGGCCTAAAACTGGGATAGGTAATTAGTGCGTCAAGGAATCAAAAACTTCTTTGCACTGTGAAATCTTTTCAACAGTATACTCAAACACTTCAAAGTGAACTTAAAAGGGAGAGCGCATGAAGAAAATATAGACCCAAATGAGTACAATGCTAAAATTTTAAAGCTCATGATGTACACCAAAACTGACTACGGGTGGGTGAAGAAAGTTCAACCTCTTCACAACCCTACTCAGACTACGGGTGGGAGAAGAAAGTTCAACCTCTTCACAACCCTACGCTGTTTGGTACCCTTGAGAGAAAAGCACTCCTATCTCAGCTCCCAAGACTACTACTGCATCCTCCTCCAGACCCTCTTTTTCTACACTTGTCTCCCTATTGATAACTGAACTTCGTCAAGGCTTGTCAGCCCAAATGACCTCCCTGGGTGACAAAATGGAGGTTATGCAAACAAAGATGGATGAACGAATGGACATACTGACAAACAAAATTAATAATCTGGCAGCTAAAGTCACAGATGTGGGGAAAGGAACCAACATTCTGAAGGAGCATACAAAACATACTATTCAGCTGCTAAGGAGAGCGTGATGGAGATAGGGAACTTTGTGGAATGAACAAAAAATGCCAATGCACAGAGTTCCATTACGCTTGGGCAGTGATATAAGATATCCTTGGTTAATCAACATCAATCTTTTATGGTTTGGCTGACTCAGACTCGGTACAGATTATTTCCTCCCTACCCTCCAGCCATAGTTGTTAAATCGTGAATCGAAATTACCTATTTTCAAACCGTGAATCGAATCGAATCATGATACGGAATGATTGGGTTATAATTTCTAAAATACATAAAGAAAAAATATATTTAGATAGTTTGATATTAGATTTATATTATAAATATAAAAAGTGTAGACATAAATCAATGAAAAACTTTCTTTGAATGATGAGCACAGTATAATAAGTAAAACGCTTGCATCTGGAGCAAGAGATGCTAAATTATTATTTATCGTGATCAATAATCTCCCATTGCATTATTAATTATGTTATGATTTATGACAATTCGTAAATACAATTTTTGGATTTGGGAGCATCTGACCCAAAATCAATTGGCAATGGCAGGAGAGACCTCTAAATTATATGAATCAAACTTGTATAGCTTAGAGAAATGATGTGGACATGTCTCTCAATTGCATGTTGAAGACGATAGAAAGATGAACGAAATGCATAAAACAGAACCTGGGCAAAAACTTGGCTCGTGAAACCATCCAAGACAACTTTGATATCAATCATATCGTGTTAGAATTTATAACTATCCAATTCAAAACCAATTAGACAATTAGTAAAATAGGTAAAGAGGCTTCTAGAATATATAAACAAGGTTGGGTTGTTTAGAAAAATGATGTGGGACAAATTTTTAGAACACAAAGGCCCCGTTTGAATAACATGGCTTATGACTTATTTGACTTATAAGCTAACAAATAAGCTACGTCATTTGGATAATCAAATAAGCCAAAAACAGACAAATAAGCAAATAAACCAATAAGCCAATAAGATGGTTTATAAGCCAAAATAAGCCAAATAAGCCAAATAAGCTAACTTATAAGCCAAAATAAACCAAAATAAACTGGCTTATAAGCCAAATAACCAAGCAAGTCTTAATTGTCACCCAAACATACTGGCATATTTGTGTTTTGGCTTATTTGCTAATAAGCAAATAAGCCAATAAGCCAGCCACCCAAACAGGGCCAAAATCATGAATTAGAAGAAACAAAAATTAAAACTTGCTTGGTGTCATATCGATTCCTTGGTGTATCGAACTGAATCGTATCGAATTGTGTGATACGTATCGTGAATCATATTATTCTTGCTTTTGTCGATTCACCCCACTGGTACGAACCGATTGCTAGATGTATCAAATTGAATCGTATGATACGAACCGATTGCTAGATGTATCAAACTGAATCGTACGATACGTATCCTAAATCATATGATTCTGATAACAAAGCCTCCAGCAGCACGAGATGAAAATCAAACATGTGGATTTGCTCTTTTCACTCATGCACCTTTTGGTCTCAGATCCCTTTGCAGCTCGTTGTGATGTTTGCACTTATTTTTCCATGGATGATTGTGCATGTGGCACAAATTGCATCTTTTGTTGCTGGCTCTTCTTTTTGTAATGACAAAAGAAGTATAGAAGCATAAGTAGTCCTCTTGAACAACTGATGGTCTTAATTAACGAAAGTTCATCGACTTCTTGATAATTTCAAAAATCTTGGAATTGTTAAATATAGTTGGAGTCATTAAAGTATTATTGAGTTGAATAGGAAAACTTTCATAATGCTTAACATGAAACTTGATATCGTACTCTTTGAATATTGAGATGGTTGATAATTGATTATTTGAATTCTTGTAATTATAGGTTAATATCTTTAACTTATTGAAAATGAATCTATTGGACCTAGAGAACTATAATTATTTGTTATACCTTGAGATATTGAAAATGATATTTTTATTGGACCACAAGAATGACCTGTGTTGGGAAATTGAACTCTTTAGGATCTATTCTAAATTCTTTGGGAAGCACTAAGCCAAACTAAGTTTTATGTCCCAATCATAAAATGCTAAGCCGATGGCAATAGCTAAATTGACATGGAATATTGTGGGAAAAAAGGATATGGGCGTTGTAAATTTAACCGAACATGTAGCCCTTGATAGAGCTAAATGCAATCATATCATTCTTCCTGGCAGCCACATCTACTTGTCTTCGTTGTATGTCACCAAATTTAGTCTACTTTCATTCATGTATCTTCAATGGGAGCTATCCTACCATTTCACAAATGCCTTCACTTCAAATTTTCTCTCTCCTGGTCTAACCACACACCCATAGTGGCAACTCCAACAATTATTGTCCCTAGTAATTTAAATTCTATAGTATATGATCATGTTCATCGCTTCAATGAACTTAGTAAAGGAATTTGAACTTCTCAATTCATTAACAAAAGATAATACTATATATTAATATTATTGTTTACAACAAGACATTTAAATACATAAATTTTTATAATTGACCCGACTGAGTTTTCATATTTTTAAAGCATTGTACAAAAATATCATTATTAATACTATTAAATACATCCTTTTCAATAATATACCTAAGCAATAATTAATTTATTGATCGAAGCATGTTTCATAACTCGAAAGATAGGAGATGGAAAAAATGAAAGGTGAGAGAGAGCAGTGGGAAAGAGGGACACTGTTTTTTCTTGTTTTGTCTCTAAACCGCAAAAGAGTAATATACCTTGGGAGTTTTTTAATGCACCCACTTTTTTGCTTAATATCAAATATACTAGTACTTATGCATGACGTATAAATACTTGTACTTGTGAGCATACATAAGAAAAAATATATTTGCATTTAAAAAACTCCCATTTACCTTTTTACTAGGTTCTTTTTCCATTATGTAGTGGTGTTGTCTTTTTTGTATAATTCTAGAATTATGCTTAATGGTTTTTTTTTTCATTTTACAGGGTTCAGTTGACACCACTCACCACTGCACACTCGTCATAACATTTTCATCTCAGGTACACTTGTTTTATTTATATATTGTTTCTTAGTTGTCAAGCACTTTGTCTTGAATAGCATTGTTGACTTTATAGTTGCACTAAAAAATTTACTATTTCATTTTGTAGGTATTAATCACATAATATGACAATAGTATCTCTCCACTTGAACTAATCTGAAATGATTCTATGAATTATGCATTCTCAATCCCTCCATCCTTGTTAACAATTGAATTTAGATAGCAAAACTGTAAACATTTTTGTTATCTCATAGTGTTAGCTATTCACTTCTTCCTATATTTACTTATGTTACTAAGTTAACAATTCATATATTCAATTTTATTCCTACTTATTTTAAAAACTTTAGACACCAATGTTTCTCTCCAAACTTTTACTTAGCATTAACTCCGATTTAAAGTTCAACGAGTTTTTGAAAAACATTTTATGGTCTTTGCGACTTGTAAAATTATTTGAAAACTATTTTCATCCACTTAGATAATACCATACGTGAACAACATGCACAATAGAACATCGTTTAGGATATGTTTAATCAATTCATTCATAAATGTAGGCCCCACTTTCCAATGACCACCACGTGTCCCAATCGCCGACCAAACACTAGGCGGGGAATACTACTAACGAGCCAAACCTAGGTTGAAAGCAAGACCCGTGGTCAACCAAGATCACTAGGAGGGCAAGCGGTTTAGAGGCAAAAGTCGAGGATCATTAAGGTCGTGCGGAAGACCATCTTCAAATGGAAAACCCTCCCTTGACCCCTCCTCTGGCAAATAGAATGTTAACCACTGATATCTTTGGGACTCGTATTGTAGGGCGATGGAACCTTATCACACGTAACAATATAGCACGCAGTAATATGGTCTCCAAGAGAGTAACCTCAGACATGTCAAACCAAGAGGACCATACCACATATCCCGGACAACTGTGGCCTTCCCATAGTTCACCCCTATATAAGGGGAAGCCGAACCTCATTAAAGAACTCACTAATGAAGACGAATTTTAGTCCTCCCGTTATCTTCAGCACCTAATTACTATCACTGTTCCCGCCTTAGCAGTGATCGACTCTCACCCTCTTCACTTCCAATGAACCTCCGGTCATACTAAGAACCTATTTACTCCCAAATTCTACGCGTCACCCTCAGCTTACCAACAATAACTAGGCAAAAAAGATAGAGGATATGTCTAATCAACTCAAAATTAATCCTTGATGTAATCCTATAACTAGAAATTCACTTATATCTCTAGTAGATAATTTATTTGTAGTTACAGCCCCTTCATACATGTCATTTATCACATCAATACATTCCTTTATCACTCCTTTTTTGTCCAACACCCCGATATCCCTAGGCAGTAGACACTAGACACCTTATCATATGCTTTTTCTAAGTCTATAAATATTATATGAAGATTTCTCTTCTCCTATCTATTTTTTCCAGTAGTCTCCCTAGTAAATATACTGCTTGCATAGTTGATTTACCATATATAAATTCAATTTTGATATCTGACAATGCTATTACCATTCTTAAGTAGTAATCAATCACTTGATCCACAGTTTCATTAGATGAATCATCAACTTAATACTTCTATGATTGATGCAATTTTAGTTATCTTGAATTCATTAATTATACTTAAGTTAGCCAAAAGATAAGCTAAAGATTGGTTCACGTAAATAATTCATATTAATTCATCTTGAACCGCGTTGAATATCTTTAGCTTATTCACACAGAGTAATTTGTGGATTATATCGGTGAAATTCCCAAACCATGTTCAATTATTAGATCATTTTACTTTGAGCTCCTCATACACAAATGCAATTATGTTGAAGTAGAAAAGGAATGTTATGGGTAAGAGGGAAATAAAGTTGGAGAAGTAACCAATTTCAGCTATAAGCATCAAATTTATTTAATACTCTTACTTTAAGTTTTGATACTTAAAACTTGTTTCAAAGGTTTGTCGTCATGAAAAAAGTGGAGATTATCATCCCAAGAGGTTTCACATAATCTCCCAAGAGGTTTCACATAGTTGATTTTGTAACAAATAAGATTTCATAATTGTAACTCTTTTTAAAAAAAAAAAGATTTATTTCTTTGTACGAATTCTTAAATTCAAGTAAACAAATAGTACAAATATGTTTGGTATAATATATATCAGTTGGCTACCTGCGCAGTGATCATTTCTTCCAAACGGGATCCCCTCTGTAGAATGTAAGATGACTTGTAGCGAATCAATTCCAACCATCACTTGATGATTATAAAACAATTTTAAGGGGAAATATTCCATACATTTCAAAAAAAATTCCTACATTTCTTGTTGAACTTCGAATATATTTCTTGTTGAACTTCGAATTCTTTTGATTTAAATTTTGTCATATTAATTCATATTGATTTGATTGTAGACCAAGGTTTTAAATCGCGGTATCGGCCGGCGTAACGGTCGCGGTCGCGTGTAACGGATATCGGGCGTATCGGTCAA
>JAOTRH010000018.1:20104361-20115074 GCA_034768845.1 Heliamphora exappendiculata | reverse complement strand
AAAATAATTTTCTAAAATAATTTTTAACTATTTTAAAAAATTACATGTGTAATATGATTGGAGATGGTCTAAGCAAGGATCGGCACTACTCTACAACTATTTTGGCCAAAAGCTTACTAGGTAAGCTGCTGCTGCTTTTTGTCCGGGTATGTGTTTGGCGCTTCTCTCGAACGCGTTCAAAAATCACCCCCCTCCCCGTCCCTCCCTCCCTCTCCCTGGACGGATCGGCAATGGAGCAACTAAGGAACCAGAAGATGGCTCAAGAGCCCGAGGAACTGGAAGAGATGCAACAGCATGGTCCTTTACCTGTTGAACAGCTTCAGGTAACAAACCCTTCTCTGCCAACAACCCCTCTCAGAACTGGCCTCCAAGTTCTCGATTTTTCTGTCGTCCACATGTTGTTTTGGTGTTTTGCCCAAGTGGGTTATCGATCAGTTTGCTTTGGAAAAAGAAAAAAGAACAAGATTTTTTCCCCTGAACTTCCTTTTTATGGGGAATGGGTTCAAAATCCAGTTATTTCTGGTTCTTGATCAAGATTCCTGATTGGGTTTTGGAATTGGTTTCAATTATTAGCCCTTGTTTGCCATTTTAATTATATTATTTACTTCTGTCCATTACTTTGGTTAGGTTTTAGGCTTTTAGCTACTCTGCATAGCCCTAAATTTCCTCCTCTTTGCTTTACAGGAATTAGGAAATGAGATTTTTTGAAGTCGATTATCTTCATTTCTGAGTTCTGTAATTTTCATAATGTGAACCTCTTTTGTCAAAAACCTGTATTGATTTTTTTTGGTAAGGAAGCGATTAATATTTTATCAAAAAAGAGAGATTTTGTAACGATGATCATAAACACACCCTAGCCAACAAAACAAAAAATAAAATAGCTCTCACAACCTGAGAGGTTAGGAAGGATAAAAAAACATAATAGCTCACCCGACTCAAAAGAGCCAACAAGACACAAGATCAACAGGTGTCAACAACTTAAACTCTACTCAAAATTACCAAATATTTTTTTTTCGAGTACTTAAGAGATTTCTAATCTTCTCAACTAGCTTCCTCTTGTTCTCATCTCTAGAGAATGAATTTAATTTACTTTTAACTTTTGATTTTACCTTATGAACCTCATTGCTAGGTGAACTTGTCTTCAAAGTGGACACATTTAGAGAAGAAATGATATGATCGACTTTTTCTACATTTTTCCTTGCAATTATATTATTCCCTGAGCTCACAAAAAGAAAGGATGTCAAATATATTTAATGATTTTGGAATATAAGAAGTGGAAGCCTCAACAAGCTTTCTAGACGGTTAATTGCCTAGCCCCCCTTAAGAAGCTTGGTTAACATTTTCTTTCCCTTGAGAAGCTTGGTTATCATTATTCTTCATTTTCTTCACATCGACCAATTCCTCACTAGAGTTCTTGTTGTCATTGTCATCTTTTTTCCTTTAAACTTGTTTAGAAATTTTTATGCCCTCTTGTGTATTCAAATCATTTTTAAGATTGTGGCCAAATATATTACATTTAATACATCTTAAAGGAATCTAAGAAGTTTCAACCCTAATAACATAAGGTTCTCCATATCCTAAATTTATAGGAAAGGATTTCGAAATCTCCTTGTGAGCTAGTACCTCGATGCAAACTCGGGAAAAAGTTAGCCTACTCTTAGAGTGTGTTGGTTCATCCACATACGAAGGCTTATCAAGAATATTTGCGAAATATCCCATCCCTTTTTCTGTCCACAATTCAAGCGGCACATTATATAAATTTACCCACAACGACACACTTGAAAACCCATATTTGGAGATTGATATTCCCGATTTCCATTTTTTTAGTACAACATATCTCCTTTCACAATGGTATGAATCATTCTCAAGAATCCCATCAAAGACCTCGTCATTCTTAAATTTGAAAGATAAAGTATTCATTCTCAATTGATATAACATTTTCAATAGAGTCTTTCTATATTCTTTCGGCTCAAGTTTTAACATAATGGAATGACACCCTCTTCTCAAAAAAATAACCAACCAAAGCATGGTCTCAATGAGGAAGGCCAAGCTTGGAAATATCCGAAGGAATAGCATACATGCACTATACCATTGGATCTACATCATACTTCTTGATTCTATATCTTGATTTAGTAATTGATCTTTTTTCACAAACAATAGATGCCCAAGACCATGAGGATGATATAATCTCCTTACCCACATTTGTTCTATTCTTGTTAGCTTTCTTAAAGCATTGTAGCTTTCCATTCCTGTATTGATTTTAACATCGTAGCTTTCTTAAAGCAACATCCCTTTATCTATTTGGAAATACGGTGGAATGTTACATTAATTTGTCAATACGTTTTGACATCAACTGCAAATGCCTGGTCTGAACCTCACTTTATTACATTTCTTTTCATTTGAAGGCATCTGGAATTGCTTCCCTTGATATAAAGAAGCTAAAAGACTCTGGTCTCTGCACGGTTGAATCTGTTGCGTACTCCCCAAGGAAAGATCTTCTGCAAATCAAAGGAATCAGCGAAGCAAAAGTCGACAAGATAATTGAGGCAGGCATGTTGTTGTTGTATATGCACTCCCTTCAATTTTTCCCATGCATTTACTCTGCTTGGTGAAATGATAGAAATATTCAATTTTCCAGTTTTTCTTGTTTGTTGTTAACAGCTTCCAAATTGGTTCCTTTGGGTTTCACTAGTGCTAGCCAACTCCATGCACAAAGGCTTGAAATAATTCAGATAACTTCTGGATCAAGAGAACTTGACAAGATCTTAGAGGGTAATTTTCATGTATATTACAATTCTTTTGCAATGCAAAATAAATTAAATTAAGCAGTTGACAGTCGTCTACTAGAACATAAATGCTCCAACATGGAAGTACTTGTCTGAAATGATAACTTCCAGAGTTCCAGTTTTATATGCTCACATAGCTATCTGTGACAGGAGGAATTGAGACTGGATCTATTACCGAAATATATGGCGAGTTTCGATCTGGAAAGACTCAGCTTTGCCACACACTATGTGTCACTTGCCAAGTAAGACGGCCTGTTTCTACATACAATCTGCTCAATTTCATAGAACTCTTTTCAGGTCATTTTTTATTTACAGATACAATCAGGACTTCTCCATTCCAAACAATGATCAGGCTTAATCTGAACTTTTCATCAGAGATCAACTTTCGGCCTAGCAAAGTCTTTAATTTAGTTTCCCTATTTGCAACATCTATTTGTTTCATTACCATGTCAACTCATTCACAGCATGCTAATCTGGACTTTTAATATATCAGCTTCCATTAGATCAAGGAGGTGGTGAGGGAAAAGCAATGTACATAGATGCTGAGGGCACATTCAGGCCACAGAGACTCCTACAGATAGCAGAGAGGTGTTGCATTGCTATCTTTAGATAAACATTGTCTTTTGTTAGTAGTTGTTAATTGCATGAATGCTGCAGGTTTGGATTGAATGGTGCTGATGTTTTGGAGAATGTAGCCTATGCTAGAGCATACAATACTGATCATCAATCAAGGCTTTTGCTTGAAGCTGCTTCGATGATGGTGGAAACTAGGTATTATTTGTTTTCAGTGGCTTATCAGTTAGCTTTTGCTCAATATTGTGGCAGCCAGAGTCAATAGGAAAGTTTCCTCTGTTTTCCTTTCGATTAACATCTGCTTTCTTTTGTGGTTTTATTACCGGACTAGAGTCTCCACAGAACATGCTCACCTTTACAAGGGATCAACAAACTTTAATTGCTAACAGGTGTAAGGTGTTGTTTTCATATGTTCATGGTTGAGCTAAAAGAATTATGTAAGTTTTAACATGAATTTGGAAAATGATGTTTATCTGAGGCTCAATGAACAATTTTTTTTGGTGTACATTGTGTATTAATGTGCAAAACCCGAGATATCTTTACGTATAAATGCACAATATATGCAAATGTATACAAAACAATGTCTCGATCATGCCTCATCTCCTAAAAAAAAGTGAAGAAGCAACATGGGCTAACAATCCAATGAATAATAGAAACACCAAGGCATGTCACTATGGAGATAACTCATAATCAAAAGTATAAAATACTATTACTGAATAATCTAATAATAGTACAAAACATTTGATAAAGAGACTAATCTCCATAGCATGACATAATGTGCCCAACATCTCGGCTAAAAGGATGTGTACGTGTTCATAGAATACTTATATCGTACTTTATCAACTTATCCGGTAAACAGTAAACTACTAGGGGTTCATGTAGCCCATGCCGGATTAATCTTATTATGTTTGTCTATGCGATGAATCTAAACAATTGCTGGAGGATATATCTGCCCATCAACTAAAACTGTTTGTTTTAAATCCCTTTTGTTGGACACAAAAAGATTAATTTCAAGTTCCCAAAGATGGCACATGGTTCCCATTACTCACCTTAAAGCTTTAATCACCTTTGGTTATCTTTCACAAATGATTCTTACACAGTCAATTCATAGAAACATAGGAATCATGTTCAAACACATGGAAACTATGTTAATTAACTTAATTTATTAAAATTTCGAGTCCTTTGCATTATTCTAGTTAATTTTAAGCTCTTTTTAGGTTTGAATCATCTTCGCTTAACTCTTATAAGCTAAGAAGCACGGACACGTTTAAGAAAGAGGTGTGTCGTGACAAACACTCGTATCGGACGCGATACAAACACTCTTAAGTTCGTGTTCAAAACTTTTTAAATGTGGCTTAATTAAAAAAATAAATTTATGATGACTTAATGGACACTTCTTGAACTCTCCAAACACGTTTTATATGGTGAATTTTTTTATGGTAATAATGTTTTACGTTCTCCGAAATGAAAATTATGCACATTAAATATGTTTTGGAACATTTATAAGATAAAATATAGAGCTTTTCAATTTTATTAGTGATATAATGTGTATTTTTAATTACCATTGTATAAATTACGGCTTTAACACATAATAAATATCTATAAAAATATACGTTTTTTACGTGTCCCAAACATATTATGTCTCGCATTTTTTTTAAAATTGATGTGTCAGTGTGTTCGTGTTGTGTCTACTTAGCCTATAAGTCATCTAAAGCTAAAAAAACATACTTCTAATTATGCAATTGTATCCTTAATTATATGAAGGATTCAACTTGAGAATCTTTAGTGTTTTTGCATAAAAACCATTACAAAAGTCCAAATCGTACTCCACTCGTTGAGAATGAAACTAGAATTTTTAGACTCTAGAATAGTCTAGGACTCATAGGTCAAGTCCTGACAAAAAGTTCAGATTAGGTCTCAAATTTACCCTTAGTGCTTATTGCAAATAGCAGTGAACACTTAGCATTTTGAGAATAACTCACTAGAGAAAATTTGAAACAATCTGTTGCCTTTTGAATTGGAAACTAGACACATATATATTTCAAAGAATAAACTTAAACTAGGTCAAGATCCCTGAATAGAATCAGCTTTAAGTAAGATAGACCCACTTGTCAATATATGAAATTTTGCGTGGCAATGGTACCCATCTATATTTTGACCATAATTGCTTTCAGGAAACTCAAGACGCAATTTCGATTTTTAGGCTATAAAGCAAATACATATAGCTCTAATATGTTTTAAATTTCACACAAAAAGACTATGAAATGGTCACGAAAGTTTCAATGTGAACCTTCCCAATCAGGTTATTTCGCGTGTGAGCGTTTGCCACCATGTGAAAAAAAAAAACACGCGTTCTTAACTCTAGCTTTCAACCGAAGGGCCCGAGATTTTTGCCTCCCAACTAATTTTCTCGAACTTATCCAGCCTACTAAACTGTCCTTTCAGATCTTCCCTTTAACACTGCTTCTCACCTAAAAAAGGCTCAACCTCTTATTTTACTTCCAAAAAAGGACCACTTAATTCCACAATTTTAGCTCTTATCTTTAGCAGCTTCAGCTTCCTGGAAAGAATAAAAGTAAGATTTTCCTCCACCCTGAAACCCTTCCACCACCCATCAATCATATCATGGAACCCATTTGCTTCCAACCATATATTCTCGAATTTGAAAGGACTCTTCCCCCTACGAACCCCACCATAGTCCAACATGATAGGGACATGATGTGAAAGAGGTCTAAGGAAGAACAACTGAGTAGCAAACAACTTTTCCTCCCAACCTGTTGACACCAAGAAACGGTCATTCTGAGACATAGCATCGGGATTCTAGTTATTGCACTGTATATAATATTCCCTAGAAAGAGGAAGATCCACTAGCTCCATATCATCAATAAAGTAAGAGAGGAATCTTTAACTCGGAAGATATTCCTGCACCCTAGTTTCTCATGAGGGAACCTCACCACATTAAAATCTACCCCCACACATCATGGGACATTCCATTTAAAAGCAACTGCATTCAACTCCTCCCATAGATGCTTTTTTACCCCATCATCCAGCAGCCCATACCCCACCCTAGAGGAGATCACCGAAAACCATTTTCAGAACAATGAAAAGGCACGAGAGCGAGAAAGTAACCTCCTCTTGCTCCTCTCTAAGGTTTATGCTGCTATCCCGCATAACCAAAATGACCCCTGTAGACCCTATTGCCGTTAGAAAGCTCCAATCTACCATTCTGTCACTCTTTATACACCTTACCATGGAAATTGATACAGACTCCATCTTTGTCTCTAGCAAGCACACAACATCGGCTCTTCAATCCTTTAACAAGGACTTGCCCCAATTCTCTTTACCTCTGAATTCAGACCCCCTACGTTCTAGCAAATGGTTTAATCTTCTTTGACAAAGGTTCCTTTTTCTTCCTACGCCCCCTCTGAACGTCCCTACCATTCTTCTGCTATCATAGTTAACTGAGCAATTGAAGTTCCTTTTACCACTTGTTGCCTCAATTACACCAAATAGGATAACCTCATCCCCAAATGGCCAAACCCTACAAAGGAAACCCCCAAAAGCTTATTCACCACATTTATTTTGGTCATAACCCATTTAGACACAAGCCTTGATTGAAAGAATCTCATTAAAACGTTGTGACTCCCCAAGATCCGACACCTATATCAAAAAGCCTAGGGGCTCTCACTCCAAAACCACCTCCCCCTCCCCCTCCAACTGCTCTCTATATTAAGATTCCAAAGGCCCAGCCCCCACCCTCACCCCACCAGCTCTCCCCTCAACCCTCGCCAAATCTTTTAGATCAGGATCCAAGCCCTTAGCATCCTTTCTTGAATCCCATTCATCCCAGTTTAACTTGCAATTTCCGATGCACATGGCCTGATTGGCATTGCTACTAGCGTTTTTAAAGCCAAACAGGATTCCACTACCCCTAACTCAACACTGGAAATCAACACGCAAAGAACAGGCAAGCAAAAAATCCATAAGGAGGGGCCCTACCTGGGGATCTGTCAGCAATCACTAGAACTTTTTATCTTTTTTAAACGGCCTTCCTCCACTAACAAAAGACATCCATATTGGAACAAGGGTCCTCGTCCCATACCGATGGTTGATCATCCTCCTTCAAAACGCAGTGCTCCTCAATCGATTCATTGAGCACGACCAATCTGACCAGATAACCTCGACTTGAAAATCTTCATGCCTAGAACTTGATGGGTCTTTTTCCACTTAGACCTGCTTCCATATAAAAGCAACTACTCTAGCAATGGATTCTACTTCCCTTGGACCTAAGTGGTCAGAAGACAAGGAGCCCAACCTACAATAATTGGAAGTAGGCACTTTAGCCTATGTCAAAGGAGAGCATTAGGCATCCCAGACTTTGACTCACGAAAAAAAGAGAGCTGAAGGCTCTAAAGTCCAATGCTTCAAAGTTGCAACATGGCCTTCCTCTAAAGCCCTAACTTTATTCCTAGAGATACATGTCGCCCTAGGAGAGCGTCAGTTGCCCGACCAACCTGCGCCCTTTGAAGCCTTGATTCAAACTCCACCATTTATGTTCCATGCAAGCGCCTCAATTGCTCTGCCCCATCTACCACCACCTATTGCGGTTCACGAGCAAAACCACGTGCCACCATCCTCTCCGTCACCTGCCCCAGTTCCACCACCTCTCTAACAATCTAATCCTTCTTGTAACTTGTAAGACACTGACGTTTCCAACTCCACCCAAATCCAACACTTTAAATGATAGGGCCCCGTCTCAACCCAATTATTGTTGGGATCTCTGTCTTCCTACCTCTCACCTTAACTTAAAGTCCATCTTAGATGTCGTTTTGCCGTCGTGTCCTCGTTATCCTCAATATAGCCCCTACAAAGGTCTTAGATTGTTTTGAACATATTGAAGTCCCATAAATGGGCCAACAACGTTATGATTCTAATCCATTACCCAACGTCGGCCTCTGTCTCAGTCTATAACAACCTCCAAAAGGAAATCACCTGTCCACAAATAACCTATGGCCGTTGAAGATCCACTGGCCCTCCAAAAAAGTGTCACCTCCTTCGAAGGAAAAGTAAACATGTAAAAAACTCCTCCATTCAAAACCTCCACTCTCGAAGGCACCAACCATCTCTAGTCCACCGAAGCTTTTAGCAATACTACTGTTGGAATGGGGTTCACTTGCCCATGATCAAGTTGACCCACTGTTGACAAAGTATGGACAGATGAATGGTCTGGGAGAATAAAGGCATTCGACTAAGCTCAAGAGTTGCCAAGGTGGAAAGAGGTGAGAGTTAGTAACCTCAGGACAAGACGGGGATAGCAGTAATAACTAGAAGGCAATGGCATTAATTGAACTTGTCAATTGTTCATGATGATAATAAATGAGGAGTTGCCTTTATAAAAGCTGAACCGGAGAAGGGAGACAGCTTGCATGTACCACGTGGCTCGTCTCTTTTGCTTCGATTCCTTCGAGGTTTGACCTCTCTGTCACCTGGTGACCCGGCACCTATATCAGGGGTAGTTGCAATACATTAACATCCCTAGGTGATCAAAGTGGTAAAGTGACAGAACGGTTAAGCCGGAATGATCAAGCCCCTCTCTGTCCCGAGGTGGTCAAAGTGGAGCCAATTTCATGGTTCGACTAAGCGACCCTTGACGACCCTAACTATAGCTTCCAATCCACTTATCCTCTTGGTGGTCCTGAGGTGATTCGAGTCCTCATCTCAACCTCCGTTTAATGTATATTGGAGCTTATAACTTTGGCTCATTGGAGGTTGTACCATTGGAGATTGTACTTTTGGCGCATTGGAGGTTGTACTTTTGGCGCCTTAGTGGAGTGAAGCAAGTGGTTCGACACCGTTCTAATATGGGTTATTCTCACCCACCAATCACCTATTGAGGAATTCCACCGTTTCTGACGAAGAATCCAACACCATCTCAACATCACAATAAGAGAGCTTCGTAGCTTCAACAGCTAGCTTCCTGTCCTGCCAGTGCGTTTGTTTCTCATATGATTTTTGCTCTCTTGAACAGACCGAGTCCTCTTCCTCCTAGGCGTCCCCTCACTCCAGTAATCGTCAGGCAGGTACTTCAAAAGCACCAAAGCGATCCTTTGGCTCGAAGGGACCTAGAATGCGGCATCAATTGAGTCTTGATATGCCCCCCTACGAAGGCAGTTGACCGGCAAAAAGGTCTACAAAAAAAGGGGGGCAAGAAGGGTTTGGAACAATCTACGACCAAAATTAGAAAACAAAAGAAGACGAGGAGCATGAGTGCACACCTGGATGCCCCTCTAATTGGGGAAGCAAAAGACTGTCATCCGCATTACCAAACTCGAACCCCTCGCTAACAAGTACAAACTCAGGGGAAGCCGCACTGAGGTTGGAAATGCCGTGAATCAACACCTGTTCTGAACTTCGGGGGTGGAGGCAATAAACGGAGTGATTTTTGTTGTAACACAAAAGGTACAACAAAAAAAGCTCTGGCACTCCCAAGTCCAAGAAGTGGGAATAGTTTAGGGTGAGACAGCCATCACTAAGTGGAAGAAATTCCTGGAGATTTGGTGGGGCATCAACCCCAAAACATTCAGGACCTCTTGGACCATTCGGGGAACAAGGAAGTGCGGCCCGCCGTAGGTTAGTGAGGTGATGGGAAAGGCCATCTTCCCCTCTTCGTCGGCGACTCGTCCTTCCGAATCCCTTTAGCCTGCATACTTCAACGTCACAAACGGGGAACCTTATGTTTGTCCCAAAACCTCTCCAGACTTGAAGGGAAGGTGGCAAGATGAGAATACATTTTCAAAATGACTTAAGTTTGCAGTAGTGAGACGGGGAGGTAGAAAAGCAAAGGGCTGGCAACTAGCGAAAATGGGAAGCAGTAAAAGGTAGATGACGTTCACTTCCTTTCCAATCAAACCTTTATATCGATGTGCCTTGGGAAGCCAAAACGACGGATCTGGACAGTTGCGATGTCGGATGAGCGAAGGGACGCCGACGAAATGTTTTGCAAAGTACCATTCGCCAATCCGCGCAACATTCACTGATCA
This sequence comes from Heliamphora exappendiculata, assembly GCA_034768845.1. Classification (NCBI taxonomy): domain Eukaryota; kingdom Viridiplantae; phylum Streptophyta; class Magnoliopsida; order Ericales; family Sarraceniaceae; genus Heliamphora; species Heliamphora exappendiculata. Next base: position 20,104,675 of record JAOTRH010000018.1, on the reverse strand, counting down.
CCATTTCAACCAGACCTTAATTCGATCTTCTGTACCTTGCAACCATTTGCTAAGTAGAGAATGGCATCGAAGCCATATTGAACCAAGGAGTGGATTCCTTTCGCATTGGAGAATGGAGAGTTATTGATTCTTCTTGAATGGAGAATGACATTAGATTAATTGAATCATTCTCTACTTAGCACGACGAACGGATCTGACTACACCCATGCATTGCTTGTTAGCTTTATTATAATAATAATTATTATTATTATCTGGTGTGGTTGGGCACACCATATCTTATTATGTGGTTTCGTTGTTCTATAAATAAACAGTTG
>JAOTRH010000018.1:20089878-20104261 GCA_034768845.1 Heliamphora exappendiculata | reverse complement strand
AGGGGGGTGTTAGCTTTATTATAATAATAATAATTATTATTATCTGGTGTGGTTGGGCACACCATATCTTATTATGTGGTTTCGTTGTTTTATAAATAAACAGTTGCGTACTCTATTGGGGTTAACGTATCTTCATTAAGCTTAATACTATGTAATTAGCATTGCTCGCCGTTGGTCTTGGCAATATGTAGGATAGCCTTCGTAGCTTCTAGTTTAGTCGTCCGGGATAAACTTGGTGGACCATTGAAGTGCCTCTCCTCTTCATGATTAAAAGTTGGGGAAAGTTTGAATCAATGCGGATGGTTTGCCTAATTCCACTGTTGTCGGTTCTTCCAACTCATCGAGGTGAGATAGTACACATATTTGTTACTACAGTCAGCGTGTTGCAGCAGTGAGTCTTTTAAAACGTTGTCGGTTCGGGTGAGTTTAAGGGTCTCCTTAGCTAGCATGTCTCGAACCAAGTTGCGCAAAGCCCAACACTCCTTGGTGGGGTGACGAAGGGAATCGTGATAAATGCAATAGTTGGGTTTACCTTGATTTCTCCTAGGAATATGTTTCTTGACTTATGGTAGGACCACTTTTCCGTTTGCTACCTAGGCGTCTAGAAGGGCCTTATCTTCCTTTGTTGTGATTGGCAAGGCTGTTGGAGGCTCGTCGAACCTTCTCTTTTTTGGTTGAAACCCCGATTTGGTGGGTCCCTCCATGGAATATTCTATGCTGTTGCTGCAGCGGGAGTGTTTCCAAGAGTTGCACCTTAGAGGATGATGATTGGTCGTTGGATGGTGCTAGGGTATGTGTACCATTTTGCTGAGATTCCTCCTTGCTAGGCATGGGCCTGAAAAATGTTTGAAGTGATGGTTAACCAGGTGTACTTTGTATTGAGTGTGCATTTCTTTTTTGCAAATTTTTACCAATAATTTTTTTGCCAATGGATCTTGAATGTCAACCGCTTTTTCTCGAAAGCGACGCACGAAGGATATGATGTCCTCTATGTGCCTTTGTAGGTGTAGGGTAGTGAGTCTCTTCTCTACGTGAAAGAACTTAGAGTGAAATTTCTTTACTAAGTCTTCCCATTAATGAGCCGACCCCGGTGCCAAGTTGTTGTACTAGGTGTAGGCTTGGTTGGTGAGAGATTTAGAGAACTCTCTGAGGCATGAGTTGTGATCTCTGTTGAAGGCTCCCATTGTGTCTAGGAAGCGAGACACATGTTCTTGTGCATTACCTCTTTTTCTATCAAAACATTTGAACTTGGGAATCACATATCCCACTGGATAGGTTTTGGTCGATATCTCCAACGGAAATGGTGGGCGAAGGTTCGAGCTTGGTGTGTTTGGAAAATGGTGGTCATTCTTGTTGCAAGACGATGCGAATCGTTTGCTCGACCATGTCATAGTGTGAGTTTGGGATCTCTAGAATTTGAAGGTGCTAGTGCTGGTGCTGGTGCTGATGCGACTCCCAAAAAAGTGATACCTTGAGGGACTGTATTGGCTGGTAGGTTGGGGGCGGTCCCTGTACCATTAGTTGGAGTAGGGTTCAACGGGGCTTGAATACCATTAGTAACAACATTGGTTTCCAAGCCGTTCGATTTGCTCAGGTCTTCTTCTAAATCATTTGGAGCAGCAACGCTCGCTAAGGGGGAGGCGAAACGATTTTGCATGTATAGGGGGCATCCACGAGCAATTGTTGAATTTGCTGCATGGTCGCCATGCTCTCCGAAATGAGGCGGAGTTGGTTAAGAATGGTGGTTTGGATTTGGGGCTCTTCTGGTACCTCAGAGTTTTGGTGAGGCTCTGAAGTTTTCGTGGTTTCTTGCTTCGCTAGGAGGGTAGGAGGGTTTCCTCCATGTGTTGCACGCCTTTTAGCCATGACTAATGAGCGCTATATGTCTCCCCAGCAGAGTATAATGTTGACAAAGTATGGACGGATAAATTGTCTGGGAGAATAAAGGCACTCGACTAGGCTCAAGAGTCACCGAAGGTGGAAGAAGGTGAGAGTTAGCAAGCTCAGGGCAAGACAGGAATGGCAATAATAATCAGAAGGCAATGGCATTAATTGAACTTGTCAATTGTTCATGATGATAATAAATGAGGAGTGGCCTTTATATAAGCCGAACCGGAAAAGGAAGACAGCTTGCAAGTACCACGTGGCTTGTCTCCTTTGGTTCGACTTCTCCAAGGTTTGATCTCTCTATCACCTGGCAATTGTATCAGGGGTAATTGCAATACGTCAATATCTCTAAGTGGTCAAAGTGGTAGAGTGACCAAACGGTCAAGCCAGAATGGTCAGGTCCCTCTCTGTCTTAAGGTGGTCAAGGTGGAGCTAACTTCATGGTTCGGTTGAGCGACTCTTGAAGACCTTAACTTTAGCCTCCAATCCACTTGTCCTTCTGGTGGTCCCGAGGTGATCCAGGTCCTACTCCTAACCTCGGATTAACGTATATTGGAGTTTGTAATTTTGGCTCATTAGAGTTTGGCGCATTGAAGGTTGTACCTTTGGCGCATTAGTGGAGTGAAGTAGGTGGTACGACACCGTTCTAATATGGGTTACCCACACCCACCAATCACCTACCGAGGAATTCCACCGTCGTTGATGAAGAATCCAACACCACCTCAACATCACAATCAAAGAGCTTTTTAGCTTCAACGGCCAGCTTCCTTTCCTGCCAGTGCATTCGTTGAGCAAACTTCACATATAATCTCAGCTTCGCCGAAGCTAGTCTTGACCTTCTGGGAAATGGTGTGTATTCTACTTCCATACGATTAAAAAACTTGTGGTGTCTTGAATCTAACAAGTTGCCAGCATGGAAGAGAATCGTGAAGGATTCAAAATTGCGACTGCAAAAATGGGCATTCAATCAACAAAGCAATCCAAATGTCGTAAGCATCCAACACAGGTTTTGCCCTGGATGCATTTTTTCCCCAGGTTTCATTTGATCAAATCTCTTTCTTCTTTTCTAGGTACATTGCAAATCTTGTGGTGTTGTATCTAACAATTTGGCATTTTCTGCTGCAATAGGTGAGGTTCCTTTATGGCGGGATGGATTGACATCTTTCTTACAAATCATAAGCGGAAGCATTGTGAATTACTGATAATCAGTGGAATATTTGCGTACAATACTAAAATTTTAGTATTAATATCGTACGCTCGTTTTTGATATGACTAGTTGTGGTGTGGGTTCAAGTAACGAGAATTGACCTGTGAATTACTGATAATCAGTGTCACTTTGGGTACAATACTAAAATTTTAGTATTAGTATCATACGCTGTCTTCGATATGACTAGTTGTGGTGTGGGTTCAAGTCACGAGAATTGACCTCTCCCAAATTAAAAGTGGGAGCATTGTGAATTACTGATAATCAATGAAACTGTGTACCATACTACATTTTTATCCCCTACCATTTTGTTAGAATACAAGGGAAACGGTGTGCATTACAAAGTCTGCTGAAGTTTGATCCAGGAGGGTTATGACTAACTTCGATGGAGCTGGGATCATATGCAAAGGTTGCTCAACAAACGCACTGGTGGGAAAGGAAGTTGGCTGTTGGAGCCAAGAAACTCTCTGATTGTGATGCTGAGGTAGTGCTGGATTTTTTGTCCCAGGTGGTGGAATTCCTCAGTAGGTCCTTGGTGGGTTGACTTGATCGTGGCTTGGCATATGACAAGTGCTATTTGTCCTTGTGCTATGGCGCGGGTCTGGCCGTCTGGGGCTATTGGGCGGGTATGAATTAGGGAATCAGCCTTTGCCACTTAATGGGATAAAACTATCTGCCTACTACATCTTCAACACCCACCTATAAACAGCAGGCCTTGTGCTCTTGGTACAACCCATTTTTTGGGGGGCAGAGGGGGGAATGTTACATTAATACAAACAATAGCAAATGTGTAAGTTATTTTGATTACTAGTTTACCTAAGCCTTACTACGCTATCTAGGTTTACTTAACCTGAACTAATTACCAAACCAAACCAAACCAAATTATTGTCCCAATTAATTGAGGTCAGCTACATGAATTTTTTTACGTTATTCTACTCTGTTAAGAACCCACATCTTCTGTTAGTTTTAATAAATTCATATATTTTTTTAATACCGTATTTTATGTCAATTTAGGTCTCTTCTTTCCCCTAGTATTTTCATTAGTTAACCTGTACTGATTGTTTAATAAATTTTGGCCAAATAGGTTTGCTCTCATGATAGTGGATAGTGCTACTGCTCTTTATAGAACGGATTTTTCTGGAAGAGGAGAGCTGTCAGCTAGGCAAATGCATCTTGCAAAGTTCTTGAGAAGTCTTCAGAAATTAGCAGATGAGGTTGGTTTCACTCCATTGGAGACGTGCTATTATTTATTGCAGAGATCATTTTTGCCTTATCTACACATTTTGTTATATGCCCATAGGCATTTGCACATGATTTAGATGCTATTCATGAAAGAAGGATATAGTATTATTGCTCATAATTTTCCTTTTGCTGTTTTAATTCTAGTTTGGTGTAGCTGTTGTTATCACAAACCAAGTTGTTGCCCAAGTGGATGGTTCTGCCTTTTTCGCTGGACCTCAAATCAAACCCATCGGTGGTAACATTATGGCTCACGCTTCAACAACAAGGTATGCTTGTACCACTAGTGGTTTTTTCTTTTGTCCCGGTACTTCTTGAAAGGTTGCCATCCATTTCCCTCCCTTTGCAGACTTGCTCTAAGAAAGGGAAGAGCAGAGGAACGCATTTGTAAAGTAATAAGTTCTCCATGTCTTGCTGAATCTGAAGCACGCTTCCAGATTTCTGTGGAAGGCATTACCGATGTCAAAGATTAATTCTCACCAACCCCAAAAAAAAAAAAATCACAAAATTTTTTTAGGCCTTTTGTTCATCACCATACGGTCTTATGTAAATCATGGATATTACAAGCAACTGTGTAGCTTCTTTCTTGGCATGTCCAAGCGTTCAAGAGCAGTTGTGCAACAGCGCACAATTCCTTTGGTGGTAATATGATGACATATTATTCTATTCTTCCTTCCTTTTTTTTTTTTGGGTTAGTAGTTCTTGTACTCTCATTGAAAGCTGCATAGATTCTTTAAACCGTCTTAAGTTTCCATTGTTGGCTGAAGTTTGCGGCTTTTAGCCTTTCTTCATTGCGGTAGATGTGAGATGTCGATTGTGAGTTTTGGTGAATGTCCTTGTCGTAGTTTGACATGAATATATGTGTGGTCTTTGAATCTTTGGACTCTTATAAGAACCCGCAGCAGTTGTAGATCAAAATCCAGTTCACACGTCCCCTTTCTGATCTTATAATAAATAGTGTGTAAATAATGCCACCTTTTTTAAAAATTTAATATTTAAATTGAAAAGATCTTCAACTATTAATCATTATATTTTTAATAATTATCAGTATGCTTAAGAAAAATGGAATCTAGTGGATGTTTCTTCCAATTGAATTTACAATTTAAAAGTTGATTGTCAGCTTTCAAAGAGATATAGAAGCCAGATCTAGAAAGCAGTACTAATGTCCACCAAATTACACATCGGAACAGGGAATAGGAAGTACATGTGTATACACACACACACACACACACACACATATAATTCAGTTATACAGGATAATTCTCAACATCACTTGATGGTAGAGAAGTCATAAAATATACACAATCAAAAGTAGATGTCACAGTGTCTATATACAAATTGAGGTAAAGAAGTCCCACTAGGTTACTTGTACAATAATCTAGAGGCCGCAACAACTAAAAGTGGGAGAGGGGCCAAATTTAGGTATATAACCTTAATTTTCATGTGAAAGCGATATGTTTCAATCCCCTTTGAACCACGCATGTAAAGTTACATTTGCATAGAGGTTACATTAGGATCCACAGAGACGCCACACTTCAACAGTAATGAAGCGAAAATATTTTCAGTGTGCACCAATGCCTAACACTGAAGTTTGGAGTAAAGGTCTCTAAGGGCAGCATACAAGGGATCAGCAGCCTTCGGTCTATCCACTGTCCCAAGAAGAATATCAGCTGTGGTGAGATAAGGATCGCCATAGAAGCACAGGTTAGTGTCCATTCTTGTTGCAACAATGCTCCCTTCCAGCGAGACACCAACAAAAGCACCTGTACAATTATTAGCAGGACAAACTGTCAGGCTATCTCCTTCAACCACTTTCTTCACAACCCTGTCATCCCCATTAGTAAAGGGGAATCAGACCCCCATCATCTGTATATATTTGGAAATACTTATTCAATTTTCACTAATGCCTTCTTATCGAAGGATACTTCTTCTATAGTGATAAAGCAACGTAATACTCTCATAGACCGATTTCTAGTTGATAATTGTGCACTGGTGCACCAACAATTTAAAATTAGTCATAAGTGCCACCGGTATGTATCAAAAGATTCAAAACTATGACCAAACTACATGTTAATGTGGTTGAAAAAATCAGATAAAAATGATTTGAACATTATCAAACTCATTCAAAAACAAAAAACGACACAAGAAAAACACAATCCCATTGACACATTTCGAAGGAGCTCTGACCAGAGTGTCATATTGAAAAAAATAATGTCTTTTTGTGTTATTTAATGGGTCTTTTACCATTCACAGTAGGGTATAGGTGAAATATAAAACAGCTAAGTAAAAAAGGCATCGCCGCTGCGCTCTATATACCCAACATTAATGCTGGTTAAGGCCCAATTGCACCCCACAACACCCCACCCCCCCAAAACCAAAAAAAAGGAAAAAAATACAAAAAGGAATAATAGAAATGATTCATAAGACAGCAATTTCTAGGAAGGGTAGAAAAAGCCATCCAGCATACATTACCTTTGCTACAACTGTAAGTATAACACATGCCAGAACCTCTGTCTCCAGCTCGTAAATCTGCTTCTAGAACTCTTCCCACAGGTCCAGCTGCAGCACTACAACCAGCCCCAAGAGAAAAATGCATGCGACTACAAAATGTTTTTACAGCTTCAGAATCATGGAGCACAATTATGAAGTCCATAAGCTCAACCCCAACCTACAAAATAAGAAGTTAAGAGAATGGCTTCACTTGTGATAGCAATATGGAACTCAAATCAAATAATTGAACAGAGAACATTTTATCTGCAAAGAAGTGATCAAATGAAGTCAAATTTGGGTATCATTATATCATGTGCTGTGAATGCATCAAAATCTGGCTAATGACAAAAACAGTAGCTCTTAACATTTTTTTAATGATAAGTAAATCGATGTTAGAGAAGGGCATTAAAGGAATGCTAGCCATATACAATAGCTCTGACAATCATATGATTAAAAAGAAAAGTGTACACATATTCTTACGAACATAATATTCCATAACTTCATGAGTAATGAAATGACTAAGACGCACAGAAGAAGTACAAAAGAACGAAGAGAGCTTGGAGCAGTAATAAAAGATTAGGTTGTTCAGCATGAAAATATAGGTTTGAGACTGAGAGCAACCTCTTTATCTACATATTATGCCATTGCCAAAGGCTCAAAGCTTAGCGTTGAGTCCTATGTCACACAGATCCTGAACAAGGATGTGAGATATATGTCTTAAGACTTTTCATCAGCACACTAATCTAGTTGAATAGAATGCTCAATAGCATTGTCACAAGGAAATGACTAAATGGAGAAAACGCAAACTATGACCTACATATAAGATCAACTGCATATTAGATATACAAAATTATCTGCTGTTTTTTTTTTTAAAGCTAAGAACAGCAATAACCAATATTTCTCAGGTAGCAATTAAAACATTATCTGCTGTTTTTTTAAAAAAAATATAAAGAAGGGAAAAAAAAGAGGTATCAATAGATACCATAGAAAAATACTCATACATGATGAAGCAAACTTCGGATGAGAAAAATCGAAGTTGAGAAAATAATTCCTAATTACAAAACCCTTCCTAAAGGCTAAAAGGACAGTTTTATAAACATTTACTTTAAAAATTAGAAATTAACAAAGCTACTTAGCATTCTCAATATTCTCATTTGTGCAGAGAATTTAACTATGTTTCTCTTCTTCTTCTTGTTATAAAGAAAACAGAAATGAATATTAGTTCATTTCTCAAAGGAAAAATAATATAAAAGTAGTATTATCGACAGAGACTTCATCAGTGCAGAAAAGTCAAACCTTTTAACTGATACTAAGCTTACCTGAGCACCCCATCCTAAACCAACGGAAACTATAGCAGATGGCGCAGACCATGATCCATCTGACCTTCGAGCAACAACCAAACCAGATCCTAGTTTGTAAGCAACTAGTATCCCAGCTTTAGCAACTGTCAAAATTGCCAACCCTTTGGCTCCTTTTAGAACTGTTGTGGGTATGGATCTCTCAGGATTCAATCTGGCAACCTGTACGTTCCAAAAATGTTTCCTAGTAAGAAACTCATCTACACAAATTTCATTTCACCTTGGTTCAAAAAATGCTGCCTGTTAAAATAGATAAATTAACCATTGATACAAATAATTAAAATGGATGTGTGACTTCCTGTCTTTCAAACTACCAGCTGCAGAACTGCCATTTGTGGCAAGTCAACCATCATGCGAGCGCTGTGGGTGTACGCGCGTGCACAGGCACACGTGTGTGTGTGTGTGTGTGTGTGTGAGAGAGAGAGAGAGAGAGAGAGAGCTTCAATGTGGAAATGGATGGTTGAAAATCATTTATGTAAGAGTAATAAGTCTGATATTGGATAGCAGGAAGCTTATGATGGCTTTAGAGAAAACAAAAGGCGTTAGTTTGGAGAAAGAGAAATATCACTAAGAATATAAATGGCACCTGACTGTAACTCCTCAATGTATTAGAGGATTTATATATCTCATGTTCCATGGAGAGACCCATTGGTAGATTAAGCCAACCTCGGCTGCAGGTCCAGTCCATCACATCATGCTTTGCAACCTGCACAGCATTGCTATTGGTGTTGATAAGTACACCTTGTAAAGGATCAAGCTTGTCATAGCAGGTGTCACACACCCTCTGTGGATTCCTCTCTCTGAACTTAACAGGTAACAAGCACCTCCCCTTTGAGCATGTCCTACAAAATACACCTCCACAAAACCGACAATGATGTCTGCCACGAGTGACGGCAGTGAAGGGAGCAGTGCACTGCATGCATACTGTAGTAGAACTGTCTGGAAGCCACTCTGGGGGTTCAGCTTCCAAAACCTCTTTGTAAGCACTAAAGTTAATTCCATTTGGCTCAAGAAGTGGAGGAGCACTCGGTATATAAACTGAAGAGTGCAAGAAAGTTTCTCCATTCTTGGCAGAGCCGAGAAATGAAACATTTGAACTGGAGAATTGCCGACCTTCATTGACACCTGAATCTTTATTACGACCAGTCACAATCGCAAAAATCCCACTCAAGACGTTTTTCAAGTTCACTTCTGGAGGCATAACTTGTTTCCGAGGACTACAATGATCTTCACCAGAATCATATCCTCCCTCTAGAAATTCTTCAGATTCAAGTGGATATTGGTATGTATATTCTTGTCTGAGGGACCTTGAGCTGGAGGGACAAGTACTACTGCCCGCTGGCACAACCCAAGCAGAATCACTGTAGTCATCAACATAGTGGAATTTGCTGCTTCCCATTTCTACATTAGAGAGTGATGAATATGAAATCCTTCCTTCAGATTTTTCCATGAATTAAGCTTCAAAAATCTACCAACTAAACCTAACCAATAATTACCCTGCATCGTCAAAATGGGTATCCCATTCAATAAATTTTCAAAAATAAAATGAAGCAAGGGCGGAAAGAAAGTTATCAAATTTGGTTCACTCCCATATGATCTAGAAAGCACGAAGTGGCTAATGGTGAAGCAACATTTAGCATTAAATTTGAACATTTATGGCACAGTGCTTATGTTTGAAAGCAGGAATACGAGGATTTCTCACATTGGTGGTAGGATATCAGCTTCTCAACATGGGACCACTTGCATGAACAACTTGCCAATGCTTGAGATACCTGTTTCAAAAAGGACCGGCAGTTACTTTTCCAGCCACTTGCCAGTATAACACAGGTGTGGCCCAATATGGGCAGTTAATACTCTGGTCACTCCAGCAACCTTCTCTAATTTTGGATGAGTCGCTTCATAACTAACTTGGCCCATTTTCGATCTTGTGGGGGCTTACCTAAAGAAGCCAAATGTGTAGCGTTCTGACCAAATTTGTCTAACCCTACTTCACCAGTGAAAGTTTTGCAACAAAAGAATAGGGGTTTTGCCCAACGTGTTGTGGGTTGTTCCAAACATCGTCATGTTTCTGATTCAAATTTTCTTATGAGCACTGATTTGGTCTTGCCACATAATAGGGGGAAACGTGCGTATTATCAGCAGCCATGAATGATGCTTCTATATTGGGTAAGCAAAGGCAATTTTCTTTTTTGTAGGAGAAAGTTGCAAGTAATAAGCCAGTTAATCTGGAATTAGTCTGTGCGATGGATGAGCCATTTGCAAATGAAATGGGTGTAATCTTGGCTCGTACTCCAAGTCTATCATTTGATGGTGGGGATGCTCCTGTAAATGTAGATATCCCTCATAGGAGAGTCAGAGAGCCCTCTCTTGATGAAGATTCAGAGAATGTTCTTAGGGCGGTAAAGAGGCAATGTCTTTTCTTTCACAGCACTTCCAGAAACGAGAATTATCTAGGTTGGTTCTGATAGCAGTTAATTATTCTACTATATCTCAAAAACAAGAAAACTTGGTTCCCACACCTGCAAAATTTGTAGAGTTTGTCCTTAGCTTGGACCTTGCTTGTTGCAATTCACTTAGCTCCCTGTGGCTGACCCACAACAGCCCCAGCAGGGGCCATGATCATATTATGTTGGAAGTTGGAACAATAGGGGGACCCCACAGTTCATAGTCTTGAAAGATTGACTTGAGATCAGGCCAACTACAGCTTTTGCCTCACTGAGACTAAAACTTCTAAAAGTCCTGCAGATGAAATGATGGAGCAGAAAAAAAATTTGTTGTTGTGCAGGTATGGATGCTATTGGCCTCAACGATGGGCTTTGGTTGGTTGGAAAGGATTCACTTTTGCGAAAGTTAGTTCATTCTCAAAGAATTTAATTTGTACACCTTTTGGATGAGTTTCATTTCCCATGAAGGCTAGAACTTATTTATGGAGAAGCAAAACACCATCACCAAGCTCCTGTTGAGGAGAAGAATATTGTTATTTCTGGGGAAAAACATTCTAAGTTCCTTCAGTATCAGACTTCTACGTTGGCATCCCTTCCAGTTGCATCTATAGCCCAAAAAGGTACCTCAATTACTTATCTTTCATCTTCTACTTCTCGTCCATGGGTCATCGACTCCAGGGCCACTGACCATATATCCGGTATATCTCAAATTTTCTCTCACCTTAAGTCTTCGTTATCATTACCTCATGTTACTTTGACTAATGGTTCTACCACTTTCATTGAAGGCATATGGACAATTCACCCTACGTCTTCCCTTTATCTTTTGTCGTACATATACCTTGTTTTCCTTTTAATTTGATGTTTGTGAGTCAACTGATTAAAAATCTTAATTGTTCTATTTCTTTCTTTCCTGATTCTGCCATCAATTGTCATTCAGGATTTTGTGACGCGAAAGAAGATTGGCGAAGAACGCGAGCCATGTGGTCTCTATTATTTAAACAATAAAGCATCCTCTAAAGTTCCTCCTCGTGCATATCTTGCTATTGCTTCTCCGCTTCAAATGCACTCCCGCTTTGGTCACCCATCCCCGAAAAATTTAAAGAATTTAATTACTAGTCTTGGTTCCATTTTAGTTTTAGATTGTGAATCAGGTCAGTTGGGAAAGCATCATTGTGTTCTTTTTGCTTCCCAAGTCAATAAAAAGAGTTGCATCCTTTTATGTTAGTTTATTCAAATGTTTAGGATCGGTGTCGTGTTAATTCAAAATTGAAATTTCGGTACTTTGTTACCTTTGTAGATGATTATTCCAGAATTACCTAACTTTATTTAATGAAAGATCGTTCTGAGTTATTCTCTATTTTTTGTACTTTTTGTACTGAAATTCACATTCAACTTAATACATTTGTTCTCATTTTGGGCAGTGATAAGTATTCTCTCATTATTTTAGTTGAGCATAAGAATCAGCATTTGATATAAGTTGCTTGAACCCTAATGATTCAAATGAATGTTCCCAAATCTTTTTGGAGTGATATTGTTCTCATCGTTTGTTACTTGATTAATCGTATGTCCTCCTCAGTTTTAAATAGACAGACTCCTCACTCTATTATTTTTCCGCATGATCCTCCGTTTGTTTGATTCACTCGCATCTTTAGCTGTGTTTGTTTTCCAATACTAGAGATATGGGAAAACTAATACATTTTTTAAGTATTGAGATAGTTATATCACATAATGGCATTACTTTCTTTCAAAAAAAAAAATATGTTCTTGATTTGTTGAGTGAAACATGAATGTTAGGTTCAAACCTATTGACACACCTATGAATCACAACACCAAATTAGCTGCAGATTATGGTGGGGTGTTAGTATATCCAGAACGGTATCGATGATTGATTGAAAAGTTAAAATTATTTGACTATTACCAGACTAGACATTTCCTCCGCCAGTTGTCTATCAGTCCTTAGATACTCCACAGGGTTGTCATTGGGATGCTATTGTACATATTCAGAGATATTTCAAAAGTGCACCGAGTTGTGGTTTGTTGTATTAGAATTATGGAGATACTCAAATTGGGTTGGATCTCCATTTGATAGGATATCAACTACTAGTTATTGGATATTTGTTGGAGGTAATTTGTTTCATGAAAATAGACCGTTGTTACTCGATCAAGTGTTGAATTTGAATATAGAGCTATGTCACACACCACTTGTGAGTTGATTTGGTTGAAACATATGATAGAAGAACTTGAATTTCAACATTCTCAGCCTATGAATTTGTTATGTGATAACCAAACAGAAGTTCACATCGCATCTAATCCAGTATTTCATAAAAGAACAAAACATATTAAAGTTAATTATCATTTTATTCGAGAGAAATTGTTACATAATGTGATTCATACAAGTCAGTGAATCAGTTAGCAAACTTATTCACCAAACCTTTGTGTGATTCATGAGTGAGATATATTTATACCAAACTCGGTACACATGATATATATGTACCAACTTAAAGGAGAGTGTTAAGGACTAACTATGCCATTATAATAATGTTTTATTTTAATATAAATAGTTAGAAAAGCTAAACCCGCAGGGTTAAGCATTCTTATTCTCCTAATCCTTCTTTTTTACTTTAACAAGGGAATACCCTTTTATCATGATATTAGGATTTAAGGACTAGTCACCAAGAATAACCGATCATGACTATCATCAACAATCTCCTTGTGATGCTACTAACGACAAATTTTGGTCTTTTCTTCTTTTTTTTTTTTTGATGATGAGGATGATGGATGTTTTGACTTGGCTGATTCCTCGGATATATGCAATCCTCCCGTCCTGCACCGGGTAGTTATCATGCGTGAACCTTGGGAGGTCAGCTCAAAGGGGGATTTATTTATGGGAATAATCCATTGGATCCATTGGTCCATTCCATTTGGACATGCTATTCTATGCAATATACAAAGAGGAGGTTATTACTCGATATTCAATCTTCTGTATTGTTAGAGTGATACTTTTTTCTATTGTTTGACATTGTACTGGTCAAGATATTGTTTCTTTGTGCTAGATCGTTTTACCTATTAGAACTAGAAACAGATATTATACATGTGGGGCTTGTCATTCCAGCTTTCTTGGAAAAAATCAATTACAATTGTTGAATACACAGGGGATGAAGACTGAACTGAATATATGGCCGTATATATATATATATACTGATGAACTCCTACTCTCTTATGCCTAAGATCATACCATTTAGTAAGAATTTCATTAATCAGGCTTATAGAAATGAGGTTGGATTGCATCCCATCTTAGAAAGCGTCTTTTTTTTGTTCAAATTATTTTTTATTAAATGATTTCCATAATGTGATATAGTTTTAGAGATTTGGAAATTTGTTGAGGCCTTGTAATATTTAAGATACAACTCAGCTTGACTATTACGAAGATTGATATACATAAGGTCCCACATAAAAAGTAAAGCAAAAAATTGGTTGAGCAAAAATAGAATAGTTTGTGACATCTTAAGTGATGTATAATATTGTAAAGGTTTTCTGAAAGGAGAAGCCATTAAAATCATAAAATCATCTAAATTTCAAGTTAACGAAAATGTGGCTTATAACTAAATTATTGTCTTCCTAACAAAGATGTATCAAAATCTGCATAGGAACTTACGTTTATGGACTTCTTCAATCTCTTTATTACTGGTTTTTTGGGCTACTTGATTTTAGCTATTAATTTTGTTCTAAAATCTCCTAATTAATTGGGACAAAAGGTTAAT
>JAOTRH010000018.1:20052934-20064145 GCA_034768845.1 Heliamphora exappendiculata | reverse complement strand
CCCCTACACACACACACACAAAGGAAAAACCCCACCCCACCCTACTATGGGTCTGCATGACTAGGGTTGTTTACAGTTGAATTGGCATATTTATTGGCTATTCTTGGTAACTTTTCCTTGAGTCCTAATGTTAGCAATAACAGGGTGTGGCCACTTATCATTTTTCATGGTTTTCCTCATGCAAGTCTTTCTTTGTCAAAACCATCAATAATCCAAATTTCCCCCAACCGCCACCTCCCTGCGCGGCCACATTCACTCTCGATTGTGCCTATTGAAGTTATGGTTTTTATGTGGACATTGACTCGTAATTATCTCGGTATAACTAATAACATCTTTCAAAAGAGGAGACTCAATTGCAATTTTAATAGTTAATAGTGCATAATGTGTAATTTTATTTTTTAATTATCTTTTATTATGATTATATTTTTATTTCCTTTCATTTAGGATTTTAGGGTTATAAATAAGATGCCCTATTGATGTATTATTCATAGTTGATTAATGAAAAATGGAGTTTAATGTTGTGGCCTTGTGTTAGGATTTTGACCATTTTACTACTTTTTCACCATTCTCATTCCTTTCACGTGCTACATCATTTTAGTACTAGAGTTTAGACTTGAGATTCCACATCTCCCCTTTCTTCTTCTTCGATTAAACACATAGTCGAAGCTCCTACCGCCATTGGCCACCGCCCCAACCACTGCCATCTTGCGACCTGCCCTCGCGATCACATCACCGTCACCACCCCATCGCGAGCTGCATTGCGAGCAAACCACCCTTCCCCTGCTTCGCCACTGTGTTGCCACACCACCAATCGCCATCGCCACTATCCCCGTCTAAGTTTGCTATTGTCCGAAACCCTTGCCTCTTCCCTTTTTGCCGAAACCCTAGTAAAACCCTTTCCTCCCCTCGTAGTTCTCTCTTCTGATTCGCCCCCCACCAAAACCCTAGTTGCCGCCCCTCTTTCCCCCCCTCTTTTTTTCTCTGCTCACCTGGCTGAAACCCTAGCGAACAGTGCACCTCCCATCTCTCGCCTCCCTATGTAGAAACCCTAACCTCGCAACGGAAGGAAAGCATTGCCCTACCTGACCCCAACAAAAAAACCCACCCTTCTTAAAATCAGAACTCATATTTGATCTAAACCCGACCCAGATCCAACTTATTTAACCCATTTAATTCCTTTGGGCTGATGTGTTTTTGACGTATTACCCTTTTGGCCCAAGTTTTGTTCCTAGCCCAATCTACATGCATTAGCCTAGCCTATTAAAGCCAAAAACTAAACTAGCCTTCTCCAAAAACAACCCAGCTCATCCAGAAACAAGAAAACAGTCTACTCCGAAAAACAATAACCAGCTTTCCAACAAACAAGAAAAAACTGTAGCAAAACATTTTTTTCTTCTTCCCTAGCCACCACAATGGTTAACTCCAAACTTGAGACTTTAGAGAGAAAGATAAGACATAACCAAATGATGGACGACATTACCTACATTCGAGCTACATTGGAGAAATTGAATGCCATCTTTTTTAAAGATAAGGAAGATAAAGCGGCTATTGTTAGTGAAATTTCAGGTACTCATCCACCACAAACTTTTGTGCCACAATGCATGGTAGAGGATTGCAATTAAATAAGTTAAACAACGATTCTAAATTAGAAGTTCCAAATTTTAATAAAGACCAACACAAGTTTGATTTTACTTCATCTCACAAGATTAATGATCTATTCCTACTCCAACCATTGAAGAGCAAGATATTCCTATGCAGAACACAGTTTGTTCAAATGAAAAGGCTTTTGAACATCAAGAAGTGTGTCTCATTGATCGCCCACCAACAAAAAATTTCGTTAAGACTGAATTGATTGATTTTCTTCGGGTTGAAGATTCTATGTGGGTTATTAATTCAAGTTTTGTGAATCTTATCAACCGTCTTAAGATTGAGATCAGATGGAATGGGATGAAACTGCCGCAGTTCATCTATTCAAAATATTTGATTATTTTGCATGGACGATTTCAGTATTTCAAGATAAAGTCGAGGTCGAGTTCTTTTTCTCAATATAGGAGAATGATATGTAACACAAATGATCATTTACAATTTTATTTTAATTATATAATATTTAATTTTACTTGTAATTACTTTTTAATTATGATTTATTTTGTTTCATTTTAATTTAAGATTCTAGTTTATCTTTTAATATGATTTTATTTTTATTTCCTTTTGTTTGGGATTCTAGTTTTTTTTTTTTTAAATTAGGTTTTTAGGCCTATAAATAAGAGGTCCTATTGATGTTTATTTGAACTTTAATAATGAAAAGTTGAGTTTAAGGCTGTGGCTTTGTGTTAGTGTTTCAACTTTTTGGACCCATATGCTTTTGGTCGATTTTCTTGGTTTCGGTTGCAATGAGAAAGAAACAGTGTTGTGGCATGTTGTACTTTGTTCTATATTATAACTAATTTGATTGCAATACAATGCTAGGATTTTTGAAGATAAGGATGGGGAGGTCCACTCTATGGGATATGGTTTGTTATTTGTCGTTTTTCTGGGTTTTAGTATCCCCTCCTTTTAGTGCAATTCATTATTTTTTATTTTTAGAGATTGGAGGTTAAGTGTGTAATACGAGGTTTTATATTTCTTTTGTTTCTCCTCTTTGGGTTACTTGTCCAGTTGTGCTCTGATTTCCTTGTACTATTTCTTCTTTCTTGATAATTTGTCTTTTGTTGTTGATAAAAAAGGGATTAATTTTGTCCTAGAATGGAGGATGATAAGTAAAAAAAATCTAGGGCCTGCCAGACATGAAATCTGGTCTGCCCACTATATCTGGCATTATATCCAGTGAACAAACAGCAAGATAATTGAGGTGTTGTTCTTCAACCTACTAAAATTTGCAACCTGTAGAAATATGGGATCAAGCAATGGGTTCTTCACTCATTGTGTATGTTTCACGAGTTTTTTTTTTTTTAATGGTGAGTTATGAGAGAGTTAATATCATCTCTCTTGTGGATCTTTTATTTCATGTATTTCTTGCCTTGCAGAGATGGCAAATTATTTTGTTGGTGACTAGTGTTCTGTATTTCCAGGCTATTTTTCAAAAGATGCTTATCTGATGGAAATATTCTTCGTGAAAGCAGCTCAGCTATGTCCAACCCTAACATCAAGCAGGGCCTTTCTAATTCCGTCTTTTCGGATGATCAATCACAGGGAGGAAGCAGAATTCTGTGTGAATCAAGTCCAGAAATATCTACTTGTGGAAGTGAGGTGACAATTTCAAGGTCTGCTTGCTCCCCTTCATCTATATTATATACTAATTCATTTGAGGTACTTGCTCAAGTTGTATATCTGTGTCGCATTATTGATGAGGCCACAAACATTTCTACCTATTGCTGAAATATTCTATTTTATCATATGGTACATATGGTGCACTTGTGCCAACAATTGTGGTAAAGTTGAAGCTTTGTCCGTCTTTGCTTCAATGTTTCAGCCTGTCAAGATCACTCTTTTTTGCTAGTGTAGTTGTCCAATGCATATCTTCTTAGGGTGTAAACATGTAATGGAGTTTACTCTTAAGGGTTCATCTCTTGAAGCCATCATATCAGTTGAATTATTTGCCTTTTCGACCAGCATTTAGTGTAGGATGTTTTGTAGATTATGTGCATTTTTCTTTTTATGTGCATCTGGTTGTCAGCGTGATAGAAGGCACGTAGATTTTTGTCTCATCTCTCAAGGAATAAATCAATAAGCTACCATCTTATTGAGTCAATAATATAAGATTTTCCCTTATATTGGAGTTGTCTAGTGGTCCTAGAACAGCCATATTGTAGAAATAACCAGGTTTAGATTGTGTGCCAATTTTTTAAAGGAAAAGTCATACCCATTCCTCTTACAACAGTTCATTGTCTGGGAGAGGTAGTTGAACCCTCGCCATAGTGCATAGGCGGATGAGGACTTACCATCGTGCCATGCCAGTTATACAAAATTTATATGTACCTTCAAAACATCAGTGGTATACAAGGTCAAAATTTAGCACGTAATTCATTGACTGCACGATGACTATATATTGGTTACTAATTACCAGGTCAGGTTTCGATTTCCTTTGGGAAAATTAACTTCTTTTTTTTTTTTTTGAGAAATTTTAGATCGCCAATTGTTAAGCTTAATTTTTGAGAAATGGGCTCCTGGAGTATATCAAGTTATCCAACACCTTCTCTCACATGCAATACCTTCTCTCACAAGCCAGCTAAAACAATAATATGGATACCTTATCTACATTTTATGTACTTGTACTTGTTTTGTAGTTGCACTCAAATAGTCAACAATTTTTTGTATGAATGTCTAACTAGAATGTTAATTGATGTGAGTTTTTATTTAAGTGTTTGTATCGACACTCCACTTTTAACTTCTCCCACTCTCCAATTAGAAGCTTAAAGTAGAGAAAGAATACCACTTTCCATAATTCTTTTTGTTGCCTGGCACATTTAGATTAAGGTCTGTTTTCATAAAATTTCATTTTTATTTTTTGGTTTAGTTTTTCATGTTTAAGATTCCTTACAAATTTTATTATGAAAAATATTAGTTGCCTTTTAAATTACAAGGTTCTGTGCATAGCACAGGCTATTACGATTCTGAAAGTTTATCAGCTAACCAAATCGACTTACATTTGCATGCATCCTTATGTATAGATGTGTAGTTTGAGGGTCGGTATGCATTTAGCTCAATGTTTTCTGATAGAAAGTCTTTAATGTGATTCTGAAAGTTTAATACCCAATTAAGCTTATTGCCAATCAATTACTTTTATGCAGGTATTCTTCCTCGGTACCTCGTAGGCAGCTTTTTGCAGATATGCAAAGAGACAGATGCCTTGACAATGATCAAGTGGATACATGCTCAAACTTTGTTGATTTAGACTGGCTATCTTCCTCCGGAAATTCTTGTGATGAAGAGTTATATGAGAGGTAATTCTTAATTGATTGCTGATGAGGTAAAAATCTTGTTAGTGAAGTCATTATTTCTTCTTCTTTTATATTTTTTATTTTTTAATCCTTCACTATAAACTCACCTCAATATGAAAAGTTTCTTTATCAAGGATATTGAGAGGTGAAAGAAAGAGTTGTTGGTCGTGTTTCACTATACTACTGACATTATTTAATTTCAATTGGAGCTTACCAAAGGCTTTGACTTCAACTTCTGATAACAAACTTGTGTTGCTTTTGTTAGCATTCTCAGTTAGTTGTCCTCACGTGGTCTTTCATTATTTTCCTTTCTTCTTCATCTCTGTATATATTTGCACTCTTGTGAGAACATCCTTCTTTGGAAAGAGAATAGCTACTTATACATTTAGACTTGGTGTAGGCTACTTGCCACAACTTTGATAATGGTACCCACTACCCAAGTGCAGGTCATTGCAAATTAGTAATTTATTGCGAGTCCAAAGTCCATCCATAGGAAAAGGGGAATTTAGAGTAAGAGAAATTTGAAAAAAAAATATATGAAGAAAACTGATTGATTTAATGGTAAAGAATTGGGTTTTTGTATAATTCAATTCTGAAAATAGATTGGAGAAAATAATATGTAGGTAGGCACCAAGGCATCAAGGATACATGCATAATGTCTCTCTGGTATTTATTATTGATTAATTAATATTACTCAATTGAAATTCACACAAAAAATGATGTTTCCAACTGCAAGATAAAAATAATGATTGCTAACAATACATCAATTTCCTTGATTGATTAGCAAGTGTTGGGAACCCAATTATTTGATTTGCAGGAAATCTTAAGTCTATTGCACCCCCAATCACGAAGAATCTAACTGAACCGCAAGCACCCACTGCATCTAATTCACAAAAATGCAAAGATTTTTCATTTTGCTAAATAAATAAATCACCAATTTACATGAATCTTCTCCTGAAAACGTAGATGGACATAGAGAATACATATCAAGAACCCATTGTGGTTTCACACTTAGCTCTAGCTTGGGTTCTTAGTAATCCATAAATAAAACAAGGAGAGGAGAATTGCATGTATTGAGAGAGAAGAGAGATGTTTACAATAGTAGCTTAATGTGCATTTATACTAATAAATCTATTAAATCTTGGTTAATTGGAAAGGGAATCTTTTTTTACTAAAGCAGGAGTGATTGACTAATATTTTTAGCCAAATTCATGCATATGTTCTGGAGCATTCTTTTTAGCCTCTTAGAGCACTTTGACATTGATATATCCCTTCAGCATGACTACAGCACTGCTGCTGCACAGCTAGAACTTTCTAGTTTATTTATTTTTTTTAAAGTGCCAAGCAAAGGTGCTAGAGCACTCTCTATAACACTGTTCCCCAGTGTGCTCCAATAACTTTTTTTTCACCATTTACTTTCTTTGATACCTCTTCTAAACTCTTGGACATCAACTAAACCGCCCCCTTAAAAGAGAAAATTAACTCATTCACACACAATTAAGCATAAGTGGAAGGACTTAACATGATAAAAGGAAGTAACTCAAAATAATAGGGTAAATTCACAGTTTCAAGCATTCATCACTACACTTTCATGTCATTGGTTTATTTCTCATTTTTTATCTTTACATGCTAGGGTAAGACTACATGCATCCTACCCTTCCTGACCCCATCGTTGGCGCCTCATGAATTTCCCCTTATCTTTAAATGTTGAATGCAAATCCCACGATGCGGCTCTCAGATCTAAACATTCTGATAATATTGACCAACAACTATGCTCCTTTCTTTGACCCTAGCTTGAGGATATTCCAGCAATGTCCCCTTATTCTTTCCGGGACATCTGTTGAAGTGTTAAATCTAATGTTTCCAGACGGTCTTCATAAACTTAAATGAATGTATTAAAAATCTGAAGACGTTTTCTGGGTTACGAACATGGCTAATGTAGAATGAATTCGATCATGAAATATGCTATCATTTCTTGACTATTTTTAGCTTTAAATGTGGGATTCTATGAAGAGACGGTTGAAACCTTTGGTGGCAAACATTTCATAGATAGGTCCATTGATCCAACTGGATGGTTTAGCTTTCATGGGACATATTGAATAAAATGTATTGTTTTATGAGAAACTTCTTCAGCCCTATTTCTTATGGTTGCAGGTCAACGCTCATGAATTCTTCCATCATGGGACTGTCTTCGGAGAATGTCATCAGCGGATTAATGGGAGAGACAGCCCCTTCTACCAGCGAATATGGATCCAGCGTGAAGGTCTGTCTCTTTTTTCATCATGCTAGCACTTGTCCCATATTTGCACAATTGTTGGTAGTTTTGTTAGGCAAGAATCTTTGTCGTAACTGGAATGAGTAAGGACCATGTGAATAAGCTCTGACAGAGATAAAACCTGAACCCTAAAGTTGCTTAAAGTCTACAATTGGCATACCATGTATGGTTAGGACAAACCAATGTTCGTTATTTATACATAATTTCTGCTGTTTCAATAACACTTATGGAGGAAAAAGGATAAGAAAAGGATTGGGACACAAGTATGATATACTGGCCCGATTGGCAACTAGCTTAAAAGCTAGCTTTTTTACTTTTTTTTGCGTTTTTTGGCCAAACAATTAAATTTAGTTCAAAGTATGTTGTTTGGTAAATTAGCTTTTAAAATAGCATTTTTGAAGTTGGTTCATTGGGTAAAAAGTTAGCTTTTTTGCTTTTTTTTCAAACTAAACAATTTTGCCATTCTACGTAGTTAAACATTACAATTATATATAGTTAGTAGTAGTAATAAATAAGTAATGAAAATAAAGGATGTATTGTCTTTTAAAAGTGGTGAGAGTTTTGGATAGAATATTATATGAATGAGTGTTTTGATTTGATTTTTTTGGTTTTTAATTTTTTTTGCTTTTTTTACCTAAGGACTTGTTGAATTTTTGATGTTTTTAGCCCAAAAAGCAAGAGTTGCTAATCAGGGCCCTCTTATTAATTGTTTGTCGAGTATGTATGAGAGTTTCAGTTGGAGATTGCAGTTAAAAGTGTTTGTTTTCATCATATGAATACTTAATTTTGTTTTATGTTGGTAGGGGAGGGTGCACACTGAAACAGATGTACCCTATCATAATGCCCAGGATTTTGAAGTTCTCAAAGAATTTTCTGATAGTTTTGTGCATTGGGTGACCTATGGAGAGGCACTCTGCCATTGAATTTTGGCTTGCGTTCCCACCTCCGCCACAGCATTAAGTATTCATTCCCTCCTGTTCAACTTTCATTTTTTAAGGGGGAATGGAATAAAGAGAGCATGGGGACCGTATTGGAAAGGAAAAGAAGCCAGTGGTACCACCATTCTTTTGCTGGATGGTTTCTTGTGAAAGTAATCCTCCTCTCGCTTATGACTTGCAGCATCCATTCATTAGTAAGAACCTTAATCTGAAGCTGATAAGAAAGAGTAAATAGCCAACAGTTAATAATATTCTTTTAGGAGTTCTTGTTTTTTTTTATTATTCCCTACAGAAGTCCATAAACTTGGTAGTTTTTTTTGTTGTAAATATATAAATATTCAACTCATGGGGAGCTCCATTGTTACAGTTTTAGGTTATTGATTCTTTCAACCCATTTGTGTTTCTGTCCCAACAGTTGATCTCGCAGTTAAGTTTATGCCTTATACGTACAGCCTCTGCTGATTATACCCGTGCTATTTTTAGTGTTGGCTGTTATTCCTGATCCCCCCACCCCCAAAACGAAAATGGAAGAAATTGAAGAAAGAACAGGAACAGGAACAGGGGGCGGCCCTTTTCCTTTGGATCCTCCTCAGGCAGTCGGGCTATTTCCCGCCGAAGGTTGAATGCATCACAATGGAAATGATAGCAACTTGCGAAGCGTATTGCAGCACAGTGGAAAAGTAATAGAACTTGCAATCAATGCCTGTTCAAAGCAACTAAAAATAGACCAAAGCAGAAGCAGCATCAAAACATGTTTTAAAAAATATAATCAAAATCCCATATTTTGGAACATTACAATCATTATACCAGTTGAAGGAAAAACAAAGATCAGAAAAGCCACACAAAACACAGCTTAAAAAGGTAGGTAGAAAATTTTAATAAAAAGGCTGAAGAACCAATACCAATATCAATACCACACCATTAAATGGAAGGAGATTTTAATAAAGTAGGACTAATTAGTCAATTAGTCCTACTTTAAAGTCCGTCCAAATTGGCCAATAGAAATTGGACGGAGACTAATTAGTTAAGTAGGACTAATTAGTCCTACTTGACTCTCCAACAAGAACCAATGCAGCAGAGAGAAGGACTTATTAAGATCTCCTTCCATTTTACCATTTTAGTATTTGGAAGGAGATTTTAATAAAGTAGGACTAATTAGCCAATAGAAATTTTAATAAATGGAAGGAGATGCAGCAGCTCGCCTCAATAAAAACTTATATCCCAATCCAACAATTAACGCATTAGGAGAACTAAATAAACTTATCAAAAGTTCTAAGGACAGTTTCAGCCAAGAATGGGGAAGATACGGGTAATATGCTCCAATGGAATGCTATCTGCAGTGCTCTTCTTCGAAAACTCTGGTTGGTTGAACTCATTGCGTGGTAGGACAATGAGTTGGCTCCTGCCTTGACCCTTTTCGAGTATCCAACCACAATTCGCTACCTGATGTTCAAGGAATTTGTCCAGGGAAAGCCCTTCAATATTGATAGCCTGCATAAGGCCATGCTTATTAGAAATCTGTAGCGGAGCACAATAATGAAAGCAGGTTATGATTAGAAACATTCTGCACAAACTCAAGCAAGTAAAGCAAACAGTTGTCCTTGATGGCTAAATCGCA
This sequence comes from Heliamphora exappendiculata, assembly GCA_034768845.1. Classification (NCBI taxonomy): domain Eukaryota; kingdom Viridiplantae; phylum Streptophyta; class Magnoliopsida; order Ericales; family Sarraceniaceae; genus Heliamphora; species Heliamphora exappendiculata. Next base: position 20,054,377 of record JAOTRH010000018.1, on the reverse strand, counting down.
TGAGGAATAGTTCCAAATTGGCTAATTAGTCCTACTTTAAATTGGAGGACAGAAACATAACTCCCCAACAAGAACCAATACCACACCATTATACATCCCCCCAAAAGAAGAGAGAAGACTGGAGAGCATTATTTTGATCCTCTCATTACTATGACCCTTTAAAACTACTAGTTCAAACCAATTGTCCAAAACGGATATCACAACTTCTAGTATTCCTCAACAAAGCAAGTCTCTCTACAGCCACTGTAGCACCACCACCAAAATAAATAAATAAACATAAATGGGCACAAAATCAAAGCATACCTCTGCAAGAATAGACCTTGGAATCTTTTGGTAAGTCAGGGAAAGGACATGAATTGCATAGGCTTGGATTGCTTGCTCAAAACCTACATTTTTTGGAACTTTTGTGAGACAAAGTACATGAGCAAACTAAAGAGGAAACAAAGTAGAACCAACGAGAAGAAAGTAATTTTGATTGTTTTAAGGAACAACAATAGTCCGGGGCTTGTGGACCTTGTTGAAGCATCTTAAAGGAACACTGATACAATGGCCCCAACCTAATAAACTCGTAATTCTTACACATCCTACACCAGCACTTAATGAATAGTATCCAGAAAACGTCTACAAAATCTCCTGATTAACAGTGCTCTGAAAAGGACAAATAGGTCCAAAAACATCGTTTTGAGATTTAGTTGGAAAATTAAGAGAACCATAAGATTGTCCAAATCAATGACCACGAGAATATGAATGGATACAGGACCATAGTATATTTTCCATGAATGATGAATAAGATGCAAGGACTTGTGCCATCAGATGATCCAATCTATCCTGTCAACTGTAATCTCTCATAAAAGGATTGCCCCATTTGTATTGCCATTTATTTATTTATTTATTACTTTTTACAATGCATCATTGTTGTATATCTAGATTCTAGATGCTTAATGGCTTTGAAAACTTCCAGAAATAAGACCCCGTCATTGAGTTTCTCTTTTACATATTAGTGAGCAAAACCAAATTTCCTAACCTAGCAGCTGAGAATCCCAAGAACCACACGAATGCCCAAATAAACAAAATGACTGACATGCTAAATACAAACACATAATGGATGGATCCACAGCTCTCTCCCTCAAATTGCAAGACCCCGCCATGTGGGATGAGGGCTACGAAAAATATAATTGTAGATTTTGGAAATTCTTATAATAAAATTAACATGTGCTATAGCAGTCGAAATGATCAAAGAGAGAACTTTTTAGGCATAATACATAGTGCAGCAACAAAAACCCACCGTGTTGTAAATCAACATTACCTGGTACAACTTCTAAGATATGACGACTTTTAGCTGCTTCATCCCAGAATTGGCGGAATCTTGCAGTCTGCAGGTGAAGTTATGCATACATGTGTTGATCCATTTCATATAAGCGTGCCATCAATCAAGATGGGGGG
>JAOTRH010000018.1:20031745-20050620 GCA_034768845.1 Heliamphora exappendiculata | reverse complement strand
AGATGAGGGCAGGAGGGGGGAGGAGACTACGTTTGATCGTATAGTAGAGAAAGTTAAGACAATGATGAGAGAGTTGTTGCTGGGGCTGTCTTTGACTCTCTTCTTCCTTTTTGAATTCCATTATAATCAAAACTGACTCCAAATTCATAAAGAAGAGGAGTGGAGAAAATGAGACCATGAAGATGATAATAGAAGGGGAATAAGGAGATCATGTTTCCTTTCAAATTTTCTTACAATTTGAGGTTGGGTCATGACAAATCAATCGTTAGTTAATAAAAATCATGTTGACAAGCTCACTAAAATATCTCCATAACTGAGGTCATTTGCAAAGCCTTCTTTAAAATAGGAAGAACTAATGAAGCAGTACCATTATGGTAAAAATCTGAGACTGCCTCTGCACCGTCATTGGTTTAACTTGTTAAAATCAATGTGCCCTATCCCTCTATACCCTGCAAGCACACGTGTAAAATTGTTCCACTCTACTATTTCAAGTTCCAATACAATAATTTTTAATTTTCTTGTCTATGAACTTTTTATTGATTTGCTTTTGATAATAAAGAAGGCCTTCCTTGACAATTACTTTTCTTGTCACATGATTGAATCAATACTTTGATGAGATCCAGAGCAACTAATCAGGCTACGAAATAAAGTTTAATACCACTCGTTCTGGGATTAGAAAGAGACAAAGGCTGAAGTCTGGGGCAGGCATTGCCATAAGAGCCTGCTCACAACATAAAGAAAATAGTGCATTAATAAAATCCTATGCACCGGCCAACTGGAATAAAGTCACATAAATTTGATACGGAGGTTTGATGAGACCTTGACCAATATACGGGCAACAATTTGAGTACTCAGACGCTCTGGCTCAAACTGAAATTAAAAACATAGTGTCAATAAAAACTTATTCAAAAGGCTAGTACAAATGGAACAAGTAGTCACCTAGGCAAAATTGAAAAAAAATGCTCCTGTGTGATTTGCTGTAGGTTCATTCATTACAAAGAAAAACACAGACTTACCTGGTAGAGACGGAGGAGGCACAGATTTGCATCGAGACTGTATGTTTGTGATGAAACCTGGTTGTGACAAACTATTATGTTACAGAGCCGAATAAACAAAGCAAAATGAATATTCACAGATTTATAAGGAATTTACAACTGTTAAAATGTGGCCATTTTATTCATAATCCAAATGAAAAGAACAAACAGAATAGCAAATAAATAACCGTGTATCATTGCACTTTAATGGGCAGTACATTCTCCAAGGAAAAAACTAAGCTTGTTCCTGCTATTTAAATGATGATAAACTCATAAATCTCCAGAACAATATCCAGGATTTTACAATCTCAAATAGACCAAGACAAAGAGTGTCACATTTCAATTCATTAGAGAATTAGCAGTTACCATTTACATCCTTTCATTGCCCAACCAAATTCCACTGATACTGACAGACAATTTTTGGGTCACGGATATGGTGAAGAAAAAAAATTGTCACACTACCATATGTCCACGGATACATTATTATTATTACTATTATTATTATTATTATTATTATTATTATTATTATTATAGGTAAGGTGAAATGGGGACCCTAGGATACATTATTCAGCACCGTATATCACAAATAAGGCTTCTTCAATGAAACGATATTTGAAGCTATGAAACCCTATCTTTCATGCCAAAATTGCCAATCAACTGCTGCGGTTTTTAAAGTTTCAGTTTTGTCGATTAACAGCCTCAGTTTTGCATCAATTATTCATTCTTGATCCCTCTCATCAGTTTTCAGGTCAACAATTCACATCTGATTCTGAGATTTTCAGATCACAAAAATAATGTGTTGTTGTTATCGCAAAAAAGCATCTGCAGCCCCCCTGCCCTTGATGATCGGCTAATGAAACCATAAGATCGATAACTTAAAAATAAAAAATAGATCGATAAATAAATAAAGAGCAAAGAAAGGGTACAAACGTTGCGTCCCAGAGGTGGGAGCGTGTGGAATGATAGGGAAGATGAGGGAGACGGACCTGCTCGTTGACGTAGTTTTCGAGATCTGGGAGGATGTCAGGATTGTAGGGATTGACGGCGACGAGCTGCTCCACCGTGTACGACAGCGTCGACTGCAGCTGCGGCTGCTGCTGCTTTTGAGCCAACTCTCTTTCTCTCCCCATTCTAATTCTATTCTATGTAGACTATATCTTGATACGCGCTTCTATATATGGCGAAACCCTAACTAGAATGCCGAAACCCTTACCGGAATGCCTCAATCGGTGTTGGGGTTGGGGTTGGGGGTTGCGACGGAGAGATCAGGCTGTTTAGATTTTAGTAGTCGGAACTTCCTGAAACGGTTCCTCGTTTCGTTTCCTAGGGCCGCCAGCCTAAATACACATATATTTGCTAAAATACATACATATAATTGCAACAATACAATAACGTAGAGGATAAGGATTAAAATTTACTGATTCTGTTCAAGTTGGCTAAGCTGTTATGGCTGAATTTCATGTATACGCCTACACAAGAAATGGATGAGATGTTTACCGGTGACTTTGTACCGGTGAACTCTCCGACAATGAGAGAATAAGAACTAGAGAGAATATTTTGACAAAATTTTTCCTAGTAAAAAAATAGCATACCTTTGTCTTCAAGTGGGTTGGTTATTTATAGGAAAAAATATACTTGATCCGCCGCCTTTGGAATTCGACTCGACTCGAGCAAGTTGAGTTGTACTCTTTTTCTCTGATCAATGCATAACTGTCAATCTGATGGTGACTTGTCAATGCCATCATTACAATCTTCTGCAAGTTTCTTTTGTCATGTCAAGCTGTCAATCAGTACTCATACCTAATCTAGTCTAGGCTAAGTCAACTCTTTTTGATACTCTAACCCTAGAGTTGGTTAAATTGCTATTAATCCCTCACCATAAGCTCCCCCTTTTTATACTCGTATCATGGGGCGCGAATTTCAAATATTAACCCTCAAACTCGGCTTTTGGGATCGCATAGTTCGTCCTGCTCGAACAAGAATGCCGAGCATTCCTTCTCATGGAACCGAGCACCTCTTTCTCTGGATTCAGACTGATCCCCTTCTGAGTTCGACCTCACATGTCCCGTGGTCTTCAGAACTCGGAGCACTATCCTTATATGCTCGGCTCATTACCCGAGCTAGGGTGTAAACGCTGGGTACGCAGTCCTGGGTGAAAGGCTGTGGCGTTGTACAGCATTTCACGTAACATTGTTCGGAACTAAAACTCCCTCAAATAATATAAAAATAATAATATTTGTATATTTAAAAATAAGCAGCTGTGTTTATTTTGTAAAATAGTGTGTGCATTTCTGGACCTACACTCTTGAAGGCATATATGACTACCTCTTAGGTTTAAATTTATTTTTATTTTAAATAGTTTTATTATTATTATTATTATTCTAATACAAAAGTTAAGCACTTGCAATGCGTTCAAGCACCATATTTTAAAAGCCACTACTTGCGCTTTCCTTATCTTGTATTTTTTTTTAAAGTTACGACTTGTGAAGAGTTTGCAAAGCACTTCTTTCATCAATTTTTATTTTTTAATATTTTTTTTAATATTTTAAAAGTTACTCCCAATATAACCTATATCAATCACTTTGTCAATATTGTTGTCCGAGAAATAACGCTCGCAAGACATTTTTAGAGTGCTCGAGCGCTACTCAAATCCCTTTGATTCTCTTTTTTTTTTTCTCTAAAAATTTGTATTCATTGAGTGCTCGCGAATGGATCAAGCATTGATTTAGAAAGTTTAAAAAGCCATAGTAGAGCGCTTGAGCAAATTTTCATATTTGGAAGAAATATGTCCTTGTGAACCTCAAGTGCTAATGCTTGCCCACTAGCCCACTTTAGTGTCCAACCATGTAGGCCTCATTTTAGATAATTATTTATTTATTTATTTATTTTATTTAAATTATTTTTATTTTTAATAAATTTTTTCGTCATTTAATTAAATTATTATACTTTTCGACTCCTCTCATTAAGATAAGTCAAAAAATAAACTTTTTAATTCAAAACAAAAAAAAAGTTTAAAAATAAACAAAAAAAAATCAAAATAAGCTAATAAGTCAAATTTTTTATTTTTTATTTTTGCTTTTATTAATCTTAAAAATTTTTTAATTAAAATTTTTTTATTTTTTTTATTTATCTCATCGAGACGATTTAAAAAACTAAAAATTTTTACTAAAAGGTGAAATATATATCCTTATTTCATCCATTAAGATGAAGAGAGGGTTAGGTGAGTATTTATAGTGGCTGTCAGAGTTTAAATCTAAGTGAGTTTAATGGCCCTGTTTGGGTGGATAGTTTATTGTTTATTTGTTTATAAAGCAAATAAGTCAAAATATAAATAAGTTGGTTTGTTTAGGTGACACAAATAAACTATTTCGTTTAAACTTGATTTGTTTGGGTATTTTTAGCTTATTTAGCTTATTTGCTTAAATAAGCTCGGTTCGTTTGGATGATTTTTTGTTTATTTGACTTATTGACTTAAAATTTAGTTTATTTTGATAGTTTAGGTGGCATAACTTATTTTTTGCTTATAAGTCAAATAAACCAATAAATTGATTTATCCAAACAAGATCAATATCTCTCATATAACAATACGAGTATATTTAATTTCTGCCGTAAGTGTTTTCACACTTTAGATTGTGCATTTATATCAAAATCACATTCTCACGCACACTTTTCATTACATTTCTCGTACACTTATTCGATTACTTCATAGCAATTGCCCAATAGAGATCTAGATGAAGAGCTCGTGGAAGATATAAAATTAAAAAAGAGCTCGAAAAACTAACACAAGCCGCAAAATTAGGTATAGGTAATGGTTATAATTCATTTTTACCCTAGTGTCTTGTACTTTTTAATTCATAGTAAAACTTTTTGTTAGTTGGTATCCTGATTTTAATCATGCGAGTAGGGTTGTTTTCTTTTTAAGTTTAGACTATTTTGTACCAATTAGTTTTAATACTGTATTTGTTTAAATTACATCACATTGACGTATTCACCCTTTTTCATCAATTATCCAATTTTGGCCTCATGGGTAATCGGTTTTAAGTTGAATTTTTTATTTTTTTGCTTAAAGTTTAAAAAGCTAAAAAACTTCATTTGACAACACAAAGGCTTTTAGCCTTTTTGCATTTTTACATATTTTTTGAAATATCATAATTTTTATTGTACACATCTATTTTTTTTATAAAAATTATGTTTTTAAATTTGTTTAAATTATATAACATTGACCTATTCACCCTTTTTCGTCAATCATCCGATTTTGACTTCATTGGACAACCGGCTTTAAGTTGATTTTTTTGTCTTTTTGCTTAAAACTCAAAAAGTCAAAAAACTTTGTTTGGCAACACAAAGGCTTTTAGCCTTTTTGCGTTTTTACATAATTTTTGTAAGATATCATAATTTTTATTGTAGACATCTATTTTTTATAAAAATTATATTTTTAAAATTTACTTGTTAAAATCAATCAAAGAAGATCCATATTAAATATAAAATTATTTTAAAATAATTTTTTAAAAATTATAATAACTTAAAGCCAATTTGTTGGCTTATTGCCTTTTGCTACTCTTACGATTTACTAAATAAATTTTTTACTTATTTAATTTAAAGTGACTTTAAGTAAAAAGTGTCGACCAGAGCCTTTTTATCTTTTTCAAAGGAGAACGTTCCAATGCCTCTCAACTCTCCAGTCATGGTCAGTTTTAATCTTTACGTCAGTTGGGGTAGAGCCAACCTGCTCTGGGGTAGAACCCACCTGTTTTGGATGACGAAAAGTGACGAGAACTTTGAATTTTCAAGTACAATGGTGATACCCAAAGAAGCTGAATCCCATTGGAGTTGCATCAAGACAAAGGTAACAACTTCATCTCAAAATAAAAATATAAATGAAATCAGATATGTATGCTCAAAGAAGCTGAATCGGCCCATTGGAGTTGCATCAAGACAAAGGTAACAACTTCATCTCAAAATAAAAATATAAATGAAATCAGATATGTATGCTCTATCTTATTTGCTCAGTTTCAAATTTTTTTGTCAAGGAGTAGAAATGGACCACTTATATATGACCAACGAGGTAATTAAAACAAGTAGTTTTTCTCAATTCCAAGAAAAAAAGCACATTGGACAATTTCAGCGTGAAACTATCACTAAATATGCACATTCCGTTGTAGCAATTATCTCTCATACAAAATGTTTAAATAGAATGGCACAAGCAAGCAGCATTGGCTCTGGCACAGAAAGTCCAGATATATAAAGGTCAGTTGCTAGTAGCATGAATTAAAGCTACTAGAGTTTCTTACAGACGTAAGAGATTTGATATTAAATTCCAGCCCATCCATGTCTTTTTGTCAGAAGGAGATACAAAATTAAGTTCAAACATCTCCTTAGAAACATGTTCACCAGATTCGCAGAATCCAACAATCTTTGCAACAATTTCAGCACTTTCTTCTACATGTTGCATGTTAAGAGGGTCTGTCCACAATTTGTTCACTAGTTGCAGCCTCCTCCTTTGTTTCCCCCCTTCTGGTGGAATATCCCATTTCACATAAAGCACCTCTCTTTCTTCTGCAGTTAATTTTGAACTCACCCTCTTCGCTAGATACTCCCTTTCCTGCTTCAGAGCCCTGATACTGTGGTTCAAAACCAAGAAAGTGAACTTCAGTTTAAACATGCAATCAGACAAAGCAATATAATCAAGGCAGAGAGAGGTACAGACACAAGAAACCTGAAATACCTTGATGAAACAGAGCCTGCAGGTTCATCGCCCAAGAGTGCTGGGCTTGCATTGCCAAGTTCTGCCAAGTGCTGCTCCAACCATGTCAACCTTCTAAGCTCAACTTCCATGTATATCTGATCAGCAGGATCTCCTCTGAATAGCAAATAAAACTGCGTACGGTGTACAATTGAAACATGGCACAAATGCCACAACATGATGATTTGCTTTCTTTGATCTTCAAACATCAAAGGCCATGACATGGGAGATAGATCAACAACAGCTGTCCCATCATTTGTAGTGTCATTCGCTTCGAGCTCCAACACCTGGTACCATACATGGAATGAAACACAAGACATCAAGGTGAAGTAAAAAATCATCGCACCCCAAAATAGAAGTAAAATATAGTATATGTTTGAGGCAATCAACATCACACCATTAAATCATGATCCATATACTTCTTCGATATGATGGAGTGGGAGAAGAGTTTGAAATTCTGATCCATCTTGGCCTCTCTAATATCAACAAATAACAAAAGTAACAGAATTGCGGGCTTTGCACAATGCAAAATATTTCACTATGTTGACATAAGTTTGTTCCCTTCTGTGCATGCTAAAACCTTCAAATTTTAGCAATTCACTAATCCATACATCGTTTCCAACAGGAGGAGAGGCAATGGGTCCCCCAATGACTGAACTAGGTCATGCACATGCAAACCACTACTATTTTTTAAAAACCAGTAAGTTCATGCCAAATACACATTGAGCTATGAAAACCTGCACAACTGTTCTATATTTAAAACTTGGAGTTGAACTGTGAACAACTGCATATCTAAACATTCAGAGGAAATGTATGGGAAATGCATGAAATGACTAATTTTCACCTGACAAACCAGAAGCTGTTTTTGGTATTGTAGCTTTGCCACCCGTTCTTTCAGTTCAGTGACATAAGCTTTGATGCTCCGAATATTCTCCTCAGCAGCTGTCTTAAACATCTTTTGCATTTTCTTCACATTAACTGTGTTGGATTGCTTTAGTGCACAAGCACCATCCTTTGATGAGATACAACTACTGACCTCATCTCTCTTTGGTGGAATTGACTTACTCCTCTGGAATGTATCCCCTCCAGACACAACGTCGTTATTTTCTGGGGCCCTGTTCTCAGTTTCACATTCCATTAATTTGCGAGAGGCTGATAAAGGAGTGCATGGAGATCGTATTAAATTTGGCATGTTGGCTGTATTGCTCAAGGTAAAAGGGAGAATTTTCTTCTTCTTCAATTGGGTCTTGGAGTCTGAAGTCTCCTCACTGCTTGGCAAATACATGACCAGCCTGTCTATAGACTTCTGAACATTCTCAAGCTTCTCCTCTAAAGAGGCAATATTGCTTCCTTGAAAGTTCAACCGAGTTATCTCTTCCTTCAGGCTGGCTTTATCTCTAAACTCAATTTCTTCAGGAATAGAAGTAACTGCTCGCATATCCTTTATCTCTAACAGTAGCTTTGCTATTGTTTCAGCTGCATCATGGCTACCCAACTTATGACAAGCAAACTCCTTTTGAAGTACTTCAAGTGCTCGATTAGCTTCTTCACCAAGCTGCCTCTGAAGCACCTCAAGCTTTCGAATTTCCTGGACAAGCAGGGATGGATCTGTAGATGTAGCAGATTGCCTCACCAGTGCCTGCCTTCCAAGTGCCTTTCTTTTCCGACTTTCCACCAGAGATCTATTCTCATTCTCAACCGAAGTAAAAAGACACTTGGATACTCGACGAGAATGTCCATCTTGGTTCAACTCCTGAGAATGTCCAATAGATTAAAGGCAAATCTGCTTCTCTCAGTCCATTAACAAAATAGAATTGGGAGGATCAAAGACTAGCATTTTGAATACAAAAACAATAATGGTCTTTAATGTACCTTTGGCTCCTTGTTTGTTCTTCTTTCAAGTTCAAGTCGATCCTTCAGCTCTTTCACCTCCCTCTCCATCTGTGCATATAAAAACATCATTACAAATATGTTTATATCACTAAACTGTGCATACTTCCACATCTTCTCTTTCATTTTCTCTTGAAAATGAGAAGTACAAAACATTTTCCCAGAAGCCATATAGCAAGCTTACTATTACAAATTGATCTACAGACATTTTTATGCAAAAGTCAACATACACCTGCTGGATTTTCAAGTCCTTTTCCATCAGTAAAGTCCTTAAACATGAAGAGGTAGAAGGCTCTGGACTTCGCAGCTCTGCTTCAAGTCTGGCAACTTCCTCTTGCAAATGCTTTACCAATTTCTTGTCTGCAAGAACCTGAAATATGAATTGCATTGCAAGTTAGAAGCTGCAGAATCCTTTTCCTTATTTAATTTATTTAAATAAGATTAGGTGCATTATCATTGTTATTAATATTGTGTAATTTGTAAATTAGGTCAAGTGCAGCCATGTGTGCATTTGTTGACCAGGCCTGAGGTGTGTGGACTTAGGGAGAGTATTGTACCTACATGTGTGTTGTGTAGTGTTTGGTAGCCGTTGGGAGTGATGGGTATACCCTTTTTGAATTTTCCCCTGGGCTAATTGATAATATGAGGTGGCCGAAGGGAGTTAGTTAATAAGCATGTTGGGGCCATAATGCATGTAGGCCGAAAGAAGTTACTCATTTAATGCAACTAGGAGAGCACTTCTCCTTTATTTTCCATATCCGATGCTCTCTCTCTAAACGTTTTTTTTTCTTTTCCACTTTTCTCACACTCTCTCTCTCTACTCCCTCCTCTCTCTATAAACACTAACATTTCTCTCTAAGATCTACAGCTATAGTCTTGTATCCAAGTCACCATTTTTGATGATTTACAACCACCCCACGAGGAGGGGGCTTTCAAGGAGAACCACCAAAGTCAAGTTTGGAGCACACCCACTAACCAGGGTTTCTTTATTTCTCCACTTTGAGATAGGATATCTTGCTATTAGGGAAGATATGGGTGTGGGAGTGAGAGCAATGTGTATTTTCTTTCATTTGAGAATTTCCTCCAAATTGCATGAGAATCCTAACATGAGGGCGCATGAATAAAGCGCGAATATGAGTACTTTATCATTTATTGTTGACTATTTATGAATGATTTCTTTTTCTCTTGAGTTCTTGTTAGATTTTGGTTTTATTCTAAATTTTAGGTGAGTATAGTTGGCCATTTATGTAAATGGAGAACTATGGGCTATGGAACTCTTGTGAGATCTTTGATGCAATTTATTTGTTCGATAAAAGTCTACAACAATTTGTTTGATAAACTTGTTTCTATAATACATATAAACTTACAAGTTTCATGTAGAAAGTTAGAAACACACCTTTACTATGTGCTTGGTTTTTATCACACTTTGATATAATTAAAGTTGATTTGTTGGACTCTCAATATATGGAATTGGTGAACTCTTTGAGTTGAATTTTTGATGCCAAACATTGTATTGGTAGGAATTGGGATGATTTTTTTTTATTACAAATCTTATTTATTTTTGTAATGTTAGGGCCATGATTTTAGTTTTGGATTATTTCGGTTAGTTTTAGTGATTTTATGAGTTAGTCCATACTCCACATGGATCACACAGTTAGTGAAAATCCGCGCAAGGTAGGTGGCCTTATGACTTCGGGCTAGAAAGCACAGACATGGACACAATTCTAACACATCAGAATACATGTTGAACACGCGACATGACGTGTCCTTTTTTTTTTTTTAATGTAGGACATGACATCAAACATGATTAGGACACACGTGTCCAATAGCGAACATGCAGCAAGACACAACGTGTTTAGTTGATGTTTCTTCTATTAGAATGACAAATTAAATAATTTGAATAACAATTTATTTTTGTTTATTTGTGGATGTTCTATTTATAAACATGGATATATAAATAAAAAAATTCACATTCCTATCGTGCCCATTTTTTTTGAAATCAGCGTGTCCCGTGCTTATGTTTGTATTTGTGATTCATAACTTTCGTCACTATCATCAATATCGTCACCAACATCACATGCATAATACTTTTTATCGAAAAATAAATCTGATTTATTTTGTACCCCTTGCTCAATGAGAAAATGAGTACCCTACCCCCAGGGAAAGTCGAATCCCCACTACCTCCTTGAAAGGGAGATGCCCATGATCAAGTGCTTTCTGATCATCTCAAACTTTGCAATTGATGTTAATTCGATATTTGGAGAACATATTGAGAGAGAATTGGATTTGATTAGACTTTGAAGAATGGAATGCATGATAAGGGTTAAGTGCAAGAAACCAAAAAAAAAAATTTGACTCTATATTGTTTATGATTTTTATGTCTTTATTTCAGTAGAAAGATCAAATATTGAATCTATTTATTTTTCTAGTATCGGGTTAGTAGCTCAAGAAATGGATTTATGTTAATTCAAATCCCCACTGCCTCCTTGAAAGGGAGATGTCCATGATCAAGTGCTTTCTGATCATCTCAGACTTTGCAATTGATGTTAATTCGATATTTGGAGAACATATTGAGAGAGAATTGGATTTGATTAGACTTTGAAGAATGGAATGCATGATAAGGGTTAAGTGCAAGAAACAAAAAAAATAAATGACTCTATATTGTTTATGATTTTTATGTCTTTATTTCAGTAGAAAGATCAAATACTGAATCCATTTATTTTGCTGGTATCGGGTTAGTAGCTCAAGAAATGGATTTACATTAAAATGAATCTTTGGATGGTTTCGGGCTGCCGATATGCAACTTGGTTGTTTTGTGGTCATAGTGAAGCAAGCTTATGCTTGGATGGGGCTTCAATGGGTACTTTGGGAAATGAGCCTCCAATTCAAGTATTTTTGTGTGGATTTTGATTTTGTGGTTTGTTCCTTAATTTATATTATTTAGGGAGTTTAAAAAATATTTTATATCTTGATTCAAATCTTTCCTACGATGCTATCTATGTAGCTTATTATTATGCAATATTTCAACTCATATTCACATATTCTAATCAATTCTCATAGCTTGATCCTATTAAGTTTTCTACTCATGTTGTCGGTTTAACAATTTGTTTTAAGGTAATGGTGGGGATCCTAAGGCTTGAGGAACCTACATGCTATAGTTTATATTTGAGAGCTAAAAGTGTTTTTTGGTTATAATGCATGTTGTAAGGCCATAAGGCCTAGGATGTTTATTTTAGGACTTATGTAAATAATGATAGGAGCATGATATGGAAACACTTGATATTCCTCCTCTGATGTTTTTGGTATCATGCTTGTAATGGTTATGTTATGGGGTATGAAAGTACGATTAAATTGACACTTACCATTTGATTTAGTGGTTCATAATGCATGATTCTAAGTCAGATGTTGTTGGAACTAAGCTCCTGCTTATCGCGTATGAAACCTTAAGTTATCGGGCATATTGTTGACACTATCATACGAAGTATTGACTCTATAAGGCAAGATTTCTTCATTAGAATTTTGGTATTGGCATTTTTGTAAAAAGTGTCAACACCTTTGTAAAAAGTGACGACACAATTGTAAAAAGTGTACTACACTAGTGCCTAGAATCCTCCCCTTAAGCAAGAAACATATTAACACCCTTCGTAAAAAGTGTCTACACCTTTAACCAGAACCCTCCTTCACGAAGAAAAGTGTCAACACTTCATGAAAAGTGTCTACATCTTTAACTAGAACACTCTTCAGCAAGAAAAGTGTCGGCACCTTTTTGAAAAGTGCCTACACTTTTGAACAGAACCCTGTTTCAGCAGAAAAGTGTTGACACCTTAGACCTTGAACCCGGACTACCACTATTCGGATCTCATGATCTCAGGTCTCCGAAACCAGGGGAGGTAGCGAGACTGACCCTTTAACCTTTACTTTATCCACTTGTTGTCAATCTATTGGTGTTGAACCTTGGAGTTGGACTGCTATGTCATGAATCTGGGGCATTTCATTATCATCAACTCGGTCAAGGAATACAAGAGTATCGTACTTGAAAGTCAGCATATTGCAATCAACAACTATACATACAATATACATTGAGATATCTGGGTATAAATATACATCCACATACATTATGAATTGCATTTTTTTAAGTTCGGTTCAAAGGTAAAATGGCTTTCGTAGGCCACCTAAATTCTCTGCTGTAGTGTTTTCTTTGGGGCCAAAAAACCGTTGTACAATAAGATGGCTTCAAAACATTATGGGTTGTATATTCTGCTATTTAACTGCTATAATCTGCAACATGAACATTTGTTAGCTGTGTTGACGCCAAACACCATAAAGATAATGTGGTATGAGATTAGTTATTAGTTCTGAAAAAACTGGTTAACACAAACTGACAATTTCTGAATATGCAGTAATATACATCAAATGCTTGTACATGAGTAATGACAGAGAAATTTTGTCTTTACTAGGTTAAGCCATGAACCTTTACTTACCATGTTTACTTGGGCATTGTTTGTAACTTCCTTCGCACTAGTAGCAAATGAGAGAGTATTCCGTGATTGTTCCACATGGCTTAAGGCTGGACTCATAGTACATATTATTGCTGTCCGTGCATTTCCTCCAAGTGAAGGCTGCAATATTCTTGTGAGTTTTGAATCTCTGTAAGGTATGTGGCTGTTCCTCTTTCCACCACTGGGTGCAGAAAAACCAATAAGAAAAGTAAAGAAATTATGGGCACTTAGATTTTCAGTTCGTACAAGATGCTATCATGAGCACTAAGCTCCAAAATTGGCACCATAAAAACTCATTATCAGCTATATATCTTGGAAGAAAGGGCAATTTATGAAAACCTCAGATCATTGATATAACCAAAACTATGCACATGGTTTTTTTGAGAATGCAAATACTAACCTTAACTTTCTAATCACTGTGGTCAAAGTCAGTAAGCTGCGATTAATATGGCTCCCTTCCTTCAATCTAGTTCCATCTGCATTTGTTTGAGAGGCACGCTCACTCCCAGCTAGGTCCACAAGATTCTGCAAAAGTTCCGGAATGCACTCTTAAGTTGACTAAATATTGTTTACAAAAAAATTTTCTGCCAGGTGAAAGCATATCAACATACCAGACTTGCCAAGAAAGATTGTACACAGCCCAAGTTTTCCCGGAAGCTACTCTCTATAGTCTAAAACCCCCAAAAAAAGAAGAAAGAAAAAAGGAAGAGTTATATAGTGAATAAAACAAATTCCATGGGAGTGGAGAGATCATCCTATATACCATAAAAAGATTGGACATATAATCCTCCAAGTAGTTATATACCATAACAAGTTAAGCTTGGAAAGCAACACAAGGCTAGACACAAGTCACACAATGGTAAATGCTATAAAGTATGCAGTTAGGTCCACGTCGAGAGCAGAAAGCAACCAATATGTACTTCTATTATGAGAAGGATGATGAGTAGAGACCTTAATTATAGTGAAATCCTATGTATTTGAGGCGGTTAACAACAATTGAGAATATTCTTTCTAAAGGTAGGGAAGATGCATTTACTAATTTGGATCTAATTTGAGAAAAACTAAAATGAGAAAGAAAATCTTTTGATTTGGGTAAATGTAGTCTACATGTAAGCTCGAAGTCTATAGTTTATTATTCATCCTTGCACAACATCTCATCTTTTGATTTTGGAATTGTATATGCAGATGTATGAAGGTGCAAAAGGGGAGCATTAGTATTTGGTAAAATGAGATGTTCCATAAGTTAATGAAAAACCACATCATAAAAGATGCTCAAAAAAGTAAAAAGCATATAAATTATGGCTAATGAAAGGGGGGACTACTTAACTTGGTGCCATTGAAGTTCTTGATCAAGGCAATTCTCTCCCTCAAATATTGGAATAAATTCACAAAGGAGGAACTAACATCTCCAAATGATCTTGGACAATTAATGAAACAGATCTAGCAAAAACTATTTAAGAATTTTACCAAGAGGCCTTTGGCCCAACGGTATGGGTGCCACACTCCCAAATGCGGGGTGAGGGGTTCAGGCTTCGCCAAGAGCAAGGGGTGTAGAAGTGGGTGAGAGAGTATTTGCCAATTAAAAAGTCTATAAAGAATTTTATAGGAAAATGGAAATCCAATCAAATAAGTAATATGATTAGTAATAGAAAACCATAACTAGTCAGTTTATTGGGCATTGTATGACAGAATCGCCAATTGTGATTCATCCCCATCTAGGCATAATATATCTTTGTGTATGCATCATAAGTACAAGTTTGCTTATGTATAAAAGATTGGACAACTATCTTCAGTAATGAAGATTGTTGCATGGACTGCCTAATAGCATCCTACAATTTCATTGGTAATGCAGATTGCTGTGTGGTCTCATTAGTATCCTACAATTTTGCTTGAAAGAACATTTACAAGGATATTTGGGCAGAAAATTTTCTGTTGAAGGAGTTTATTTTGGGAGTGCCTATAGACTTATTGTAAAAAATAACATTTCCAATTGTAAGGCATTCTATCAAATAATTAATCCACTTCGAGGTCATCTTTGCCTCTTTTTTTTTCCTTTCTCTAATTCATTACTTACATGAAGCATATGCAGAGGATGCAAATCTATCCTGAGGGGAAGATGAATATTCAATCTTGTTTTATCATTATCATTCAGCAAACCTATCATATTTGGGGTCCAACTTGCGAAACTCAATGGAGACGATGAAGAATGCAATGTACCGTTAACAAATATCATAAATGAATGACCGATTAAGCTTACCAGCCTGATAATTTGATGTGATCTTGAGCTTTTATCATTTAGAGCAGTTTCGCCAACTTGCCTTTGTGCTGCAGAGGAATTACTAGATCATAAGATAATAGAGATAGCAACATAGGGAAATATCTCTGCATAATGCAGCAAACAAATCATACTCTATACAAAATCTAGTTTATTTAGTAAAAACCGAAGGAAAAGTAAAATTGATCCGAAATTAAAAGAACCAGCCCTGCATTTAGTAAATTTTCCAGACTCATACTGCTAGGATGGCAGTGCAGAGTAAAAGCGGAAAATATTATTTTAACCACTTAAAAATAATTTAAATAAACACAAACGTGTCCTTACCTTCACAAATGCCAATTAAGTGACTTAAATGTTGACCATCATTAACAACCTCCTCATTTAGCTTCTCCACAATTGTCCCTTTCTGCAGTCAAAAAGAATAATTTAATAGGGTAACATCAATCAAAAGCAATCTAAAACATCCATTTAAACAGAAACTGCATTTACCTCGGGATCATCCAGAAGCCGAAGTGGGCCAGATTCACGATTTAAGAGATCAATTACTGTTTCATTGTATATTTCCAGAGCAGAAAGTTTTAGAACATAGTCCCTCTCTGGAGTCTGGGAGATGTGCCAAAATCAAACCATCTAAGGTAAATGTCAAAATTCAACTTGTGACAAATATCAAATTCCTGGATGATATCTATATATGCCAGGTACCAAACAAATTATAATAAATTTGCAATCGAATATAACTTACGCTCTTAATGTGTTTATATATGTCTTTGACAGCATTTTCAGTTATTCCTCTCATGGTAAATGTCTTACCACTGCTAGTCTGCCCATATGCAAAAATTGTTGCTACAAGATGGAAAGAAGATTATCCAATCACTGCCTACCAAAGCAGAATGAATCATTGGTTCCAATAATTTTATATTTACCATTAATTCCATTAAGAGCAGAGAGAGCAACATCCCTGGCACCTTCTTCGTAAACCTTATGAGTTGAGCAGGTTGTGCCAAAAATTTTATCTGTACACACCAACATGTAAATATAAATATAAGGAAAGCATGTTTTCACCAGAAAAAGGACACCAAATGGTACATGAATTCATGAACAAGAGTTTTGAGTCAATCCTCAAAAATCGTGTCTAACTTGAGAGAGCTAACACATAAATGTTGAACGCATACCAAATGTGTATGGTCCAGTAGGCCGCTCATGATTTAGATTCCTGGAGACAATTGTATGATCATCTCTTATATCCCAAGCAATAAGATCGTATGCTGCCTGTTCTCTCGGGCTCAGTGGCCTGACTCGAACAGTAACAAGTATATTTTCCTCTCGAGCCTTTGGACCACCTGGAGTACATGAAGTGGTTCTCCTGATTTTTGAAGCTGGTGTGGCTGGTGTCCCCACAACCATCTTTTACCGCCCTCACTCTTACTGTGCAAATCAAAATATTTCAATTGTGTAAAGCTAACCCTCTAAAAGACACACGTTATGGGCTGAAACCATGGTAGAGAAAGTGGCAAGAAATGAGACGAAAAACCCATAAATTAAGTGGTTTCCAGTCAAAAGAGCAGGTAGTTCTTAGTATTGCAGATTTTTAGGAAATACAAAACTCTAGTCACTTGCATAAACTAAAAGATTCCTTCCCCTTTCTTTTCACAAAAAAAAAAAGAAGAAAAAGAACAAAGAAATACTTGTTTTCCCTGTTTGTTAAGAAGAAAGAAGTGTTCGGCAATCTTGTTCGAAACTAATGGCACTCGTTAGTCTCCCAGCGTTAAATTATTCTTTTGTTCATCGTAGACCTAATACAATAACTTTGTTACGTAATCCCAACATTTCTTTAGCGCCCGATGGAATTCAGTTGAAAGTTTGGGAAAAGAAGAAAAAAGAAAGATCAAGAACATTCTGACCTTAAGCCTTCAGAATCTAGGCATATCATCACAGGAAAAAGAATCAAAAAAGAAAGGAGGAGATAGAGAGAATATTTGAATAGATTGGAACAAACGATCTAAATAACCTCGTGATTATTGTTCTTGACACAAGTATATGAATACATACATACATACATACATATATATATGCGTACAAGTAATATGTTATAGAGTTATGTATGCATTTGTTGCAGAAAACAAAACACGAAAATCACCTGAGATATGAAAATAACAACTAACAAACTAAAAATAAAAAATTACTTACAGTTCAAATCGTATATTTAGAAGCGAGAGAGAGAGAGAGAGAGAGAGAGAGAGCAATAAAGGGAGGGTGGGATTTTGAAGGCCGCCGAAGTATGAAGAGCTGCCAACGGATGAGGGCCCTCAGGACTCTAAATGTGGAAGAAGTGAAGCCCCTCAATTACCAGAAAATGGTTCGACGATAAGAGAGACTGTTTCCGTTAGGGTTGCAGGAAAAATCCAGATTGAAAATGTTGACAGTTTGTGGAGAGAGAGAAGAGAGAGAAAGCGGCCCCCTGAGATTTGAGATGGTGTTTTCTTTTATTTTCCTTTTTTTTTTTCCCTTTTGAAGGGAGAATTCTGTTTGATCGTAACGGCTACTTCTTTTCATTTATTTATGTTCCGTCTTTTATTGCTCTCTCCCCCCGCACCTGAAAATAGTTTTGAATTTGATTTTGATTTTAATTTTGATAGATTTAATTATATATGTTATTCTCAAGGTAATAGTTATTAGTTCATTTTATATAAATATTTTTAATTTTTATGTGTTTTTTTTTTTTTGATTAACGAGTGATCGATATACGCAATATGTGTACAATTCGAATTAATTAATGTATAAATTAATTGATGTATTTGATGGAGATCGGCAACTGATCAATTTTAATAGAGGCCAATTAGCATTCGAATAAAGATAAATTGCTCATGGGTAATGATAATGAGACCATTTACATATTTAGTTCTATAATTAGCAAAGAAAGTAAGAATAATTTTTGAATAAATATGGAAGTGTAAAGTGTGTCAAGGCACTTTTTAGAATCTAAATTTTGTTTATGATAGTGATAGATAGATATATAGATTTTGGATTCTATTGAAAAGAATTTAAAATTAAATAATTTTGATAAAAAAACTTAAAATAAAAAAAACAAATTAATAAGTTAATTTCATTATTCTATCTTATCTATACTAATATATAATGGGAGAGCCCGCGTTTAATGTTATTGAAGTCGTGTGAATTTTTATATATTAAAAATGCTTTTACTTAATTTTTTTATATCAAAAACGATTTTATTTGGTCTTATTTATTTAGCTTTCTTTTTATTATTTATTTTAAAAAGTATAACTGTTTATAAATTAAATTAAATTAAATTATTTTACTATTCTTTAATTTGTTTAATTTATTTAATTTTTTAAATATACACCCCTGTGTGTTGCCACCACTAGTTTTTAATAAATTCCTGGTTTGCGTTTACAAAATCAGGATCCTGTCCTAGT
>JAOTRH010000018.1:19990920-20004346 GCA_034768845.1 Heliamphora exappendiculata | reverse complement strand
ACATCAACAATGAGAAATGAACCCGAAAAGTTAATCAAAAGGAGTCAACATAACAAATAAGAAGGTGAAGGTTCGTAAAATCATTCATGGAAGTAACCTTAGGTTAGGCGCTGAATGGATATGCAAAAGACTTTGGAGAATCAAAACCAACATTGAGCCAATCCAGGTGATATGTGTGTGCATCTGTGTGTATCCAACAAATTGAAACACATTCCACTCCTCAAGAAGATAACTACTCTTGAAAGGACAAAGAATGTTTGCCATAAACTTAAACAAGAACTGACTTTTTTTATATCAATACAGGGAACTATTTTCAACATCACACTTAAACAAGAATTGACTTTTTTTATATCAATACAGGGAACCATTTTCAACATCAGTCAGAAGGCCAGAGTCATGAAAATAATTATACCGACTAGGTAGTTACATCAAGGATAAAAGATCAACAGACTCAAGATTGTTAAGATTGCAATCACAAAGGAATAAAATGAAGCAATGAAGTGCTGTGGATTAAAGAAAATAGTAAAACTACAACTTGATTTTTGTGCACTTATTCAATCTGAGGACGTCTATGGTGTTGGGTAAATGCTAAAACCTAACACAGGACAGGACATGGATGCAGAAAACAAAGAGAGATAAAGAACAATTCCAAACAAGAACACGAGTTACGTGGTTCACTCAATGTAGGCTACGTCCATTGTTGTTGCGTCTGTTTCTCTATGTCAAGCAAGAATATAATGACTGTTACATCACAGATACCCTACGCTACAACTAGACTTATGGCCCACACGATGTGTGTGCAATGTGTGGGTTGGCAAAGAGCATTCATTGTAAAAAATAATTGAGAATCAAATTAAATGATAATAAGAAATTATAGGCATACATGATGGGCTTGAAGTGTTAACATTATAGTATCATATACATTAAAAATTAAGACTTTAAATTGATACATAAGGTGCATAAAATCTATAAAGCGCCAGTAACAAAATCCACCTTTTTAAAAAGATAATATAACCATTAAGTTAACAAAACTGTACAAACATGATTAAGGATCGCCACTGCTGCATTTCTAGTGAGGGTAGGTGAACGCGTGGGTAAAGTAGGAGAGCGTGGGAGCACTTCTAAACATAGTCTATAAAGTCTTAGCATTACCCACTATATATGCTTTGTGCAATTTGTACCTTATGAAAAGACCTATGTACCATAAAGAGAGTAGAATAACAGAATTAAATAATTTTGGCCTACCTTCAAGGAGGTAGAACTATAAATTTAAAATGATAAAGAATGATTACAAAAAGGAAGAAAATAATTTGCAAATCAAATCAAAATCAATAAAATTCTCTCTTCCTAATATATTAATTTCAGTAATCAAATCATAATTAACAAAATTTTAATTTCTTAAAATATATTATTTTCAATACTCCCCTTCAAGCTGGGACAAAATATCAATCAAATCCATCTTGATAATTGAAAACTTGAGCAGAGATGGTTCCACTGGACATGATTAGGAACGGTCTCCGGACGTTACTTCTCAGTTTTCAAAAATCAACTAGATTTTAGAACAATACTGCCAGAACAACAACGATAGCCACCAAAAATAAGAACAATCCTACGGGAACAACATCGGTAGCCCCACAAAACAAGAATAATGCTACCGGAATAACAACGGTAGCCACAAAAAATAAGAACAATGCTAGCGGAACAACATCGATAACCCCCCAAAATAAGAAGAACAATACTACCGGAACAACATCAGTAGCTCAAAAAACAAGAACAATGCTACCGAAATAACATCGGTAGCCCCCAAAACCAAGAATAAGAACAAAAGAGTAATAATTCTCCAAAAAATGCATTGTCAAAGTCATTAATATAATACATTGAGACTTTAATAATACACCGATACCAAGGAAATATAGCAATCTGGAACTCGCAACCCACAACGGTAGGGAAGAGAAGGAACAGCGACAACATCGAAGAAAAGAGAAAAAAAATCAGTGAAGGTGAACAAAGACCAGCGGCAGAGGTGGTGGTGGTGAGGAAAAACTAACAACGACGGGAAATACTTCGACGGTGACGGTATACTAGTGACAAATTCACGATACTGGTGAAGGAATACCAGCGACAAAGGTGAGGGAAAGCTGTGACGGCAGTTAGGGTTTCTAGACAACTTTTTTCTTTTCTTCTTCATATTTTGGCTCTTATACCAAGTAGAATAAAAAAATTTAATAATTTTGACTTACTTTCAAAGAGGTGTAGCTATCTATTTATAATAATAAAGAATGATTACAGAAAAAGAAGAAAATAACTTGCAAATCAAATCACAATCAATAAAATCCTCACTTTCTAATATGTTGATTTCAGTAATCAAACCATAATTAACGAGATCTTAATTTCCTAAAATATATTATTTCCAACAAAGCGAAAATGATTGTAACCAGAAACTAAAGAGATGCATTTAGAAGCTCTCACAGTGGGGCAGTTTTGATTTAACATTTTTCTCTCCTTTAGCCTTTTCAAGTGCTTGTAAACACAACACAAACAACAGAATTTTAAATTTAATTTAGTGGTTTGAATTTTATTTTTTATTTTTTACTTTTTAGCCCTTTGGAGTCGCCTTTAAGTGAAATTCCATGAGAGTTCTATGAAAGTTTTTGGGTAATTCAAAACGTGACAAAAAGTTTCACCGTATCCAATAGTTTCCTAATTATACTAGTATAAACTAGTATAGATATATAACTAAGTTCACAAGTTTGTGAACAATAATAAGTTTACAGAGTCAACTAGGTTAGAGCATGGACTCAAATGTGCTAGAGCACAAGCTCAAATAATCAATTGTGCTAGACCACAAGTACAAGTGAGCTAAAGCACTCACATATCATTGTGAGAGTGCATTTTTGTTATTTTAGATATAGCTAAGGGGTAGTTTAATCCTTCTTACATTATTAGGGTTTTTTAGTTTCTTTATATTTATCATGTAATCTATCATTAATTTTATTAATATGCAATAATAACATTTTTTCTTCCATTTGTTATCATAATATCAGAGCAATCATCAAAACCTTAGCCCGCCACTACCGATTTCTTCTCTTCTCCAGCGCCGTAAACTCTTCATTCTTCTTCGATGCCGATTTGAAATCCTAACCCATCGTCGACCTTTCAAAACCCTTCGCCGCCACCGATCTCTTCTCTTCTCTAGCGCCATTGACTCTTCCTTCTTCTCCAACGCCAATTTGAAATCCTAGCCCATCGTTAACCTTTCGAAACCCTAGCCACCTTTGCATCTCTTCGAAAACCCTCCATTCTAGAATGCAAACCATTCGAAAAAACCCTAGCCATCGCCCTTTGCGGCACCGACCATCGAAAAACAACCATTGTCGTCCCTCCTTTTGCAGTGCCGACCATTAACGACCAACATCACGGTTGTTTGACCCCGATTTTGCAAAACAAACCTCCGACAACATTGCCAGACACCTTAATTAGCACCGGCAACCTTGTCAGAACCCTTGACTCTGTCTTCAACCAATGGTTGTGTGATTTGCTGCTCCTTTGGTCCTGTTTGGCTATCGTCTCATCTCTTGTTCTCCGATTTCAACATGTTTGAGGATAAATTGCAAGTTATTAGTATTCGTCTTAATGGAACCAACTATTCTTATTGATCTAGTGTTATGAAAAACTTTCTTCTCGGAAAATGATAATGGGGTTATGTACCAAGCTCAACCATTCGATCTACGGATCTAATGGCTGAGGAATATGATACATCTATTACAATTTGGGATATGGAGAATGCACAAGTCCTCATTTGGTTTCACAATTCTATGGAACCAAGTATCAATATGAATTTCTCAAAATATACGACCGTCAAGCATGTGTGAAACTATCTTCAGATTATATATCTCACTTCTAACTTTACAAGCAATATGAGTTGGATATGGCTATTTGAAGCGCGAAGCAGAATGAAAAATTGGTCCAAGAATTTGATAATGAGATGACAACTTATTGGAACCATTTGGCTCTTATGGAGCCCTCTGACTTGCAACTAATTAATATTTATTTTCAGTATCACAAAAAGTAGAGGCTCGTACATTTTCTTGTGACCCTCCGTGATTAGTTTGAGCCAATTCTTGGCGCTATTCTTCATCGACTTTCGTTGCCTTTTGTTAATGGGGATATTCGCAAACTCATTGTAGAGAAGACAAGATTCAAGGTTGCTCAGATGGCTATTTTTTCTCAGTAAGTCTTTACCACCCCTTCCTCATCCATAAGTGTTACTTCCCGTCCTCCGTTGTTGTTCACTCCCTCCCCGCATTTGATTCAGGCCACGAGAAAGCTAAAGTCATGGGTTGCTATGGATAAGTGCACTTTTTACCACCAAAAGGGCTATTGGAAGACTGGCTACCATAAGCTAGAACAGAAGGGCCATTCTTCCTCACCATTCACCTCTCGTCCCCCTACACGGTCCTACTGCCCTCTCACTGCTCTTGTTAGATTATGAAGAATAGAATGATAGAAGTATATATCATTGTGAGATACACACACATATTTATTAAGACATGAGGAACTATAATAAATACCATGAGCATACCCACATGATAACATAATTTACATAATTAATACGTAATATATATTAACACCCCGCTCAAGGTGGAGCACAGATATCTATTATGCCCAACTTGTTACAAATGTATTGAACACGGGATCTAGGTAAAACCTTAGTGAATAAATCAGTAAGCTGTTCACCAGATCGAACAAAACCAAAGTCAATGGTACGTTTCGTATACTCATGCTTGACGAAATGACAGTCGATCTCGATATATTTTGTTCGCTCGTGAAACATTAGATTGGTGGCAATATAGACAGCAGACTTATTATCACACTACAACTTGGTAAGACCCGTAGGTTGTTCATCTAATTCAGTGAGAATCCGTTGAACCCACATAATTTCTGACGTTGCCAATGCCATGGATCTGTACTCCGCCTCAACACTGGATCTTGATACCATATCTTGCTTCTTGCTTTTCCACGATACCAGATTCCCACCAACAAAAACCAAGAACCTGAATGTGAACCTCCTATCAATCGGACATCCTGCCCAGTCAGCATCCGAATATCCCTCGGTTTGGAAGTAACCCCGGTCACAGAACTGTAACCCTTGCCCAGGGTTAGAATTGAGGTACCGTAGGATACGGACCACCGCATTCCAATGTGGGACTTGAGGATCTGACATGAACTGACTTACAACACTAACTGGATAAGTAATATCTGGTCTTGTCATGGTTATCAGATAATTAAGTTTACCTACCATTCAACGATACCTGTCATGATGAGGAAATACCTCACCGTCACAGGGGAGAAGCTTCACATTCGGATCCATTGGGGACTCCACACTCTTGGCATTGAGAAGACCCGCGTCCCGCAAAATGTCAACCTCATATTTTCGTTGGAAAATAAATATTCCGCGCTTTCCTCTAGCTACCTCGATCCCCAGAAAAATACCTCAAGTGCCCAAGATCTTTAGTTTAGAATTGCGTTCGCAAAAAGGCCTTCAGATCACTAATTCCAGTTCTGTCATCGTCAGTAATGACAATATCATCAACATAGACAACCAGAAGAATACATCCTGAAGCAGCTCAGCGAAAGAACACCGTGTAATCTTTTCCTGACTGCTGCAGTCCAAGCTGTTGCACCGCCATGCTAAACCGGTCAAATCAGGCCCGGGAAAATTGTTTCAAGCCATCTAGAGAGCGACGGAGGCGACAAACTATATCAAACCCCCCCTGAGCAACAAAACCTGGAGGTTGCTCCATATAGACTTCCTCCTAAAAATCACCATGGAGAAAAGCATTCTTGACATCCAACTAATGAAGCGGCCAATTCCAAGCAGCGGCAAGAGAAAGGAAAGGACGAATAAACGCCAACTTGGAGACCGGAGAGAAGGTCTCAAAATAGTCGATGCCAAAGGTTTGGGCATAGCCTTTGACAATAAGCCGAGCCTTCAAGCGAGCTTAAGAACCATCAGGATTGACTTTTACAGTGTAGACCCACTTGCAGCCAACTGCCTTCTTCCTAGATGGAAGGGGAACAAGATCCCAAGTGGTACTATTATCAAGGGCTGTCATTTCGTCCAACATAGCACTACGCCAACCAGGATGGAAGAAAGCCTCTGAAACACTGGGACGCACATCAATAGTATCAGCAGTAGATACAAAAGCACGTAACGAAGTAGGCAAACCCTTATAAGAGTCAAACCGAACGGAGGTGATCCCGACAAGTACGATAGGGGCGGCGACCAGCAATAAAGAGTTCACTTACCGGTGGAGCATAAGGATCAACCAACGGGAGAACTGGCGCAATGGAAGGATGAACCAACAAGATAACTGGCGCAGTAGAAGGATCAACCAAGGGTTGTGCTCCAAGAGGCGGCACCTGGAGTGGTGAAGGAGGAACAACACGAGCATTAGTAGAAACCCGATAGACAAGAAGATCGTCAGACAGTGGAAGGGGAGTGAACTCAGAGCGGGAGAGAGAACTGGAGGAGACGCAGAATAGAACGGAGTAGACTCAAGGAAAGTGACGTCCCGAGACACAACAAACCGACGTAACGTGGGACTATAACACCGATACCCCTTTTGATGTTGGGAATAGCCAAGAAAGATACATTTCATTGCACGGGCATCAAGTTTAGTCACCTGGGGTCGAGTGTCATACACATAGCAAACACAACCAAAAATTTTAAGGGGCATAGAGTGCACAGGCAAAGCAAGAACCAAAACAGACATCGGGGAAGCACCACCTAACACAGTGGAGGGCATGCGGTTAATAAGATAACATGTCGTGAGAACTGCCTCACTCTAAAAATGATGTGGAACACGCATATAGAAAAGAAGAGCACGGGCTATCTCCAAAACATGTCTATTTTTCCGTTCCGCCACACCATTCTGTTCGGGGGTATCGAGACAAGACTTCTAATGAGAAATATCACGACCCACCATAAACTCCTGCAGAGCGGTAGACATGTACTCCCCCGATTATCACTACGCAACACCCGAACACACGTGCCAAACTGAGTTTTCACGGTCACACAAAAAGAAGTAAAGACAAATAACACTTCAGACTTATTCTTTATTAAATAGATAAAAGTTGTACGAGAATAATCATCGATAAAACTCACATAATAACGAAAACCAAATGTAGAAGTGACCGAACTAGGTCCCCAGACATTAGAATGAATCAGATTAGACGGAGCAGAAGCTCTTTTATTGACTCGAGATTGAAAAGGCACACACAGGTGCTTAGCAAAGCGACACGACTCACACTTAATAAAAGACACGGAACTCAAATTAGGACAAAATTTTAAGACTCGACAAACCGAGATGCCTAAAACGACAATGGACATCAAGAGCTGAAGAAGACAATGCAGAATAAGCATGAGCAAAAGCAACATCAGCATCGACTATCGAGCAGGTACAACCTTCTTGAGACTCAACCTCTACTGATTGTCCTCCTTATCGTGAGATCCTAAAAAACACAATGATCAGGAAAAAAAAGTCACTGAATAGCCCAAATCATGAGTAATCTGACTAATGGACAACAGATTAAATGGGCTATTAGGAGTATGCAAGACATTATATAAAGGAATAGCAAAATTAGGTGTTGCAACCCCACAACCCTCAACTGCTAAAGATGATCCATTAGCAACCAAAACGCCAGCATAACCAGGAGTCAGCTTATAATCTGAGAGAATACCTGAAGATCCAGCCATATGAGCAGAAGCTCCAAAATCAATGACCCAGGAATGTGAGGTGGCTACACATACAGTAGAATTACCTGCAAAAGTAGCTGCCGGTAACTCAGAAGAACTCATACTCTGCCCAAACTAACCTTGCATATACTGGTCATATTCAGCCACAATCATCTCGATAACCCGTCTGGAAGGGATAGGGGGCCCCTAAGGACTCGTCTGGCCATATTCTTGTTGACTGTGATCAGCAGCAGCACTCGCCACCAGTGGAGGCTTCCTATAAAGCTTATAACATTCACTCTGAATGTGACCCCGAATCCCACAATAATGGCATGTACGGGTCTCACGACCGCCATCACGGCCTCCTCCACGACCAAACTTTCCACCATCACGACCGCGGCCTCGACTGCTGTGGCCTCCACAAAATCCCACCATAGCAGTCTGATCAAAACTCTCTATAGGAGATATACCAGAGACTTATCCCGATGGGTCCCCCAACTCACATAACGGAACATCTCAAAAATAGTGGAAATCTCCGCCCCAGCCAGGATCTGAGAGCAGGCGGAGTCAAACTCGGAGTCTAGGCTAGCCAAGAAACACACCACCAGGAACTGCTGCCTTTGCTTTTGAAACTGAGACAGCTAATTCGTGAACGGTAAGAGACGATCAAACTCGTTAGCCAAAATCTTGAACTGCATAAAATAATCCTGAAGAGGCTTCCCAGATTGTTGGGACTTAAAAGAAGCCTTTCATAACGTCATAGAGGTGGGAAAGATCATTCGTGAAAGAATATATAGATTCCAACGATACCCAAATCTCCCGCACGGTATCAGTATTCGCTATCAACGCCTGAACAGACTGGTCCATTGAATTCAGCAACTAACTAAATATCCAGGTATCATCCCGGGTCCAGATCCTGAAAGTCTCCGATGTTCGAGCGAGGGAAAGATCAAATAAATGGGAATTAAGCTCCATCCCTTGAAGGGATTTAAGGACACTCTTCCGCTATAAGGCATATCCATTGGTGCCCTCAAAACGCCGATCAACCAACCGTGTTGATGACGAGAAAACTTCCGTAGTACACTGCTATCCAGCATCAACCTGGGATTCGTGGGTCACCGAATCCTTTGACATCCCTGTTCGCAAACAAGGGCCCAAAGATACCACGAATCACAAACCATAAACACACGAACTCACAGCAACTAAGCCTCACAGCATCACCAAGAATCAAACAGCACAGAAGTTCTTTTTGCATTGAATGCAGCCCATTTGACAAATAGGTGGAGTGACACAGTGAGGGAGAGAGAGAAAAGACTGTCGGTGGCTGTCGGAGGGTCTTGGAGGATTTCTAGTAGGTGTAGGTGGGTTTTGGCGGCTGTCGAAGGGTCTCCGGTGGGAGTCGGCGGATGTCAGAGGGTTGCCGGTGGGAGTCGGCGACTGTCGGGGGGTCGCGGCGACTAGTGGAGGGTCACCAGTGGGGTTAGGTGATTGTCGGAAGGTCGCCAGTGGGAGTCGACGACTGTCAGAGGGTTACCGGTGGGTTTTGGAGGATGTCGGTGGGTTTCAGTGGCATTCGGAGGGTCGCCGGTGGGTTTCGGCGACTGTCGGAGGGTCGCAACGACTGTTAGAGGGTCGCTGGTGGGTTTCAGAGGATGTCGGTGGGTTTCAGTGGCAGTCAGAGAGTTGCCGGTGGGTTTCGGCGACTGTCGGAGGGTCGCCGGTGGGATTCAACGACTGTTGGGGTTTTGTCGGTGGGTTTTGGTGGTGGCTGTGTTGGAGATGGCTTTGTGTTGGCGACGGATGATGCGGCGGCTAGGGTTAGGGTTTCAGGGAGGAGGGAGGTGATTGATGTGGTGGTTAGGGTTAGGGTTCCATGGTGGCTCTGATACCATGTTAGATTATGAAGAATAGAATGATGAAAGTGTATATCATTGTGAGATACACACACATATTTATTAAAACATAATGGACTACAATAGATACCGTGAGCATACACACAGAATAACATAATTAACATAATTAATACGTAATATATATTAACAGCTCTTACCGCACCTACAGCTAATGGCACCACATCTCTCCCGTCTCAGTCGCTGATAGATCAGTTTAATCCATTTCAGGCCATGTTTGCTTCTTTTGAGACTCAATCACATGCTTCTATATCAACTTTCCATTTAGGTTCGTATAGTTCTTACTTCTCGGGTATATCACCCTTGACTTGGATCTTCGACTTTGGTTCTTCCCATCATATGACATATAATTTGTTCTATCTTAGTGATTGTGTTTCTCCTTCTCCTATTAGTGTTCACATTGCAAATGGTTCACCTATGCACGTTGTATCTATAAGCACGGTTGTTCCGTCAACCTCCTCCTCTTTGTCTATTCCTACTGTTTTTTACATACCACAATTATCTGATAGTTTATTGTCTATTAGTCACTTTTCTAATTCTTGTTTTGAAGTTCTTTTTTCTTCCACTTGTTGTATTATTCAGGAACAGACATCCAAGAAGCAAATTGGGATTGAGCGTAGAGCTAATGATCTATATATTCTAAAGAGTTTACACATTCTAGTTGCTTCCTCTGCTGCTATGTTGTCTTTTTTCTAGAGTACTATTGTAAATGGTACCATCAGGCTGCACAACCATAACATATGGTTCATAAGCTATTCGACCCACTAACTTCCTGCTTCTCTATCCTTTATGATCCACCATCCCCACAACCAATCCATCTGCTTCCTAAAACCAAAGCTCAGTGCTTCTGGTGACTTGTGCCCCTCTAAGTCCATTCATGGCTGGGAAGAATGTAGGTTTTTCACCCCAAATTGTACATAATGACATGTTGCAAACTTCTCCTGAAATTGGAAGCCAGAGAGTGGAAAAGAAACAAAATTAACAGTCAATTCCAAATCATATATCTTAATTGCAGCAGATGCTACAAAGAGTTAAAAATAAAGTAGACAACAAGTTTATGCTTTAGAGGCTAGTTTCCTGTTAAGTTCATTAGGAAGTTTTAAACATCCAACAATACCTAAAAATAATCTTTTAGAACTATGAACACAGCACAAGGATATGGCATGATACGGGCATGTTGACACGGCATTTCCAAGAAAAGGACAGTGCATGGCTGGGACACATCAATCAATATAGTATTTTACATACAAAAATGAAAATAACTACTTGATTTTTTTGGCATCATAAACATTTTTTTATTTTATCATTTTCATGTTCTACATACTAGAATAAAAACTTTGAACAAGACCTATAATCTATGTTAGAAATTTTTTTCATAAATACATTAGAAATTCAGAAACCTAGAATTCATTAACTTAAAAAAAATATGAAGGAGAAAGGATTAAGATCTATAAAAATAAATTGATTTCACTTTATCATTCATAAGTTATTTCTTTACAAAGTTATACGATAATTCATGTCTGTTTAAGTGATGGGCGTGTGTAGGTACACGCCCAAAGAGTGCCTTGTTCAAAGAGTGCCTTGTTCAAAAAAATAAAAATGAATAATAAGGCAAGTAAATAAGTATCCGAAGCCTGTCAAGGAGTGTCTAACGAGTGTTGTTGTCCGACACGTGTGTGACACCGACACATCACCTTCTTTAAATTGACTCCACTAATCAAGTTGGACTTCTTAAAATTGGAATACATTTCCCAGGATTGATTAGAGTCCCTATAATTTGGCTTACATAAATGGCTGATCACCAGAAAAATAGGGCAAGACACCAGAATAAACTTGCTCAATGATCAAATAGCAAATAATTTATGTTGTTACCTGAATGGCTAGATGCTGGTACCAAGACATAGCCGATGTTCCACCTACAATAACCCTAGATGGCGAACAAGAACACAAAAGCAGGCTTGTAAAGGGATTTTCTGCTATCAAACTGCGTGGAATAGAGAATAATGGCACCGATCCATCATCATTCTGATAATTCAATATAACTGTAGTTTGTCAGACTTTCTTCTGAGGGAATAAAAGGTCATATGAAGTTAAACTTTTACACATCATATCAAATAAGAGGTGAAAATGGAGTACTACAAATAGTATCTTGACGAAGTTTGTGCATGTGTGATGGAACAACAACAACTACATAACAGCTAGATAAAAACTTTCGAACCTGTAACCCAGAGGCCAACATTTAAGGTTTTTGAGAGAGAGAGATACAGGGAAAGATAACTACCTTCCCAATACCTCAAACTACAGTGGAACGGTTCCCTGGTCAACCAAATATATATAGAGACATGCAAAGCATATTATTGACAGAATATATCGACAGAATTTGCTATCAACATCGACAATCAGTCATACAGCCCATATCATAAAGAAAGAGCAGCACAATTGAAATATTCAGACATCTTCAAAAGCATCCTTGATAAAGTTGCAACACTCACTAATATCATTAAAAATTCAAATATTACACAAGTGATCATGTTAAAAATCCAAATGCATGACAATAAGAGCACACACCTGTATAAAGAGAAGAGGAATCTTCACATTTCCAACCATGCATCTAGTGCTAGATTTTGCATAAAATTCTTCTACAGCATCAAATCCATAAGAAATCATTGATATTGCCTTTTCAAAATCTCTGACAGATTCTGCTCCTAGAGCCTTTTCCACATCAAACCCTTTTGCTTTACCGCGAAATAGTTCCTGTGAGAGTATAAAGGGCAGTATCCAGTGGCAGTTGTTAGTACAATGAAAGAGTAAATAACAAGCAGTAAATGGTTGACCAAATTGGAAGCTTACTAAAGCACCCATAGTTTTAGTTACTTTTAAGATATAATGAGTTTGATAAATCTATAATTTAGAAGCCTAAACATCCATATTGAACAGCTCTTCACAAGAATTACCAACCTTGTTGGAACGCAAAATATCTACAAGGCCACCTGTTAGCTTCTGACCAAGTGCAATGTGATGAGGAGAGGACCTTGTGGCCTCCTCTAAGTCGAAAGGATTGTCAATGCATGTGGCAGCCGTAAGAGGTGTTCTATCTCCAACTTCTGCAAGGTACTTTGTTAGCATGTTTGCACCATAACCCCAGCCGACACCCACCAGTGTTGTCCATGGTCTTGCCTTATTGATGAATTGTATAGCTGTGCAGATATCATCGCTGTCAGCAGCTGTAAATAACCTACATGAACGAAGTACTTAAGGTGTCCTACTATCAGTTTGTTCTATGGGGAAAAGAAAAAAAACATAAAAGGGATCGACGAATAAGAGTATTTTCTTATATAGGAACCCATGCGTGAGCAAATACAAAAAGATTTAAGGTTATGTGCTTTTCAAGTAGAATGTTTTTGAAGATGCAAAAGGTTAAGCAAATCGGATCATTCATATAATATACAAAAAAAAAAAAAAAAACTCCAGACATTTGTTATCTTTCTCCTTGAATAAGATCTCAATTTCAACGACGGTTTCATTAGCTATCTTACAACTAGCATCTCTCTTTTTTCGATCTAGTTCTTCAACCACCGCGAACCTCGGTTAGATCCAGGCATACTACACTTTTAGTCATTAGGAGTACCCAAGTACTCTATTTCAGATTCAGAAAATAACTCTCAAAAAACTTTTTTCCTTTTGAAAAATACAAGAGTGAAACAATCAACCTATTAATATTGGAAGCACTAATAAATATGCTTATTAGAAAGGAATGAAGCAAGATTATCAAACCGCG
>JAOTRH010000018.1:19975605-19990820 GCA_034768845.1 Heliamphora exappendiculata | reverse complement strand
ACAGCATATGCAATGAAGTAGGTGGGTAATGATTATCATGGGGAGGTAATTTAGAGTCTGTTTTTGAAAATGTTTTCCAAGGGAGGGCAGGCAAAATGGAATCACGGGTGGCCTACTATGACTTTATGTCCCAACTGCTGCGAAGATTAAAGTCAACATATATAAAAGAAAGGTCCCAGTCTAGGGTAAGCTCGTCACCCAAATTTTCTAGTCAAATAATCTAGCTAGTTTGATAAAGATTTCAATATAATTATCAGTATATATTTAAGTGGCGGCTTTTACACCAACATGTATATTTAGGCCAATGCTTCAATGTATGCAAAAAAAAAAATATATATATATATATATATATATATATACAAACACAAACACAAACACACACATTCAATTATTGTTGGTTAAGATCGCACCACATCAACAAAAATTGATCGAGAAATATATCACCAATTCTCATAGCATTCATATACAATCATAAGTTCATAACATGCCCACGTACTATGGGTTAATTAAGTTAATTAAATGTAGGTATTTAACACAAATTAAAACTCATGAAGTTAATTAATTCGTAACTCATGCCAAAGAGTATCCTAACTAGACATTAATTTTGGAAATCTAGCATAACATTCTGACAAAAAATAAGATCCATAACTTAGATCATAATTTATCACAACAAATTATTAGAATTAATAGTAAGCAGTTGTCCAGGAAATTAACAAGTTGTTGATTATTGAATAATGTAGGATTGAATTTAAGTTTGAGAATTCAATGGTGTTTAATTTGGTGCATATATATATGATAAAACCCCAGTGAAGGGCTTAGAGCGCTTTAGTTTGAAATCATCGATCTACAACATTCATGTTTAACTTACCAAACAAATAAGAGGCCGGATGCGTTATATATAGTTTTCTTCATTCATGTTTAACTTACGAAACAAATAAGGGGCCGGATGTATTATACGTAGTTTTCTTTGTAATGGTAATTTATAATGGTAATGATCTTTTGATTTATTGATGATGAGGTAAATGTCAGCATTAAACAACCACTAATAACCTCAAATTTGACGGACAGCCCTCACCCTTCCATCCCTCATCCCTCTATAGTGACTGCCCTGGACCAACAACTGCACATCGAATAATCACATAAATATTGTTTCTTCTGTCACTTTCATCTCAGAAAGAAAAAAAGATGGCGAAATGACACAAGTCAAAGTAACTGCAGTGCAGTAGTTATCGAAGGTTGGTTGTTTTTGTTTTTTCCCCCTTTCATTTCTTGTGGCAAATATGATCTAAGTAACATCATTTTACTTCTCACATCTAATTAAATGATATTACTTGGGCCTCGTTTAGTTTCTGGTTTACGGTTTTTTTTTTTTTTTTTGTGCTTAAAACACTAAAAAACTAGAAGCTTTGTTTGGCAATTGTTGACTTTTTTGTTTTTAATTTTTTGCTTCTTATTACCAAAAATAGTTTTATATATATTTAAAAATATTATAACTTTTATTATACGCGTTTTGTATAAAAATTATATTTGTAGATATTACTCGTCGAGATATATCAAACAAGATCTATATTGAATGTAAAATTATGTAAAAAATAAAAAAAAAATCCATAACAAATTTTTTTATAGCTTAAAGTCTTTTGCCTTAATTGTGTTTTGGTTTTATTAAGTTTTTTTTTCTATTATTGTCTTTGGGCTCTAAGTGTGACCTCTAAAATTCAGCAAATATTTTTTTTTTGCTTATTTAATTTAAAACGGTGTAAATAAAAAATTTAACTTAAAGACAATTTCCAAACGAGGCCTTAGTATTAATATTTGTTGGTGTTCGATTCTCGTATGGCTGAGTTCAATTCAAACAGTTTGCAAAATGAGGAGTTAAGCTTAGATGGTACCGGTGTGGTGTCGGTCAAAGACCCTCTGACGATGAAGTCAAATTCGTTTGTCAAGAATAAGAATAAAATTAGTATTTGCAGAGAAATAGAATGAGAAGAAGAAACTTACCCTGTGCCTTCATCTTCTTAGCTTTTATACAGAGAGCCTTGGTGTTGCCCTAACTTATAAAAATGAGTTTCACATAATTTGTCACGTCATCTGTCCAATCAACTAAAAGGTGTATAACAAAATATCTACTCATCTAAATCCATTTATCAAACCTACAAACCTCGTTAAATATTATTGATCACTAAGTAACCTAAAAATATAAATCATTGAAGAAGAGATCAAAATCGTTAGTTGTAGCCACAAACTTTTTCTGAATTCCCAATAACACATGCAAAAATTAATAATTGTGATACATAATAAAGTAATAACTGCAGCCTACCTCCTTATCTAAAACTTAAGTTATAACATAAACAGTAATAAATAAATTGTTTATACCTCAAGATATATACATTTTCTTAATTAAAATGATTAGCATGAACAGAATTTATATTCCCTCTTGCTCATCATGAACTTTTACGTCCGAGCAAAGCAAAATAATAATAACCCTTTGGCTGCGACTTTTCTGCATTAATTACTAAAAAAGTGTTAATCATTGTCCATTGAACAGTAAATAATAAGTAAAAAAAAAAAAAAAAAAGTATGTAGATATTTATAAAATAGTAGATCTCACCTTTAAAAGAATATTAATATTGAAAATTTTCTATTTAAATTATTCTACTATATATAAATTAATGATGATTATGATTGGCATGAGCCTTAATTAATTGGTATAAATGTATAGGTTAGTTGATTGGAATTGTGTGAAGGGTAACCATTTGCAGTGGTTGCACACCCCGGATTTGGAATCCCAGAGCAGACGTGAAATGAAAGTAGATGGAGACACGATAGATAAGAATTAATTAAGAAGCATATTGAAATTGGCCTGCAAAAGCAAAATTGTAGTACGTAGTAGTGTACTAGTAGAGATTAGAGAAGTGGGCTTGAAATTAAGATGGTAGATCTTCAGCTTCTACAAGTGGTTACGTATGTACGCGTTGTTAGTGGGCAATCCCTTTCTAAGCCTGGTACTGTTAATTGTGTCTCTATTCCCTGCTATTCCCTGCTATTCCCTCCTTCCCTTCTGCGATCAAAATGCTTTCTAATCTCCAAACAATAACATACACACACCACTTACATAACACATAACACCACCCAATTAAAATCAAAATTACATCCCATAACAATAATATTGTGTGATGTGTCAGATTATCACCACCAATATTCTACGTGTTTAGGAGAATTCATCTCAGTTTTCTTTTTTCTTTTTTCTTTTTTCTTTTTTTAAAAAAAAATTTCTTTATGCATTTAAAAAGTAGATTTTACACTAATATTAAAGAAATATGAAAATAAGCGATATTTTGGTTTAAAAATTGCTTATTTTCTTATTTTCTATTTTTTAAATCAAATTCTTACTTTTTGATTACTAATATGAAAGTACAAAAGTAATGACTAAGTTGTTGAAAAGGAAATTACTAAAAATAATTATTCTTAAGGTCTCATTTGAGATAAATTTTCAAAATTTTACTTATCTTTATTTTTATTTCTTGCAAAGTACAGATGACAAAGTAATAATATTCACGAAAATTAACATAATTTACCACTGTTATTCGCATCATCCATCAAATAGCTAGTAGTGTTAAACAAAGATAACAGGCTAACAATTTGAGGAGAGAGAGAGAGAGAGAGAGAGAGAATTAAAGAGATAATTATGATTTTAGTGGAGGTACGCAAATAAATAAATAAATAAGTGTGTTTTGTGGCTTTTAGAGCTCATTAAAGGCTAAAATTTTATTTTGAATTTAAAGTAATAAGTCAAAAAGTTTTTAAGTAAAAAAAAAACTATTATAATTTGTTATTTTTATATCATTTTATATATAATATACATCTTATTTGATAAATTTCGACACGTATTTTTATAAAAAAAATAAATAAATATAATAAAAGTTATGATATTTTTAAAAAAATATAATAATAATTTAAAATAATAACTCAGAAGGCAAAAATATCAATAAACAAAAAAACAAAAAACTTAAATCCCAATTTTTAAGCTGA
This sequence comes from Heliamphora exappendiculata, assembly GCA_034768845.1. NCBI lineage: Eukaryota > Viridiplantae > Streptophyta > Magnoliopsida > Ericales > Sarraceniaceae > Heliamphora > Heliamphora exappendiculata. The sequence goes on along the minus strand of JAOTRH010000018.1, from coordinate 19,986,791 downwards.
GAACTAATCAAAGTCGTAGATGTGTGTGTGTGTGTGTGTGTGTGTGTGTGTGTGAGAACAGAGAGCGGCAACGATATTCCGGGAGAATCGGTAGTGAGACTAGGGGCGGCCAGAGTGCGAGTGGGTGACACGAATATGATAGCTGCACAAACAAGTGTACTCTATTCCATTTCCATATTATATTCAAACTAATATAATAAATTTAAAATAAAATCAGCAAAGCCAACCAATTCCAGTTCAAATTTCTGTGTTCGGTCAACCTCTTCCTTCCTCCCTCAAATATATATATATATATTTTTTTATAATTACCAAATCCAATGACCAGATAGCTAGAGAAAAAAATCTCCCAATATCATCTCTCATCTCCCAATATCATATAATTATGATTTTTATCTTAATTTACGGACAAAGTGAAGCTGGTCGCATTTAAAGTATAATTAATTATACATAATTCAATTCTAACTAATATAATTTAATGTCACTGTATAATTAATAAAAATTTGTCAGGTTTGATTTTCTATTTTTTTTAAAAAAAAATTGTTGGGAAAGAATAGGGTAAATAGCAATATTTAATTATATTAGTTATTAGATAAAAATCTACAATTAATAAGGTGGTGAGTCCAAATATTTCTGAGCAGCATCACAACCTTACAGTTTTGACGTTGATCTTCCTCGGCTATTTATACAGCGAGTAACAGCATAGTCCAATTTTGTTCACACAGGCCACAGGCCACAGGCCACAGGGTGATCTATACCCACTCCGACTCGGTTGTTAGTTTAAATTGTCAAGTTTATTATACACTTATTGATAAATTTTCTGATTAAAATTAATAATAAAATGCATACTATTCACTTATTTAAAATGAGTGAATAAATTTATTTTTGAAAACAACTATATAATAATATTAGTGGTAGCATTTCTGAAGCCAGTTTTGATTGTACCGGCCCCTACGTGGCGTAATCACTGCCGTAGTTTCTAAACAAACAAAAATCGCCAACTTAGCTTAGATTAATAAAAGGCTCTCTATCCTCCTCCTCTTCCTCCACAAGTAAATTTCCAAACCCAGAGAGAGAGAGAGAGAGAGAGAGAGAGCGCTAGTTACAGTCTCTCTCAGGAAGTGTGAATGTGAATGTTTAGAACAAAAATGGTTATTGACAAAATTTTAAAAAAAACGTCATAGTTGCCAAGTAGTAACATATTATAGTAGTCAGTTATAATGCAATTGTATTGGCATATCCCGGAGTTTTTTTTTTTTTTTTCTTCTTCTTTTTCTCTTCGAGAAAAAATCTCAACTACTCTAAGCACGACTGGCACAAGCGTTGAAATCGTGTGCAGAGATCGGTTGGGAGGTGTTTGTTTTAAGATCATTCCATCCAGTCTAAGCGTGTGAAGCAAGCAGGCGCCATCCTTTCTTTTTCTTTAGAGAGGGAAAAACTTAATTGAGGTAGGCCTTATTACACAGCCACAGAGAGAGAGAGAGAGAGAGAGAGAGAGAGAGCAGTAGATCGATAAAACTGATTTACCATTGGAGGATGAGGTCGTCTTCATCGTTCGGAAGCAGCTCCAAAAAATCAAATTATAGCCATGTATTCGACATGCCTGAAGATTCGAGAGAACCGAGAAACTATGGTACCGGCGGCGCAATGCTGCCGATCTTCCTCAACAACTTGAGAATGAACGATCAGCAGGATTTGGTTGAAGTCACGTTAGAGCTCGACGACGACTCCATTGTCGTCTGCAGCGTCGCGCCAACTTCCAATCCTAATCCAGAAGGAGAAGAAGCGGACGGCGGCTTGTTAGCGAGGAGTCTTTCGGCTACCTCGAGAATTTGCAGGAAATTCTCGTGGCTTAGGTCGCCGTCGTCACGAACGCAGTCGGAAGTCGACGAGCCGACGGTCTCGCTCTCAGCTCGCGATTCTCGGAAAATGAAAGCTAAACTTGATAGGACGAGGTCGAGCGCTCAGCGGGCTCTCAAAGGCCTCAGATTCATCAGCAAAACGACAGGGAAGTCGGACGCGACCGAGCTCTGGAAGAAAGTGGAGTCGCGGTTCGAGACGCTTGCAAGGGACGGGTTGCTCTGGAGAGAAGACTTCGGAGAATGCATAGGTACTACTAAAGCGTCCATTATCACTAATATTCCTAATCCACTTGGACTTCGCTTGTATGTTTAATTTTGAACGATTGTTGTCTGTAATTTTTGGTTGAACTTTGTGCTTCTGTCATGTTTCATGTACAGGAATGGTCGACTCCAAAGAGTTTGCGGTGGGTATATTCGATGCGCTGGCGAGACGAAGACGTCAGAGGCTTGGGAAGATAACGAAAGAAGAATTTTACGACTTCTGGTTGCAGATTTCAGACCAGAGCTTTGACGCTCGTCTTCAGATTTTCTTCGACATGTACGTCTCTCTCTCTCTCCCTCTCTCTCTGCCTCTCAACTCCATTTTTGTGCCGGGCCGGCCTCTTTTTTTTGCTCGACGCTTGTCTCAAGCCTGATGTCAAGCAGATCTCCGGCGCACGAGGCCTTTTTTCTCTCTCTTCTTTTTTATATTTCCTTTTTTTTTTTTTCATTTTCCACTCCCAGTTAGTTAGAAGTTTAAATTCTATTTCGACGTCGTATTTTACTAGTTGCATACTGCACGATGACCCACTACTATAGAATTAGTAATACCACCCTGCTTTGTTTGGGGTAAATTTTGGAAATTTTTGTGTTTAGTAAATTTTTTTCATCGTTTAGTTAAATTATTATATTTTTTGATCAAAAAAATAAATTTTTTAATTAAAATATAAAAAAAAAGTTCATAAAAAACAAAATAAGCTAATAGATCAAATTTTAAATTACTTATTTTCGCCTTTAATGAATTTTTTTTATCTTTTTATCAAAATTTGTTACTTTTTTAATTTATTTTATCGAGATGATGCAAAAAAAAGATTAAAAAAATAGTCAAAAAATAAAAAAAAATGTTTCAAAAAAGACAAAAATAAATAAGATGAAATAAACAAATAAACAATTATTTGAAACGGGATACATAAACTAACCACAGAACCACAAAAAATGATCTCTACCATCCACAAAAAACGATGTCAACCATTCATATATGTATATATATGTGTGTACCTCACATCTTCTATGGTTGCTTTTTTGCCCCTAGGCTTTTTTCATAAAGAACTGAGCTGTAGTTTGTGATTTTACAGTAATTGTGATTGCCCAGTAGGAATCCTTTTTTCAACTAAACAAATATGAATCACAATTATTTGTATTTTTTTTAGTTTATTAACAAAACACCCACCCCATAACTTATGAGAAGCAATTTTTTTGGGAGTTCAGGGTGGATCACAATGAAGATGGAAGAATCACGCGGGAGGAAGTCCAGGAGGTAAAATTGATTATTGGTTTACTTACCAAACCAAAGTTTCAATATTAGGTCAAACAATATTGTATCTAACATGCTTTGATGACCACGCCAAGAAGTTGTCACTACTGTGTTACAAAACAGCCTGGTTTTGGCTGTTTCTTCGTAAAGATTAATATGTAGTCATTTGTTTTACCTATCCTTTTTTTTTTTTGGTTACAAAAATATTATGTACCTAGAAAAGTTATTAAAAATCTTACCCTGGATTCAATATGAAGGATTCAATTTTGTATTGTGTGGGTAATACTCCAAGTAAATCTGAACAATTAATTTTCAATTCTGTATAAATTTCCAAGTTTTCTGAATAATAGTTTAAATTTTCAGTGAGATTGACTTTTGATGCCGAGCGCTTGATGCAATTATTTTAAAGGATAACTAGAACAGGTAGAATTAAGGACTCAATCGTTAGAAAAGACTGGGCAAAGAACACTCCCAACAGAAGGGGCCCAAACAGATCCTTCTATGCCGCTTTTTGTCGTGGAATTCCATGTTTAAAGCATTCCTACTGGGGAAGCATATTTTCTTGTGCAAAATTTTGGGCTTGGGTCCTGTTTAGCCAATTATCATTGCAATCCTCTGCTCCACTTTTATAATTAATGTTGTTGCCTTGTCACAATTTAAGTTTAATGTAGTTAATTCATTTTTAATTATTAAGAGGTTTTCAAATCTTAACAATCCGTAAATGACATGATTAGCATTCGCGTGGAATTCAAATATTGGCAACGTGATAGTACTTGTGCTTTTGAGACGGGGAGATTTTCCGAAGCTCCAACTTTAACTTTGTCTGACCTTAATGGTTGTTTTCCTTATTTTTTCTCTTGTTTGATTGTAGCTTCTAATTCTCAGTGCTTCAGCAAATAAGTTGTCCAAATTAAAAGAACAGGCCGAGGAGTATGCTTCATTAATAATGGAAGAGCTAGACCCAGAAAATCTTGGATACATTGAGGTAAAATAACTACTATGTAATGATTCACTGATGATGTTACCCGTGCTAGGAGAATTTTAACTTCATTTTTTTCCCATTGGGATTGTCTCTTGTATTTGTCTTGGGCATAGCAAATTTGTTGTCCTTTCTCGCTGAACCATTGAAGATCTCTTAAAAAATTTACCACTCATGGTTTATAATATGTTTTGTTTTTTTGTTTTTTTCGAGGGAAATTCCAGATATGGCAATTGGAAACACTTCTCCTTCAAAGAGACACCTATATGAATTATAGCAAACCTCTCAGCATATCTAGTGTGGGCTGGAGTCAGAACTTAAGTACGTTCAGACCAAAGAACGCGGTGCTTGGAGTAAGTTGCAGGCTCAAGTGTCTAGTACTAGAGAACTGGCAAAGGGGTTGGATCTTACTGTTCTGGATCATGGTCATGGCTGGGCTCTTTGCCTGGAAGTTCAACCAATACAGGGAAATGGCAGCATTTCAAGTGATGGGTTATTGCTTGACGACAGCTAAAGGAGCCGCAGAGACTCTAAAGCTGAATATGGCTCTAATCCTTCTACCAGTTTGTCGAAATATGCTGACATGGCTCCGATCTACAAGAGCCAGGCTTTTTATCCCTTTCGACGATAACATTAATTTTCACAAGGTAAGAACCAATCCAAATTGAGTTATGCGTTATAATATCGGAGGCTAATGAAAATTGTCATTGTACTCCATGTGGCTCTCGTTGATAACAAGAGCCTATTAGTTTTTGAGGTTTTCCTAAAAATTCAGTCTAAATTTGCAGATAATTGCATGTGCCATAGTTGTTGGTATCTTCCTCCACGCTGGGAATCACTTGACGTGTGATTTTCCCCGTCTAATTCACTCCTCACCGGAAAAGTTTGCCCCCATAGCCTCGGACTTCAATAACATAAAGCCCACATACAAAGACCTTTTGACCGGAGTTGAGGGCGCGACTGGTATTTCCATGGTGATTCTAATGGCAATTGCTTTCACACTAGCAACAAGACACTTCAGAAGAAATATACTGAAGCTTCCAGCACCATTCAACCGATTGACAGGCTTTAATGCATTCTGGTATTCACATCACCTTCTCGGTCTAGTCTATCTGTTGCTACTAGTCCATGGAAACTTCTTATACTTGGTCCGCAGATGGTATCAGAAAACGGTAAGAACTGCGAAATAAGTACTCGTTAAAGTATTTTTTATTGTTATGATCACATTAGAAAGTTGTTGCTTTGAGAATGCATGACAAATGGATTACCTATGAAGTGGAAACAGAAGTACAAAAAAAAAAAGAAACTCATATTGAAGAACGACGATATGCAATTAATCACTTAAAAATAATTAAAGATACCTTTGTTAATTGCCATGCAGACATGGATGTATATCTCTGTTCCTCTTTTCCTCTATGCAGCAGAGCGGAGTCTGAGAACTTGTCGATCAGAACATTACTCTGTCAAGATCTTGAAGGTAACTAACTATATATTCTTTTTTGTTTTTCTTTTCATGACTGGAAGGAAGCATGAACTCGACCAAAAGTATAATCCTGTTGCAAAGGCGTTTAAAGTAACTCAATAGACAACTAACAGACACTGTATAGTAAATCATATGGACTTGATATGTATTTGAATCAAAGAAGCAAGCATATGAAATTTCTCATAAGCAACTTCTTGACATTCATTGCATTAATCACAGGCCATTTTAGCTGTGCTACAATTTAGTTCCGGGTAACATATGTACTCAAACAATTGCAGTAGCGGCTGTAGTTTGTTTAAATAATGTGATTTAGTTGAGGTTCTTACAGGTTTCGGTACTACCGGGAGATGTCTTCATCCTAGTTATGTCAAAACCAAAAGGGTTCAAATACAAAAGCGGGCAGTATATATTTTTACAGTGCCCAACAATCTCCCCATTTGAATGGTAAGTGTTCTTCTCAAAGGAACCCAGCTTCTAATCTATTCGCCTTTGAGCATTGGAGTAGCCTCTTGATATCTCTCCAGGCATCCATTTTCAATAACTTCAGCACCAGGAGACAACTACTTGAGTGTTCACATCCGGACAGTGGGAGACTGGACACAAGAACTTAAGCGAGTATTTACCGAGGAAGTTGGTTCGGCATGTGTGATTGGTCGAGCAAAGTTTGGCCACCTTGGAAACATGGATCAAAGAGGGTAACTTTATTACTTGCCTAAAATATATCATTCTCAGTTTGAGGCAATCTACTCAACATGTTGCATTGGCACAGTTTGCCGAAATTGCTTGTTGATGGACCCTATGGCGCTCCTGCACAAGATTACAGAAATTATGATGTCTTGCTTCTCGTGGGCCTTGGAATTGGGGCTACTCCTTTTATAAGCATCCTCAAAGATCTATTAAACAATACAAGAACTGAATACCCAATGGTATAATTCACATTGCAGAGCATTATTTTATTTGCATTTGCTTTTATCTGTTATACTATTTCTGTTTTTGTCAGTCAATATGAGGTATTCATTGTTTATTGTACCTCTGCTGCTGACCTAGGATTCGAACACAGAAACCAGCAGATCAGATGATAGCTTTAATAGTTTTGCTTCCTCAAATATGACATCAAGCGAAAAGATGAAGTCGCAGAAGACCACAAATGCACATTTCTATTGGGTAACAAGGGAAGCTGGGTCCTTCGAATGGTTTAAAGGAGTGATGAATGAGGTTGCAGAGATGGATCACAAAGTAATGCACATTATTACCACACTCCGGTCATTCTTACACGTCATTGGTTTGTTAGTTGTTTTATGAGTTAACAATTGACCATGTTTTGCTCTTTCTCCTTTATAATTATGCTGAGACAGGGTCAAATTGAGATGCACAATTATCTCACCAGTGTTTATGAAGAAGGTGATGCACGGTCAACCCTTATCACCATGGTTCAAGCTCTCAACCATGCCAAACATGGAGTTGACATCCTATCTGGCACCAGAGTATGATCTATCGTCACCTTTACTTTAAATAGAAATAATTCAACATTAAATAACAGCTCTACAAGACTACAACCACCACTTATGAAACAAATTAATGGAGGGTGCACGTATGTACCTAACAGTGGTCGTGATGTTGATAAATTATTTTGTTGCAGGTAAGGACACATTTTGCCAGGCCAAATTGGAAAGAAGTCTTCAACAGAATAGCTTCAAAGTATCCGAATGCCACAGTAGGTAAAGAGATTATAAAAAATCAGAACTAACAAATTTCACAACCGCATGCACATGTATCAAGTGGAACCTTCATTCTTTAAACTGGGATTTCATGACTGGACCACACGTCTGATATCTAAACGTTGTTTCCCAGTTCATAGACAACTGACTAATCAGTGGCCAACTAATGTCATAAGATCATAGAATCGAGTATGAAACTGGGACCGAACTACAAAATTATGAGCTTTTCCAATGGAGTGATATTTCCTGAATAGCAAGTAAAAAAATATAAAAAAGGAAGACTGAAAACAAAAACATTGAGTTTAATAACCTTTAAAGCAATCTATTACATATAATATAGTAATGGATCAATCCCAAAACTATCAACCAGCCAGAATAATAATAGATATGATCCAAGAAATTACACTGGTTCATTGCGAGTCTTTAAGCACTGATATTTTGTATCAATTGACAAGGTCATCCGTAGGGAGATTTTTCAGCTTGTGCCCATTTTAAGCAATTTAGAATATCTAATTAATACACGAGCCAAAGAAGCTTTCACCGATGTCTGGTCAAAGTGTTGAATAGACAATTGAAAACATCAGGTTAGGTATTTCTATGGAAATAAGAATCCCTGGACCTAATAGGGAAGGGTCAGGAAGGAGACAGATAATGAACGATATCTATTTGTATTTGAGATTAATGAAATTTGATCTGCAGGAGTGTTCTATTGTGGGATGCCACTGTTGGCAAAGGAGCTGAGGAAGCTATCACATGAACTGACTCTCAAGACATCAACTCGTTTCGAGTTCCACAAGGAGTATTTTTGAAGCAAGAAAATTTGCCACCAATACACCAAGCCGTAATTCTTTTGTAATTATTCAAATGATTGAGATATAAATACATATATATACATATACACCACCACCGGAGAATGTAAATGCATATGTTACACTGATGTAGTCCGCTGCCCAAATGAAAGAGTTTTCAAAAGAAGAAAGTAGCTATAGCCAATAAATGCAACAATTATTTATACTGATATGCATGTGATGCATGAGGAATTTAAAAGGTACAAATGCATGATGGGTTACAAACAAGCTTACACGTATATGGTCTGTGTTATTCGGAGTTTACTTTTGTCAAACACATAAGTTGCATCAGCTGAAAGACCCAGATGAAATAGGGAAGCAGAAATTTCTAGGAAAGCACACATGCATCATGCATGTGTGCCCGCACTTCATCAAATTCAAACCCATAAGCTGCTTGTAGTGGCAAAAACTTACATCTACACCAAGATAACTATGAAAAGATCTCACCATCTCAAGCACTTGGGAAGAAGTTACAGTGGAGACCAAGTATATTAAATTGCATAGGCTTTGACACATCTTTCTGGTAATGAAAGACCAATTTGCATGTCCCTATCTTTTAGTAAAATTAGAATGTCAATAACTGAAAGAAAAAAATATTGCTGTAACACAAGCAAGAACCAAAAGTTGTCAATAAATGACATTCCATGAGTAACCCTAACACATCAAGGAAGATTGCATTTAGGCTAAACAAACTTAATTTTAGAAGCCTCCCTTTTGAATAGACACAAACAAACAACAAAATGACCAAAAGAGTGAATCCCCCATTTAAGAGTTGGAAACTTTCCTGGATGTCAAAAAAAGAACTCGCAAGGCTGGATATCACAGCTGATAGCTACTACATTCAGGGTTTCTTCATGCATGAATTATGTTGACGATAATACATTGGCATGAAGCCTTCGGGAATATGTAGTCTTAATCGTCTTTTATTCTCTTGAGAAGTTTAGATGCCCAACGTCGGACATGTCGCTTCAACGTGAAACCTACTACTACTCCAGTAACAAAGCAAATTGCGCAAAGCTTTGAGCACGTCCACAGTGATACAACTTGTCTGCAATTAGGGAGATGAAGTTAAATAATAAGCACGTGTTGTTACTTGCCTTCTACCAGTTTCCAAAACAAATAACATGCACAAAAAGACTAAAGCTAAAATATAAAAAGATAGGTAACTCAGATGGAGGTCAAAGTCATCTCCTCATGAATAATGTTCACACTTCACATTCATGGATTTGATTTGGAAAAAACATTTAAGCTCCATTTGTTTCGATGTAAAATATTTTACAAAGAAAAATATTTTTCATCTAAGATGATTTTGTTAAAAAACAATCTTTTTATTTTTTTAGTATTGGTTGACACTTGAAAAATAATTTCAGAACAAAAATTCTCACTTAGAAAAATGGATGAAAAAAAGCGAGGGCTTAGATAATTGGGGTATGAGAAGATGTATCAGCACTGATATGATATATCAGAGTGGTGCATGACTTTCCTCAATCCTCTCCATTGCCCCTTGTGTGCTCTTGTAGAGTAAGAGTTCCGCCACAACAAAAATGACTTACAATTTTTTTTTTTTTTTTGAAAGACAATTTTGATCTTGTAATGTAATTTTTTTCACAGGAAAATTTTTTTATGTTGTTTCTATCAAACTAAACAATAAAAAAATAGGTAAAATATTTTACTTTGAAACAAATGAACCCTTACTATCTAATGTTATGTACACCCTATGAACATATGAAAGCAACTGAGCTAGCATTTCTTTGCAAGCTCATACCCCCCGTGATAATTTCAGCTCACATTTGTTTGCAAGCAACCAAGAATGGAAGATTTGACCACTGCAATCCTTCCGGTCTTGATGGGGTAAAAATTCATCTCAAATTCTGTAATTCATCTAAAATAATGCATGCCAAAATTACTGCAATTAACCACAATAACGCATGCCACAAGTAACATGAGAAAAAGGAAAAGTACAAAGGGTTCATTTGATAACTTCAAGCTAGTATTTTTAAGCCCAAAAAGAAAAAAGTTTGTTTGATATCCTTTCACATTGACTTAAAGCCACTTTGGGTATTTGGCTTTAAGTGGTTTAAAGGAACTTGATACCTTGACGACTTTTGCTGAAATGTTCAACATTTACATTTAATAGACATAATCCAAAGGACCAAAAATGTTATAGGTAATGAGCAAAACTGATATGGTAAAGAGAAAAAAATGCCACTAACATAATTGAAATCAAGTACTGAAAAACAATTTTGTAATAAATTCGGCAAATTGACACCGTATTGTAGATTTACAAGAAGTGTATGGAAGCTAATATGGGATAATTAAGGGTATAATGGTATTTTACTCATTAGATTCCAAAAGCCAAAAGGCTAAAAGCGAAAAAAAATCCATAAGGCAAAACACCGTATTGCCAAACATAAGAATTTTCTATGGAAGCTAATATGGGATAATTAAGGGTATAATGGTATTTTACTTATTAGATTCCAAAAGCCAAAAGGCTAAAAGCCAAAAAAATCCATAAGGCAAAACACCGTATTGCCAAACATAATAATTTTCTAAGTTGGCCTTTTTCTTTTCTTTCTTTCTTTCTTTCATTTTTTTTTTTTTTGCAATAAGTTGGCTTAAAGTCACTTCCTAAATGCGCCCAAAATCCCTTATCAATAAGTAACTTCCCACTAAAACAAAAAGGACCATAATGGAATTCTATGGTGTTCATAAGTTATACAATCCAAAGGAAGCATTTCCTACATTTATTTAATTATGATCTAGGTACTTTATGTAACAGCCCCCGC
>JAOTRH010000018.1:19955751-19975505 GCA_034768845.1 Heliamphora exappendiculata | reverse complement strand
CCTAAACCAATGCATTAACAAAGTTTTTCAACCTCCAAAAATTATTTAAAAGGGGGGAACAAACATTTAAAGACAGAAGGAAAAAAGGGACACAATACTAAACTCTACCAAATAGGCACTATATTATCACATCGAACTTGATAACCGATGTTGCTTGGAGACTGGAGTAGACCTTGATTTAGAACTAACCTTTGTCATAATAAACACAAAATGTCTGCCATTTAGACAAGAACCGGTGTTCTCATGCTTGGCAGCCCAAGCATTTTACTATTGCGCACTCATCACTCTAGTTACGCAAACATTTTAGTAGAAATTGTTTCCAATGGAAACGATAAGCCGAACAGAAAATATGGTATTAATGGTGGCTCTTTTAAAGCATGAAAAGCCACAGACACAACAATTTAAGAAGCAGTGACAGGAAAGCCTTATAGTAGTTGCCAAACTGCTTCAGCCAATAAATTACCTAATCTTGCATTAATGAACAATCTTCCAGCAAGTGAAACACATCCAGCAGCTCAATTATTCCATGCCGCTGGGGCATTGCCCCAAACAGATTTGGGCCACACATTTGTGTGGGGCCCACATCAAAAGTGGTAGGACCTACACAGATGAGTGACCCAGATCTGTTTGGAGGCAATGTCTCAGGGAATGAAATAACTTCTCCATCAAGCAGGATCCATTTTCAGTCAAATTCATTATGTTCTTGTACAATTATGAACTAGAAAAGAGCATTTACAAGAGAATGAACTACACGTTCCAAACACGAGACAACAAAACAAATTACTATGATAGCAGTGAAAGCACAACTTTTCAAAGTACTACGACCACTCATACGTACACAAAATAGTACGAATTAAGAATTTCCGTTAGTAACTTAGTATTGAGTTTGAACCACTGGAGAGGGAGAAGGAGAGGGGGAGAGAGAGAGAGGGAAATACCGAGCGTGTCTAGTGACGAGGACTCCAGATTGATCAGTAGACAGAGCGGCAGTTCCTCCTTCGCCAAAGCAAGATGAAGATGAGGAAGAAGAGGAGGGCATACCCATTTTAGGTTTTTCAGAAATTGCACGGAATGCTTTGTGTAAACCCTCCATCATCGGTGCACAGACAACGAACCAAACGCATAAACTACAGCTTTTCAAACAAGTTCAATAACTGAGTGTGAGATCAACAGTTTAATCGGTAAATTGGCATGAAGGGGCTCTAGCCTCTAGGTCGTAAAACTGTGTAGTGTAGGGGAGACGACATATGCTTATTGTGACAAGGCTTACTTTGGGCCCAAATAAGAATTAAACACACGAATGCCGAATGGGCTAACTCCTCTTCCTATTTCTCTTCCTCTTCCTCTTTTATATTTCTTGATTTGCTATATCCTCGCTGGCCTTTTAATTTTATGGCACATAAGAGATACCTCACTTTCAGCCCTGTCCTAACCTAAAATCAGTAAAATCGTGATTTTAGGCGCTTAATTTTGGACAAAAAATTAGGACCCAAAAAAAAATTAAACCTTTATACATATATATTTAATGTGAATCAATTTCAGGAGTCCAATCTACCCAGCTTTAGTACTAAATTTTTAAAAAACTCTAGCCTAAATCTAAAATTTCAGTCCAATAATCCAACGGAAACCGTGAATCAAATCAACTAAATCCTAGTCCAATAACCCAACGGAGACCGTGAACCAAATCCCAGTCCAATAACCCTAACCTCACCTCATCCCTCTGAATCTCTCGGTCCTTTCCGGCTCTCCCTCATCTGACTAGTGGTTACAAATCAGTCGCCGTCACTACCACACTCTCACCTCATCTCTCTGGCGCTTTTGCTCGCCGGTGTTGCCGCCGTCGGCCGCTCCTGATCTTGCTCGTAGCCTCGCAGGTCGCAGCTCGCCGCCGCTATTAAAGCTTAATCTTCCAGACTGGCCACCAGCCGCTCTACTCGCCGACGCCGATTCGCCGCTCTCCAATCGCAGATGAGCTAAGAGCTCACCACTGCTCTTGCTCTCGCTGTCTTGAGTGTCTGGCACTTTCCAATCTCAGCTTTGAAAAAGTATTTTCTATTCATAATTATTAATTCATTTATGATATATCTATTGTATTAGTATAAATGTTTAATAGTATTATATTAATATGAATATGTGATTCTGTGGACTGTGAATCATGTGATGAATTATGAAGAATGAATATACAAAAAAAGTAAAGTGTTAACATAAAATGAAAGTGAAAATATAAAACCATCTACGAAAGTGAAAACATTAGATGAATAATGAATATATAAATATTATAAGATATTTATTATTTTTTGGTTTGATGAAAAATGACAAGAATGTGAATGTGAATATTGGATCTATTCATAGTGTGATTATGAAATTTATTTACTGTTTATATTGAATGTTTGACTGTTTGTAAATATTTTATGAAATTAAAATCTAAAGTAATTAATGCTTTTGAGATTTTTCAAAAATTGATTTTTTGAATAGTAGATTTTGAGATTTTGAGTTTTTTTAAATTGTAGATTATTTAGATAAAATCATAAAATCATGAATCGTAGTAGTAAATATCTTTCTGGGTTTGAAAAAAGAAAAAAAAACAAAGAGTAGACAAACTAATTCAATCTTAAGTTGGAGCTCTTGACAAGTTTCTTTGTAGTAAAAACTAAACGGAGAGTTTAAGACCATTAGATTCAGATCAAAATTTATTGAAAGCAAAAACTGAAGATTTAGTGAATGATGAAGCAATTCATCCCATGAATAAAAATAAGAGTAAGAACAATCAGAATGAAGACCGTGATGTAAAAAATCAATCTTCAAATATTGATGATCCAAGTAATTAAGGTAACATTGATCAAAATTGGAGAGATTTGTTAGTTGAAAGAGGTCCTGTGAGAAGAGATGACGTCGAATTTCCCAAAGATGATAGCCAAATACATTTCTCCTCTATACATTACACTCAGCATTTATCGAGTGGGGAGAAACATGACAGAAAGTGGTTTGTTTATTTACATATCATTGACAAAGTATTTTACTTTTATTGTAATTGTTTAAAGAAGAAGACAACAAGACCCTATTGGCTAATGAAGGATTGAAAGTTGGACATATATTAGTCAGAGGCTTAAAAGTCATGAAAGTAGTAATTAACACATTACCTGCATGAGCAAATGGATTGACTTAGAGATAAGATTGCAGAATAATCAAAAAATAGACAGAAGTGTTCAAGAACGAATCAACAAAGACGAAGAACATTGGAGAGGAGTGCTACTAAGGATATTTGCTATTGTCAAAACACTTGCTAAGAAAATTTTAGCATTTCGTAGAGACAATAAAAAGATTTATCAAGAGAATAATTGAAATTTTTTGGGTTTAATTGAAATGATTACTGAACTTGATCCGATAATGCAAGAGCACCTTCGACGGATTGAAAATGAAAAAATTTATTATCATTATCTTGGGCACAGAATCTAGAATGAGTTGATAGAAATGTTAGTAAGTGAAATCAAAACTACAATCATTGCTAGAATAAAAAAAGCAAAGTATTTTTCAGTTATACTTGACTGTACACCAGATATAAGTCATCAAGAACAAATGTCCCTAGTTATACGATGTGTGAATGTTTCATCAAGTGAAGTAAATGTGAAAGAGTTCTTTTTAGAGTTTATTAAAGTGGAAGATACATCGGGAATGGGACTTTTTGGTGAACTTCAAGAAGCATTGATTAATCTACAACTTCATATTGGTGACATAAGAGGACAGAGATATGACGGTGACTCTAACATGAAAGGAAAACACAAACGTGTGCAAAAAAGGCTTCTCGAAATAAATCCTAGAGCGTTTTACACACCAAGTGGTTGTCATAGTCTTAATCTCGTTTTTTGTGATATGGCCAACTCAAGTTCAAAAGCAGTATCATTTTTTAGAGTGGTACAACGGCTGTATGTGTTGTTTTCATCTTCTGATAAACGGTGGCCAATTCTAACAGATAATGTGGAAGGTCTCACGCTTAAGTCATTGTCATAAACACATTGGGAAAGTCGTGTTGAAAGTGTTAAAGCGATAAGATATCAAATTTCACAAATAAAAGAGGCTTTACTTCAATTGGCAGATATCACTAAAGAACCGAAAACAAAAGTGATGCCGCGTCTCTTGCAACACATGAACTTGAAAATTTTGAATTTTTTGTTGCAATAGTTATTTGGTACAATTTATTGTTCGTTGTTAACAATGTTAGAAAGTTGCTTTAAAGCGAAGGCATACAAATAGGTGTTGTAATAGAGCAATTAGAAGGGTTGATTACGTATTTTGAAGGATACAAAGAGACAGGTCTTGCAAATGTGATGATTGAAGCTAAAGAAATTACAAGTGAAATGAAAATTGAACCTGCATTTCTTGAAAAGAGTGTTATTCGTAGAAAAAAGCAATTTGATGAGATTGTTAGTGATGAGGTATGCAGTCAGCTGAAGAATCTTTCAGAGTCAATTATTTTTTGTTTATAATTGATTAAGCTTTGTCGTCGTTTAAGAGCAGGTTTGAACAATTTAAAATATATAAGGCAACTTTTGGCTTTTTGTTTGATTTGAAAAGGTTAGATTCTACGAGCAATGAATATTTGAAGAATTATTGTAACAAGCATAAAATTTTATTGGAACATGAGGGAATTTTCGATATTGATGGGAGAGATTTATTTTTGGAATTGAAAGTGTTAAAGGTTTCTTTATCAAAAAAAACAAAGAAGCCACTTGAAGTACTCAACTATTTGAAAGGAATGGAAGGTTGTTTCCCAAACACATGAATTGTTTATAGAATCATTTTAACTATACCTGTTACTGTTGCCTCTTGAGAAAGAAGTTTTTCAAAATTGAAGTTGATCAAAACTTATTTTCGATCAACCATGTCACATGAAAGATTGAATGAACTAACTATGTTATCTATTGAGAAAAATATTGTGAAAACGTTAGATTATACAAGTTTAATTAGTACTTTTGCTACTAAAATTGTAAAAAAAATTATATTTAAATTATAATTTTAAATTATTAAAATGAGAAGTACTAATTTTTATGATTTCATCTTTTTAGTTATTATTAATTTTTAAGTTAATTTTATTATTTATTTTTTTTAATTTATATTAATTTATAAAAAAATTCTATTTAACAAGTTCGCTTTATACTTCCAAAAATTCAGGACCGCCATGCACTATTCGTTGTCTTTTCGAACAAACTCCACCTATTTATAAGGCCTGTTTTGGCTGTAAAAAAAAAAGTTAACTTATTTATGTTGTTTTTTATTTTGTTTTATTTTTTAGTCACAATGTTCCACTTATTTATTCAATAAAACTAGACTAATAAGTCTAATAATATTTTAAATAAAAATACTAATTACGAAATAATTAATCTCCGTACAGACAAAAGTCGAGGCCAGCGATTGTACGCGTTAAAGAAAACAAATAATTATTTCATAAAATATTATTTATTTAATATTATTAAATAAAAAATTTAATTACAAAATAATTAATTTACGTACAGACGTAATCAGAAGTTGAGGTCAGCAATTGTCCACGTCAAAGAAAAGGATTAATTTATCCCGGTGTTTAGTTCCTCACTGCCCTCCCCAGCTTCATCACCCTCCTCCCTTAGCTTCCCACACACATACCTCCCTTATCCTTCCCCACCACCACCCACAACCCTGCAACTACGACTTTCTTTCAATTTTTTTATAAACCCACGCCCATTCCATTTCTATCTATAATTTTACCCCTCTCTCTCTCTCTCTCTCTCTCTCTCTCTCTCTCTCTCTCTCTCTCTCTTTTATAAGTTTTATACCTACGCGCTAATGGCTTCCCTCTCTCTCCCAAATCACTATCTCCCCTCTCTGCTTCCGACACAATCCCCTAAACCCCAATCCCCATCATCATATCAAAACCTCTCCTCCATACTTCCCAAACCATCACATTCTCAATTCTATGGTCCCAAACTCTCTTACACCTCCTCTCTCTCACTCCCTTCGTCTACTGCTTCACCCAAGACTTCCATTTTTGCCAAGGTACTTACATTTTATGTTAAGTCTCATTTGCAGAAATATTTATATGTTTACCTTTGTTTAATTGCTGTTTTATGTATAATAATTATAATTTTTCTACGTGTTTGATGTTTTTGTGTGCGAATGTATTTCTACAAAGGTAAACAAAGGTGGGGTGCCTCCGAACTTTACATTGAAGGATCAAGAGGGAAGGAATGTGACCCTCTCCAAATTCAAAGGGAAGCCTGTGGTTGTCTACTTCTACCCTGCTGATGAAACCCCTGGTTGCACCAAACAGGTACTCTTCCTAGTTCCTTCCCTCCCCACCCCCTTTTCTTTCCCTCCCATGTCACATTAGTTATAAATCTAGAGACTTCCAGTTCAGGATCTTCCTCAATGCATAAGATTCATCACAGATTTCTCACCCAAAAAAAAAAATCCTATTAATTGCTGCATTTGTGATGCCCTTATTGCCATCACTGACATGAACTCTGAATTTGTCCATTATATATAAATAAAGACATTGAGGCGTGTATGTTTGTGACCCTTATAATGTTAGTCCCTGAAATTTGTTTTGGTAGCGAATGATTTGGAAATCACAGAGAGTTTGGCAAAATCTTCTGAACAACTATGGAATTTTAACACGGCCCTTTATTTCTGCAACCCGTATTGCTGTCTCATTCCCAAGCTTATTCTTGGGTTTTGTTTTAATTGTGTTAAATTGTTTTCTAAGTACCTTTTCAGCAAATGCATCATTTACCAGATTGGCTAATAGCCACTGCCAATTCAACGAATGTGTGTTCAAAGAGGTTCAATTCACCGAAATGTGTCCATATCCCTTTTCCATGCAGCAACACAATTCCAATTCAATGGCTTATTTTGTTGGGAAAAATTAACCGAATAGCTTGCAGCAAAATAAATATCTTCCCCTCCTTTTGTATGTGATTAGATAAGATCAACAATAACAATAAAAATTAATAATCAAGAACTACAAGACACCCATTTTTATGCGGAAAACTTCTAAAAAAAAAATCACATGACCGAATTCCGATTCTAAATCTTCACTATGTCAAAATAATAATTTATAAAATTTACTCTCTAGGCATATCCAAGGAACGACAATATTAAGAATAATATTCTCGGAATAATAAAAATATTAAATATTCTTCACCGTAAAGTGAATACCAACTAAATAAGCAAAGATATGTTTGTTTATATCTTATCAGTCAACAATCAATACCGTTATATAACAAGAACTATGTGCCAAGAATATACGTGTGAGATTTCATGACGATCGGGGTATGTTTGCCATCCGATCTATGCAGATCAATAGACTGAAATTTCTTCACTGCCAAAATTAATTCTCGGCTTCCACTTGCGCCGCACTGTTGTGCGAGACCACTTCTCCATTTGAGAATTCCTTCACCAGGAAACCCTTAAGATGTGTTTATATACATAGCCTCCAATAGGCTATTACCAAATCAAAAGAATTTCAAAACCAAAAGGTTTCTAAACCTATTCCACTGCCGATCTTCTTTTTTTTCCTCTTTTTTTTAATAATTATTCTCTTAATAGAATTACTTTTAATTTGGGTCACCCCAAAATGGGGCGGATACCCAACATATTTTGATTAGATTCTGAATTTCCATAAGCATGAGTGATGTCTGATAGACTGATATTTGCTCAAAGCAACCTCATAACATAAAGATTCTAATGAGTTTTTGCTACTATATATACATATGCGCAGGC
Source organism: Heliamphora exappendiculata (assembly GCA_034768845.1). NCBI lineage: Eukaryota > Viridiplantae > Streptophyta > Magnoliopsida > Ericales > Sarraceniaceae > Heliamphora > Heliamphora exappendiculata. The sequence goes on along the minus strand of JAOTRH010000018.1, from coordinate 19,967,753 downwards.
TTGTGCCTTCAGGGATTCTTATGAAAAGTTTAAGAAAGCAGGAGCTGAGGTTGTTGGAATCAGTGGTGACGACCCTTCATCACACAAGGTAATATATATATATATATATATATATATATATATATACACACACACACACGGATTAGACCATCACTGTAGCGATTTTATTGGTTCAACTTTGGTATCTCTAATTGTTTAACCTATTGGTTCAGAGAAGATTCTAAAATTTATCTTATACCTGTTTGTTTGTAATCAGTCCACTTTTTGTTATGAGTTAAACATTATGCTCACAACCTGTCATTAGTTGTCAGCATTTGTTTAATTTAGAACTATTAATGCAAAGAAAAATTGTTGATGCACCAATTTTATGTTTTTAACTTTGATTCCAAGTTTTCCAGAGGGCAGAGAGTAAGTAGTGACTTATATATAATTGACACAACCTTGTCAATCACCATTTAGGTTGAAATGGATTATATATACAGATTTCTGTGTTTTAATCCAATGAAGAATTCTTAGAATTATGAAGCTCAGCATTTTTACTACTAGATGATGTATTTTTATCATTGTTGCACTTGTCATCAAACTGTTTTTTAAGAACTTACTATATCAAAAGATAAACAAAACATGCAAGCAAATGTATATGATGTTTTTATATCTTTTGATTTTAGTATTTTAGAATTAAGCTTGTGATAGTGGGCTAATGCTTGCGGTTGACCAAATAATTGGAATGAGTGCAGGCATTTGCAAAGAAATACAGACTCCCATTCACATTGTTGAGTGATGAGGGTAACAAGATCAGAAATGAGTGGGGTGTGCCAGCGGATCTGTTTGGAACGTTGCCTGGAAGACAGACCTATGTTCTTGACAAGAATGGGGTGGTTCAACTTGTCTACAACAACCAGTTCCAACCGGAAAAGCACATTGATGAGACCCTGAGGCTACTTCAAAGTCTTTAGACCTTTTAGTCTAAATTCTTACTTGCGTCTCTTATTGCTTTCTCTCCTTTCCCGTTTCTTTCTTTGCCACATTGTACTTGGTCATCTTCGATTTAGATGAACGATTTCTCTTATGAGACTGGGTCTTGTGAATCATGCACATCTGGTAATATATGCACAGCTATTACCCTCCCTTTCAAAAGTCATATAAAGGTTATTATTCTGGATCTCCAGAACTCTGTGACATGTAAGCAATGAGAAGTCCAGGTTAGACTGTTACAAGTAATGAACTCGTGGTCCATGTATAACAGAGTTTATGGGTTAATTTGTTGCAGGGGGCACCTAATCTCGCACCAATTTTCTCTTAAACTTGTTATTAAGTAATTCTTCTTGCACATTAAGGGCATTCTGTAGGCAATACCACCAAACCATATCTATACATTTGTACCGTAAATATCTGATTATTTATTTTGCACGAGTACAAATGCTTTATCTATAAATATAGGTCTCCAGACCTCATATACTTGATGTATCTAAGAATTTTCTTCCTATAACATCCGCTTTGCTTTTTTATTTAGGACTAAAATATTTAAATCAAATATTAAATTGCTTAAATTAGATATAGTTAGAAGCATAGATTCAGCATCACGGCTTCATTTTTCCTCTTCATAATCTTGACTGTTATACGGACTAAAAGCTTCAGCAAGCCAGTTCTTCTTCCTCCAGGATGTCCACCCCATCTCTTCACAGATTTCATCACTATGGTTGATGCTGAAAGTAGAAATGCAACTTCTCCTGTAGAACCTGGTTGTTCTCTTCATGATTTCCATCTCTTCCATTGTTTGTTCAAGCATCTTCTCCACACTTGGGAGCTTGAATTGATCACCTACAAGTCGGGCCAGCCATTTGCATCGCAGCTCTGCAGTGTGGAGGTTAGAGACACTCTCAATGTAACCAACAAATGCCATGTTTGGAATCAATGGATGGATTGTGCCTCTGACAGTCAAGAGAAGGGTAAGTCGGATTGTTATCATTTAATTGTTCACAGCATTTAATTGAAAAACTCAGGCTTAATTTACCTGTATAAGGGCATCATGCCAGAAGGGAACTCAATCAAACTACGAAAAGGTTTGGGCATTATGTCTTTGAGCTTTTTCTTGCCATCATAACCAGTTGCAAAAACCACAACATCAGCCTCCAACACAGAGTTGTCTTCAAATTGAACTCCTTCCTCCCAAAACCACCATTTTGATGCTCTTTTGAATGCAATATTTCCTTTATCTGCCTCAGAGAAGAAATTGTCTGGCAGAATGGCCATCTGACAAGATGCATAGTCTTCTTCAAAGGGGTGTTCTGGCTTCAATCCATACTTGTGCAGTGGAAGTTTCCAAACCAAATAGGACTCGATGATCTTCGATACAGCTTGCCTCTGCCATTTAAGAAACCAATATATACATCGTTTGATGAACCAATATTAATTTTATAAAACGACTGTGTGTGTGTGTAAGAGATGCAATTAAACATACCACAGGAGAGAGGAGATTGCAAAGGAGGTTCCTTAGGAAGCCATTGTTGGGTCTTTGATGGAGAAACTGAGAAGATCTTGTGGAGTAGAACAAGTAGAAGGGTAAACCCCAAATCCAGTAATGTGGAACAGTCCAATGCAGGGTCCTGATCACCATGGTGCAAGGCTTCCCTTCTGGTCCTGAAACAATTCAACAACTTAGTTAATTGGGTTTTGTAGCTAGGATAAATCTTCTTTCATTAAGAATATCCTAAAATGACAAACTAATTAAATTCAATGTTCCTAAAAATACTCCAACTGCCGCGTAATTTATAATTAAATCTTTTTTGAGTTATATTGTTTATATATTTTAAATGTTTTTAAGTACCGATTCTAATTTTATGTTTTCACTAGAGTTCCGGAAATTCACAAACAATTTTAAAAACTTTCAGATGTACTTTTGAGATTTCTCAAATCATTTTCCAAGGTGATGTTTAGACATTTTTAAAGTCCAATTTTTTTTTTTTAATATTTGCAGAAACCATTCAAAACGATTTAGTAAGAATCATATTAAGCTTCTAAAATAGTAATTTTTAAAAAATCTCCCAATATTTGGAAACTTTCTCGCAGATTTTGATAGTAGTAGTACTGTAAATTAATTATAATTGGTGTGATTTAAAATTAAATGTTAGAAACTGTCAACGTAGTTTGTTAAATAGAAGTCAACGCGCGGATGGACAATAGACTTCCGTTGCCTGTTTGTTTGACACCTTGACCAGAAATCGTACCCTATCAATACTTTCAGGTCAACTATAAAATATATAACAAAAAGAAGATGAAAACCAACCAAGCATACACAAAGGCTTAAATAAATAAATAAATAAATAAAAATATATATATATATATATATATTCTATTCGAGCTAATTTATGCACATCTCCACTAATCTTTGAATGGCCAATTTTACTATTAATAACAGAGATCATAAAGGCTTATTTGAAATAATTACGTGGGTACCTTGGTTCGTTTCAGCACATTCGAGTGCTAAATCAATAGCTGATTTCTTGTAGCCAATGACTACAACCTTCTTTCCTTTGAGGAGTTGAGTAGCGGCTTCTTTGTCCAGTTTGCAGTAATCAAGAGTATGCAACACCTGTCCCCGAAATATTTCAGGCCCTTTGTTTTGCGGAAATTCTGGTATTTTTGGCACATCACCGTATTTCCCCGTACATATCACCAGATACTCAAAGGCATACCACTGAAAGATCAGACAAAACAACAAAAGATATCAACCACAAGATCAGAGAAATTGAAATTAGAGTAAATCAAATGTCAAATAATTAAAGTTTTAAGATTTTGTGTATAGAAAAGAGGGAGAACAGGAGAAAGAATATGAAGCTTTTAAAATAGAATTGAAGCAGTTGCAAATTAAACGTAAAGTGAAGCGATTACAAATATATATGAGCCGACTTTGTTCGCCTCAATTAAGGTATTACCTTTATAATGTAATATAGATATACCACATATATCCATATATAGAATCATGCATGCATACCACATTATGTGTGACATCAAAACATTTGAAAGGAGGGTTTTTTTTATCGATTTGATGAACTGCGGTAGGATCGTTTATGCAATAAAATTATACATTGTCGAAAATATAACACACATAATGTGGTATGCAATATGCATGCATGATTCTATATATGATAGAAGAATAATAGGCAGTTACAGGTTTCAAATCTTATTGTCACTTGAGCATTCAAACTTTTGGAGAGAAGGCATGACCTATAAATAGGCCACAAAACAAATGGGGAAAGGATCTGAAAACCATTAGCCAGCCCATCCTTCACATATATAACTAGTCTAACATAATTTTAGGATTAGTTTTCAATAGTGTATAGTTTGTACTTCTATCGATTAATTGGTTTCAACTCAAATTACGATATCAATAAAAATATCAATTGTCCTTTTGTTTGTGCATCAAATTCATTATTAAGAGAGTATGACTAATCAAGTACAGAGAAAACACAAGGATGAACTCTGAATACTTAGAGTTTATTTTTATCATTGTATCTTATCTGTGCTATGTCGATCATCTATCATATGCGTAAGTATTATTTTTCTTCATTATTTTCTATTCAAAGAAGCTTTGAAACGGTGCATTAATTAAACTGCATCGCATGCAGTTACTAGCTTGATCTTGGTAACAAATTAAGTTCCTTGCAAGTTAATTTTCAAGCCTATTTAATGTTCTTTTCATATGAGCAAAAATATCTTCAAGCAAGTAATTATTGTCCCTGCAGTGCGTTACAGAATATTAACTGCATTACAAGAATCATCAGGTCACAAATTAAACTTTATATTCTGAAGGGATATTGAAAATTGGGCATTAGACTAATTGTCAGATAGTTAGCCGAAGCCCAGAAGTTCATTTTTTATAAGAAGAAAGAAGTTAAAATCACATAAGCTCATGAATAACAACCTGAACAATGTCCGATTGGTTGGTCCGAACGGCAACCTCCCATACTGGCTCTCCCCGTAAGAAACTGCCGCTATAATCTCCCAGTTTACCACCTACATCAGAGGTTTCCCGGTCGCCAACAAACCGGATTTCTACAACCTTTGAATTGAACCTGACCAACCTGAGCAGGTCAAAATGCCTAGCATAAGAATACAAGTATTCCAAAATCTCTAAGTGAGATGGGAAACTTGAATTGTCTCTTTCAGGCCAAGGGTAGTCTGAGAATTCATAATCGCAGCGAGGGGTCTGAAGTTTTGTAGAACTGAAAGAACAATGTCGCCACACCCCTCCAAGGGAGTCAGTGGCCTCAAAGACCACTGGGTTATGGTTGGCCAGCTGTTTGGCAGCAGATAAACCGCTTATGCCACCTCCTATTATGCCTATTTTGGAAAACACAGCCATTGATGATCAAAATTAGCAGGTATATGAATGTATATATGTATGTATGGGATGTACGTAGAGAATGAGAGAGAGCTTAATTAATCAGCTTCAGATATGTGTCTAGCAACGTAATGCTATGTGGTATTTATAGGGTTACATGGGTTCAGGTTAGAAGAACGTGACATGGACTTTTTTGGGTTTCTTAACTTTCTTTCTGTGTGTATGTGTGCTTGTGTGTGTGAAAGAAAGGGGGAGAGAGAACGCATAACTAAATGGTTCAAAGAGCATATAACTTTCAACGAATCGTAGGGGTAAATATTAGGTTTTCTTCAAAAATTAGGAACAAACTTACAAAATTTTAATATATTTTGGTCTAAAACTACAATAATAATTGATTCTTTTTTTTTTTCAAAATTTAAGAGAACGACCAGCGTGCATGTTGGCTGTCAAGGAATGGGATGACCATTTCTTTTGGAATATTTATTGAATTATTGGGTTATATATATATATATGTATATCACAGAATTTTGTTGTTTTAAGGTGGAAATTTCATCCGATCTCTTTGTGGTTTCTTTTGCTTGTAGGAGTTTGTCGGTGATTTTCTCTGTAGCTTCAAGCCTTCAACTCTCAGTATATAACATTAATTTTTAGAGATATATGCGGGACTGTTGGAGTTAATTTAGAAAAGTCATGTCAACATATTCAAATTACTTGTGTTAAGTACTTTAAAGTATGTAATAGTAGATTCAATATATTTTAAAGTGCGTGAAAGATACACGAATAGTATAGTAGTTTGAGTATGTCCTTTATGTAAAAGTGGATGATGGTTATTGTATAGCTACCAAGTGAGAAAAATAAAAATAATAGAATTAGTGTCTTAAAAATGTACTTTGTTTGTTAAGAGCTTGGCCAATTTGAGTAGTACATTTCCATAATGTTCTTTTTGATGTGTTTTTGTTATGTATGGTTAATTTGTTGTTTGTGAGTGCCCTCCACATTTCTTCTTATTCTTTTGTCAACATAATATCAAAGCTTATTTTCTCATAGAGGCTGCTCTTTTTTCTTTTTTTTTTCCCAACAGGACCATGCATGTTGATGATCATGCCTGTTGCTTAATCTTCCCCATTTTTATTATCTATTATTGATAGTAATGTAATCAATTATGAACATAAAAAATACTAACCATGATATAATTAATGGCAGGTTTTTATATTTGATTGAAGTAGTCAATAGCTAACTAATAGTTTAAAAGATTTGTATATTTATAAATACTTCCCACAACAGAACCACAAAAACGTTTAACGCGCAAATCAAACTTATGTTGGTCATGATTTTAATTATTTCTTCAGTTATTATTTCCTTTTAGTTGGGAGGAGTGACCAATTAAATCGTCGGCTTAGAGTTCTTTTGATGAAATGTTTAAAAAGTACTTACAACCTTTTTACAGGTTTAACATTTCTTAAGAAAAAAATATTGAAAAAAGTTAAATTGCTTAAAATGGAGGCCTTTAAAATTATTTGGGATATTTTTTTGCGTTTTGACATTTTTATTTATAGACTCGTTTTTTACTTTTAATAAGCTGCATGTAGTATTTTGAATAAATTTTTGAAAATAGAACTTAATTTTGTATTGAGGGCATGCATATTGAATAAAAATGTAAAATTGTTTAAGATCGTGCGAATAAAAAAATAATAATCAAAGATTAATCAACCTTTTTTATAATGCCAAATAAACCAACTTAAAAGAGCCCGATCGAACAGGTTCCACCAAAAAAGAAACATCTGATTCATAATTACAAGTTTGCCAGTAGTAAATATAAGAAGAAAACTGCTAATCGAAACCCATTGAGCTGTAATTAAGGAGTATATAATGTATAGATATCTGTATTAAATGTATTGATATATGTGAAAGTGGTAGGTCCCACACCAAAAAGTATATTAATATTAAATTTTTTTTTATCTTCATTAAGTTATTATTCAAATTCCATTGGGCTCTCTTTAACAGCACCCATATAAAAATAATGATAGACATCTTCCTACTTCATTTGCCAGTGTTCACGTATGCCATTTTTTCCCTTAGCTTTCATCATTTGAAACAAAAAAGTAAAAATGTGTTGCAAAAAAGTAGCAATTTTTGAGTTTTTTTCATTATAGAATGTCTTTTCTCCATTGTTGAAAGAAAGGACCTTAATAATTAAATCAGTTAACAGTAGCACATTTTTTAAAATGAAAAGAAGTATCAATACCTGAGATCAGTTAATAGAAGTATTTGGAAGCTTCTAATTATACACACCATATTGTTGAGTGCACTGCTTATTCTTGAAATGCACAAGTGTTTTTGTATTATATACAAGTATATATTCTAATGCTTATGGCGATTGTACTAAACAATCTTGTGTGTGCATTTAGAGGTATTGTATACAAGTATTCAAATGCATATGGTTAGAGTATACAATGATTTGTACAACTTTAATTTAAGAGAGGAACCAAGTGAATGTTCCCCTTAATATAATAATTATATATAAATGTGTCAATCCTTGGTGGTTGTATAATATGTGTGTGTGAAAGAGAGATGTGTACATATTGGAAATACGTAGTAATGAAACCTATGGATATTCATTCTCATGAAAGAGAACCCTGGTTTTTGGTTTCACCGCCCATAGGATGGAAATTAAGGAAACATCCGAGAATAGAACAAGAAACATGAAGGAAACGAAGGACCTTAATTCAAACCAAATTAAAAATAAATCAATCAAATTAAGTCCTCCTTCTGCCATGACTATCTAATTAAGATGTACTACGACCGTGCCTATTTTATCTATGTTTGATTCAAGATTTTCCATTTTTTCCTGGTAAAGACTGAAGAGTCATACTGTGTTGATTCAAAGTTTCAAACCAAGAGAATGGATTCCGTTTTAATTCTGCATATCTTTGTGCATGCATACATATTTGAATCTGGGTAGGGTTGGCCATGGATATGCATAAATGGATTAATTCTTTTAATTATTTTTATATATCTCGGAGTATCTGATTCAATTTATGTGTACCTTGATTAATCCTTAAAGACCAATCCCGCCCAATAGCAGGGAGCCCAATTAAAAATGATACAAATTTTAAAATCGATGCAAAATCTCGTATGAACTACTCTAAATAATTTATGATCCTTAGAAAATTTTGAAATTGAGATACTACAAATCTCGTATGAATCTTTTTTTTTGAGTAGTTAAGTTGGGGAGGGGGACATTAACGCCCTAGGGTTTGAACCCTGAGAAAATATATGGGGCATGGCAGCGCTGGCCTCCGCATTAAAATGACTTTTTTAGTAATTATTTTTTAAAAATTGTACTACATGCACATATCGGTTCACACAGAGCCAACCACACTTCTTTAACGTGGCTTAATTTTTTGACATGGCTTTACGGTGCCACAACCTTGTGAAAGAATTGTAGCATCCTGAATTTTCATAGTTATTTTGTAATAAAAAAATTAATTAATTAATTAATAGTCTTAAGTGTATAAAAAATATAATATATATTTAAATTAAGATAGGAGATAATCTTCAAGTTTCATAATTATTATTATGGATAACCCAACCATAGTGGTGGTTATTTTTTTTCAGATTTAAAGAATTCTAATTGGAGTGTGAATTGTTTTGGATAAAAGCTAAAATATAGTATGATTAGAATTATGATAAGCATAAAAGATCTAGAAATAAATAAAATATTAGTTAGAATTGTATATATATTTATTTTAAAGCTAATTTGCTTTAGTCATTAGAGAGAGAGAGGAGAGAGATTCGAAAAAAATGGATAATTACATTTACCTCCAGATTTAAGCTTATTACAGGGATCTCTCATATGATCTCTGAAATTACACTAACATCTCCTGAGATTTAATTTTTAATATCAATTGCACCCAATTGCATCCAACTGTTATATTTTCGAACAAATTTTTATGATTCAATCCGTTCATTACGTAGAACTCGTCAAGTTTGTTTAGCATGTGAAAATTTAGATTCATCCGATATCTGTAGTTAAGTGATTGAATAAGATCTCCTAGTAAATAAATAAATAAAAATTATTCAATCACTTAGTTACAGATATCGGATGAATCTAAATTTTCACATACTAAACAAACTCGACGAGTTCTACGTAATGAACGAATTAGATCATAAAAATTTATTCAAAAATGTAATAGTTGAATGTAATTAGGTGTAATTGATGTTAAAAATTAAATTTCATGAAAAATTAGTGCAATTTCAGAGATTAAAATTTTTTGTAATAAGTTTAAACTTCAGTATAATTATCCTAAAAAGGAGAGCCAAGAGAAGAAAGACGAAGGGAGGGACCTGATTCTCACATTATCAGCCATGGCGGCATATTTTTTAGTGCTTCCATGCACTCTAAAGTATTACTTTTAATTGGATAAGTTTTTAATCATAAAAAGTATGTATGCTTATGTTTTTTTTGATACGTAGAATTCAATTTTAAAGTTATTTTGATAAAATTTTTATGCTAAGATATTGGTATTAATCAAGTACAATATATGCATATATATAAAAGTTTATGTAGTTAATCGATAGATCAATAATATATTTTAATTCAATAATCGTAATATTTTAATATGTCACGAATCAAATCTAGATTGACATAAGTAATGGTTTTAATACTATTAAATATTAAATAAAACAAATAATAAATATGTTGGAAGGATGATAGAAAATAAAAATAAGTTAGAAACTACATATTATTGATTAAATCAACAGCAAAATTTAATTCTATTTTTATAATATTTGAACATACTATTATTTGAACATAAACTAAAATGATTAATTATTTTGATTTAAGTAGATATTATAATATTTACTCAAATCAAAACAATTAGTCATTGGTTCAAATAATAATATGTAGTTTCCAACATATTTATTATTTGTTTTATTTAATATTTAATAGTATTAAAACTATTACTTATGCCAATCTAGATTTGATTCGTAACATATTAAAATATTACGATTATTGAGCTAAAATACACTATTAATCTACCGATTAACTACATAAATTTTTATATATATGTATATATTATACTTGATTAATATCATCAATATCTTAGCATAAAAATTTTATCAAAATAACTTTAAAATTGAATTTTGCGTATCCAAAAACATAAGCATGCATACCTTTTATGATTAAAAACTTACCCGAGAATCAGGTCCCTCCGCACGCCTTTCTCGTCTTCGCTCTTCTTTTTTTTTTTTTTTTTTCAAATCTCTCTCTCTCTAATTGACTAAAGCAAATTAGCTTTAAAATAAATATATATACAATTATAACTAATATTTTATTTATTTCTAAATCTTTTATGTTTATCATAATTTTAATCCTACTCTATTTTTTAGCCATCTTATGTTTATCCAAAACAATTCACACTCCAATCATAATTCTTCAATTCTGACAAAAATAACCACCACTACGGTTGGATTATTCATAATAATAATTATTAAACTTGAAGATTATCTCATATCTTAATTTAAATATATATTATATTTTTTATACACTTAAAACTATTAATTAATTAATTAATTTTTTTATTACAAAATAACTATAAAAATTCGGGATGTTACAACAACTATTGCTGGTGAATCAAATTTGAGCATTTAAAATTATTCTTTTTTGTAATTACTACTATTTCATGACATTCAATCATCCTATCCAAGGAAGTGTAATTCAAAACCATAACCAAGAATCTGGTGATTATTATAACCTTTTACTTTTCTTTATCTTTCTTCAAAGTACTATTGGCATTCCTTTGGAGATGATCAGCATTACTACCAAAAGAAAAATGGATTCAAAATCTGAAATTAATCAACAAAAAAAGAAGAAGAAGAAGAAGAAGAAGAAGAAGAACCCAAAACCCATCCTGTCTGCTATATATATAATTTTATATGCAAATATCCATGTGAAAATAACCTTTTCGTGTTCTCCAAATCATAATGCAGGCTCTATGCAAAACAAGTACGCACATGACTTGTTCCATGCACGGATATTTGACTCGTCCCGTTATGCTAGTTGGTGATAAAATTAGAATATTTTGTCACCTGTTTCATCTTCAATAAAAAAATTTCAAAGGTAATATACATATATATAAAACATTTAAAATTTTATTAAAAAACAAAATAATTAATATTGGATTTGCTTTGTTGACTTGTTTTTATCTTTTTAATTAGATTTTTATATTTTGTGGTTAAGATTTTTATATTTTTTTGATTCTTCGCTATGCATGGGAATTATAAAAAAAATCCATATGATGAAAAAGTCCATTAAAACAAAAATAACTAACAATTAGTGATTGTTATGACTTTTATTATTATTTTATCCAATAATAAAATTCATAGCAATTAGTGATTGGTGATTGGCATGGTTTAGTTGCTCCCCATAGACATCCAAAACAAATCCCACACAGAAACTAAGATTACCTCGCGTAGGTAATCAATCCCTGGTGGTTGGTATATATGTTATTTTATGTCTGTTGCCTTAGTTTTAGGTGGAATAACTACTACATTTGATTAAGCATAGATGTACGTTTAAACTCTAATCTTAATTTGTGATCACACCCGATGGAGTCTGGATTTTATTTTATATACGCGATAGAGATGCTATAAACTA
>JAOTRH010000018.1:19931335-19955651 GCA_034768845.1 Heliamphora exappendiculata | reverse complement strand
ATCCAATGGGTCGCCACTATGTGGTCATGTTGTGAAATTTTTAGACAATTAAAAGGTAAAAGAGACCCATAAAAAAAATATAAATCGAAGAGAGGAAGATCCCTACATCTAGCAAAGTTCAAGGGGTATACAAAATAGACTCATCCCTGAATGCGTTTTATCCACTATGAACTAGATTACCTAAAAAAAATAATGTGGTAATCAATCTCAAGGACTAAATTAAGAAATTACAGCCAAATAAAATCATGCATAGAAACAGTATTCAACCCTTAATAAAGTCCCTCACAATTTCTTTAAAAAAATTTTATTAAAAAAAACTCAAATACACAAAAGAAAAGATCCAAAACTAACTAAGGATTATGACTAGCTGGAAAGCTGTCTAGATCACTCTTACGAATCCAAATTTTATTGAGTTTCAAAGGCACGTGTTCTGGGGTGAAAATGTAATTTTTTCTAGGTTGTTGTGGCATGTCAAATATGAGTCTATATGATTCAAGCAACCTAGTGCAGCGAGGTTTGTTGTGCCTCTTTATACCACAGTGATGATAAATAGACACAAAAAATATATTTCTATTCAATTTCATGGAGTTGGGACGTGTGTGACCAATAACACCATAATGATGACAAGTAGAAACAAATTTATTCTTCCTTACCTCACCATGTACAATGGTGGATTTACCCGTATGATTTTCTCACTTTTCATTATTTTTGGTAGAAAGATTTGCAGATAATTTTTTAGAGCTTATGCCACTCTTTACCTTCACAAATTTTAGTGCAGATTCAGGTTGAGTTGGTTGATCGACTTTTTTCTTCCATTTTTCTAACCTGCTTGAAGAAGTACCAACAAATCCCAGTCCACACCTGTCTGTCATAGCCTTTTGTGACCCCAAGCATGTCATCCAAAGCCTTAGTATTTTCATTTAATTTCTTAAAAGTAAATTGAGCATTTAACATATATTTTTCAAATTTAATCAATTTTAATTCAAAATCAGTTTTTAACTCAATACAAGCATGCAACTTTTTTTCAAGAAATTCAATCCTAATTTGTCTAGTTTGACACAATTCGGACAAGTTATTCCGTGTTGTTTCACATTATGCAAGTTTTTTTAAATAAGATCTTTCTATCTGATTTTAATTTCACAATCAGGTTTTGAGCTTCAGTTAGTTCTTGTTTGGCACCATCTTTTTCTTTTTGACACATTTTATATTTTTTAACAAGTTTTGCATTGTGTTTGGTCAACTTAAAACACTCTTTGTACAGCTTATCATAAACTTGTTGGAGAATTTCATCATCCTCACTTTTATCATCATTATTAATTTTCTCATTTTCAGAATTCTCAAACTTTTTAATTTCAGACTCAACAGATACCTCATGAACAGAAGCAATGAAAGCAGTAATATTATTATCATCATAATCAGGCTCCTTCTCATCACTCGTGTTAGGTTCACTCTCGACATTCCAAGTGACTGCGAATCATTTTTGTTTCTTTCTAAGAAGGTTCAGGCATTATTTAGCCATATGTCCATATCCTTTGCATTCATAGCTTTGAATTTCAAAAATTTAGCATTTCGACCATTTTTTAATAAAATTGGACATATTTTTGACTTTGTCTTTACCGTGTTTCTTTTGTGATTTTTTCTCCTGATTAGGCTTTTTTACTTTTAAAAATTTTTAAATTTTTTTTACAAAAATAGCAATCATCTCAGGGTCTAAATCATCATTTGAGTTGTTTGCAGAACCTTGAGCTGAAGAGAATGCCAAATTTTTTAAAATTTTTTTATTTTGAAAATTTACCTCATAGGTTTACAGGTTTCCAACTAAATATTCAACAGATCTAAGATTAAACATTCAGGTAAAGATCTAAGAATTTTTCAAACGATTTTGAGAGTCGAAATTTTTTTACCAAGATTAAACGAGGCATTCACAATGTCACTTAATTTAACGTAAAAATCGTCAAAATTTTTATCGTCTTTCATATGTAGAGTTTTAAAATTTGTTATGAGACGTTGAAATTTTGAGATTTTTACGGTATCAGTCCCTCCATGAGTGATTTGAAAAATATTTCATACTTCTTTAACCAAGTCACACGTACTAATTCTACAAAACTCATCTTGTGTGACTCTACTAAAGATAACATTTATAACTTTGCTATTTCAGCCTGCATTCACAAAATTAGCTCTGTTCTATTTAGCCACGGGCTTAGGGACAGTTTTTTCATCAAAAACACAAGTGGGAGGCTTGTAACCATCAACAATAGAAAGTCAAACTCTTTCATCAATAGATTTCAAAAAGACTCTCATCCTAACTTTTCAGAAGGGATAATTATGACCGTCAAGAAAGGGTGGTTTACCGATCAAAGCGCATTCTCTAAGAAAATTCATTTATAGCAAATTAGTCTATGAATCACACAAAAAATATTACAAAAAAAAAATTTGAGACCAGCTCTGATACGTACCAATTGTAAAAATTCATTTGTAGACTGATTTGCACAAAATCATATTCTTAAATAGACTAAACGTTGCAAAAGACTTAGATCAATCAACCACACAAGTAGAAAAATAAAACAATCACAATCACACACGAGACAACGATATTTACGTGAAAAACTCCTAATTGGATAAAAATCACGAGACCACTCCGAGTCTAGAAAATCAAACACAATTAAATCGTTGGTTCCAAATAAATCTTACAACCCCGATGTTACACTCATAACCAATGGTAGCAAGCTTATTTTTGTCGAATTCACGTGCACCAACTATTGTGCTTGACTGCTGCTGAAATTCACCACCGAACTTTTATGCTGACGGACTCTTCTACCAGATTTCAACACTTGAGACTCCTCTCAAGCGACTCCACGAACATGAGCAGATCGTTGAAGGTTTTATTGACTTGATGATTGGCTTGAATGCGCAAAAACTAAAGAATCATCAAGCTATAGACTAGCTTTGGGAGAAGAAAGAATAACTCTTAAGGCTCTCTATAGCGGCGGCTAGGTATTCATAACATTATTAGGTGTTTCCAAACCAAGTCGCCCTATCTCCCTATTTATAAGAAGCTACCAAAAACCTTAATTGTTGGTGCTCTTGAAACATGTCTCGTCGAGAACCGCTCGAGTGGTGAAGCTCGCTTCTCAGTAAATTATTGTAGAGACTTGAGAAACCTAGAGGGTCAATAGACCGCTCGAGTGGTCTGTCGGGCGGTCTGCCATGCGAGCTATTTTTGATATTTTTTTATCTTTTTACATGGTCCTGCAATATTAATACTTAATTTCAAAAGAACAAGTATAAAAATTTTAACGAGTAAAATAAATAATATGAATAAACATTTGTCACAAATTTACCAAACTAAAGACGAATTAAACCGAGGCCAAAAAATTCGTAACAACTTTCAAAATTGAAAGAATGAAAATAGAAAAAAAAAATTGATTCACCCAAAAATTATACATTTAGCAGCAAAATAAAATAAAAAATAAAAAAATCATACAAACACAAATTACACAATCACCGCATATTCTCTGCACAAATCTCAAAAAATATGAATAAATCATGTCAAAACAAAAGGTCTTACCATCTAACCTAGAAAAAAATAATATATTCAAGACTATACATGCCTTATATCTATTTATAATTAGTATATGGGTAAAATTATTATAAATAATTATAAATATAAAAAATAAAATCTTATAAAATAATAAAAAATAGTTATAAATTGTCCCCTAAATAAGTACATTAAACAAGATCCCTAATAATTAGTTATTTCTCTCATATATAATATGTTTAATTGAAAAAGAATTAATTTATACCCTATTTAGTTTTATCATTTTTCTAAATAAAATTATGACAAATCAATAAAATATGATTGGTTTAAGTATAATGATTTATTATTTTTGGATGAACATTTTTTAATCAATTGTACAAGAAATGACAATTAATTCCCGTGAAATAATGTCAGACGGTATCACGTGGCCCATGGGCACCTAAAAAAATTTCTCTGTATGACTTCGTTAATAAGCATGCATGTACAAGACTTCATCCCTTTTTGTGATCTTTAAAAATTTTAAGATAAAATGAAATAGAATGTTTGGAATAATTATCCAAACACCTCAATTTATTTTATTTTTAAAAAAATTAAAATTTTTAAACATTCCAAACCAAAACCAATACAATATTATTAGAACATGCACATGGTAACATTTTATTACCCACAGTCATCATCGACCATCTTTTCCTTTGATGACCTTTTATTGCAATAAAAATTTCTTTTTGTTTTTTTTTTCTTTATCTTTGGACTTCTTATTTGATTAGGTGATTGTCGAGTAATTATTTGGTACTTTTGAAATATCATATTATAAGTCTACATGATACTTCTACATAATATAGTGATGACAAATTTTATGTTAAAAACATAATAATTCACGTTTATTGAATAATTAAAAGAAAAATAATAACTCATATTATATTAGTTTTAATCATTTATTTATCAAGAGTATCATATAATATCGTTTATATAATACGCTAAAAGTACCTAATAAATTGCCATGATCGTCCTAAATTGCTTACCTACATGCCTTAAGTGATAAAGTGGTACTTAATAGATGGAAAAACCTAGTAAAAAGTTTATCAACAATATGCCACTTTTTATTATGTCCTAATTAAAAATTTTAATGACTTAAATCTCTCCTTTTTTTTGTCCTCATTTTTTTTGGACATTGCTGCTTGCTCAAGTGTGGGCTTTCACAGTTGCTCTCCTGAGTTTGTAACTGCAGCAAGGTCTTATTGCCAAATCATCCTAATTTGTTTAGGGTAATTTTTATTTTTCTTTCGATTTTTGTTAAAGTGCAGGTTTAATATGTTCTTAATTTTCACTTTAAACCATCTTCGGTAGCTGTTGGTCCAAGATTTTCAACTGATTTATTAATTTCTTTTTCAGACTATATGCATGTTTTGGCTTAAACCAAAGTGAGTTTGTTTAATTGCATTCTAGTGGAACCCTTTAATGATATTCCGGTTAAGGATGGTAATTGAAGGGGGTGGTGGACCGGAGCCGAACCCCGAACCCAAATCCATCAAGAGATTCGGGGAGAGGGGACCAGCGCGTGAAGAAATGACTTCGGCCCATTATGCCAATGGATATGACCCATAGGGCAGTGGCCTGCAAGGGTTCAGTCTTGGGTCACGTTAACATTCTGACAACACATTTAATGCGATTTGACCGTGGTCAGAGTAGCATTAAATGCGACCATGCCGAGCGCCTCTATCATCAAGTGCCATATAACCTCGAAGGAAGTGCCCAATGATGGTAGCTTGGCCAGAAGGACGGCCGAGCTCATAGCTTTTATGATGATGTGACCGTGGTGGGGACAGCCATCATAGTCAGGTGGCAGAGCAGGTGTCAGGTGGCAGAGCAGATTTGAGGAGACGTTTGGCAAGTGAAGTAATCATGAGATAAGAGGAGGACTAAGTTCCCACACACTACATAAAAAGGAGGAGAGTCTCTTACCAGGTAGGTTGTAGAATGTTGGTGCACAGTACTTAAGATTATTTTTTAGATCGTCTCTAACTTGACCGTCGGAGTGGCATCCGGTGAGATGCCACCGGGTAGCTCACGTGTACTCATTTTGTATGTCAGCCAACGGACGGGTGCGACGAGATGGGTTCAACCCATTAAACAAATTTAATATACGGGGCACCCCCGTACATTTAGCACCGTTTGTGAGAATTCAGTCATAATTAGACTGTCCATGGCAATACCTTCAAAAGTGCCTATTGTCCTTGATGAGCACAGTACACCACGTGGTGTAGAAGAATGCAGAGATCAAAGGAGGGACGAAAAAGGTCCACTCCATGAAGTACCCAGAACTCTTAAGCGTGATTTAGCCCACGAGGCCACACTCCACGCTATGGGACAGGAGATCTTAAGGCTCCGATCGACCTTAAAGAGTCGAGGTCAAGACTAACCAACTCAACTGGGAGGTTCCCATTCTGAGGCGGAGCTAAGAGCGTTAGGACCAAGATGGGAAGGAAGGGAGACGGCTAACCTGGAGCTGGGACAGGTCCTCAAAGAATTCACAAAGCCCATCAAGCAAGGGATGGAGTCTAGCACAGAAGGAAGCAGCTACACACTGAGGAAGACCAAACAAGGTAAGTAGCCACGATGCAAGGAGGTGATATCGGAATACTACACCACGGCTGAACCAAGTGAGGTGTGGACAGGGGCAGTGACCACGCCCTTCTCCAATCGTATAGATCGAACTGATCCACCCTCGAGTTTCTCCTTACTGAGGTTCAAATCTTATGATGTTGTGGAGTGAAAACGACGCCCTTATGTGTAAGGTTTTTCCGTCAAATCTGGGAGAAGCCGGCCTGCGGTGGTTTGACGGTCTCCCGCCTCGGTCTATCACTAGTTGGACCGATTTGCACACAAGATTTGAAGTGAGATTCGTTACAAATACCAAGATCCCAAAGGAAATAGACTCCCTCATGGCACTATGACGGGGGAAAAGGGAATCGTTGCGAGATTACAGGAGAAAATATTGGAAAGTCTACAACGATATCGAAAATTGCAACGAGGAGTTGGCAATCGCCTCGTTCAAGCGTGGGCTCTAGCCATGAGGAAAATTAAGAAGTTCCCTTACCAAAAAATCACCCCAGGACATCTCGACCTTAATGAATCGAGTGGAGCAGTAAATAAGGGTGGAAGAGGATGTTGGTAGAATAGAGACCGAAGTAAAGACAAGAGAAAGAAGGGACAGCCCGGAGAAGATGAAGCGACACAGCCGGGTAAGAGTAAAACGGTTGAGCCCATTGTACGTGAACAGAAAGCTGTGGTCCTCACTACTTGAAACACCCATCAGGCTGGGCGCGGACCCCAGAGTAGCAGTACATGCCATCTTCAAGAAATTTGTTCATAAAATCTTACCTTAGATTAGGGACCGACCTTATTTTCAATGGCCTGAGAGGTTGCCTGATTCAGTTGTCCAGTCCGCGATAGACAGGGGCATCAGGTAGAGGTGTTGTTATCATCGAGAACAAAGCCATGAGACCGAAGATTGTCGGGCATTCAAGAAGCATTTAAAAGATTTAGTGCGACAGGGGCATCTCAAAGAGTTTTTGGAAGGTGCGAAGGACTAAAAATTCCCCGCTGCAACAAGGACCGATCCCGCGGATAGGACAGTAAATCGCAGTGTCATCAACGTAATTCACAGGTTGACCGGGGCAGAGCCGAAGCATTCTTTGCGAATCCAGCTGAGAAGACTGCGGCACATGTCTGAAATAATGAAAGTAGAGGTGGGAACAAGGAAACGAACCAGGCCAAACGACATGGAGTCAGTCTTGTTCTCGGCAGAAGATCTAGACTGGGTTCAGTACCCTCACAATGACTCCCTGGTGATATCTTTATCTCTCTTGAATTTTGAAGTAAATAGGGTGTTAGTCGACCATGGGAGTTCGGTCGAAATAATGTATTACGATCTCTTTCAGAAGCTCGGTCTTCATGATAAAGACCTGCTCCCATCGAGCACTTCGCTTGTTGGTTTTAATTCCCAACCGGTATGGCCCTTGGGCAGGGTTAGCGTGCCGGTTAAGGTAGGGACCACCAAACTCCTGGCAAGTTTTTTAGTGGTGGATGCTTTGTTAGCCTACAACGCCATTATGGGCCGACCTTGGCTACACGAGTTGAAATTCGTCCCATCGACTTATCATAAGGTGCTGAAATTTCCCACGAAAGAGGGGCTAGAGCTTGTGTACTGAGACCTGGCTATCGCCAAGCATTGTTTCGTGGCGGCCATAAAATCTGAAGAGCGAGCTGACGAAGTGAAAATCGTTGATGTGACCGAGATGGATGTCCTAGAAGAAGTTGGAATAGAAGCCCGAAACAAAGCCGTAGAAGAGCTCGAGACGATTCGAGTCGACCGAGATAAGGAGGAAAGATTTTTCCTACTTGGCTCCACAATAGTCGAACAAGAGAAAGAAGAATTGCTCCAATTGCTACGATGAAATTTGGAAGTATACGCGTGGAGCCCATACGAAATGCCAGGGATCGACCCTGCTTATATTTCCCACGCATTAAATGTCAATCCCTCTCCCGAAGATTGATCAACTTGTGGATGTGACGGCGAGACATCAACGTATGAGCTTTTTGGATGCATACTGGGGATATCACTAGATTTCTTTGGATCGATGTGACCAAGAGAAGACTGCGTTCCTCACTCCTAGAGGTACCTTCTGTTACGAGGTGATGCCATTTGGCCTAAAAAATGCTGGGGCAACCTTTCAGAGAATGATTACAAAGATGTTCACCGAGGTCCTAGACACGACAATGGAGACCTATATTGACGACATGGTGGTGAAAACCAAGGAGAAGAAGGATCATTTGGCCGATCTCTAGAAGGTCTTCGATATCTTGAAAGTTCATCGCCTACGCTTGAATGCAGCCAATTGTGCATTCGGGGTCGGTTCTGGAAATTTTTTTAGATTCTTAGTCACTAATCGAGGGATCGAAGCTAATCCAGACTAGATCAAAACCATCCTCAAAGTCCATTGGCCAAGTACCACGAAAGAGGTACAAAAGTTGACTGGGATGACCGCTGCCTTAAATAGGTTCATTAGCCGAGCTCCCGACAAGTGCAGACCATTCTTTTTGACATTAAAGAAGGGAGATAAATTCTATTCGAGCGAGGTGTGTAACCAGGCGCTGACGGAGTTAATAGCGTACCTATCCTCCCCGCCTCTATACTCTACACCAAAAGAAGGAGAAGTTTGGTGTCTCTAGCTGGTAGTATCCTTGCATGTCGTTAGTGCAGTACTCGTTAGAGAAGAGGGAAATTAGTAGATGCCAGTATATTATGTTGGCCATACACTTTTAGGGTCAGAAACAAAGTACCTACCATTGGAAAAGCTTGATTACGCGCTTGTAATCGCGTCGCAAAAGCTACAATATTACTTTCAAGCTCATGCCATCGTTGTTCTCACCAAGTATCTGTTAAAGTCTGTTTTCTCAAAAGCCAACCTGACAGGAAGAATGACCAAGTGGGTCGTGGAATTAGGAGAACATGACGTCAGCTTTCAACTAAGAACGGAAATTAAGGCACAAGTGTTGGCTGACTTCGTCGCTGAATTCACGAAAAAGGGAGCCGAAGAGCAAGGGATAGCCGAACTGTTGGAAACTCCCGGCTTAGCAGGGTTCTGGAGTCTACATGTAGATGGGACGTCCAACAGCCGAGGTTCAAGAGTTGGGATGGCCCTTACGTCCCCGAATGGGCTGGTGATAGAGCACGCACTGTAGCTCGGTTTCACTGCCATGAACAATGAAGCTGAATATGAGGCATTAATAGCAGGGCTCGGAGTAGCGACGAAGTTTGGAGTCACTGCATTGGAAGTTTTCGGTGACTCCCAACTCTTGGTCAGCCAGTTGAATGGAGAATATAAGGCGAAGGATGAAAGGATGGCCAAATATCTCCAAAAAGTGAGGGAAGGCGTGGAACACTTTGCTACGATCAAAATACAGCAAATAAGTCGAGCTAATAACGGCCACGCCGATAGTTTAGCCAGTCTTACTTCAGCTACGACAGGAAATGAAAAAAGGACAGTAGTGGTACAATTCCTCCCAAAGTTGAGCATTTGTGATTCACAAGGACTTGAGGTTCTCTCAACGATGCAGTCACCATCTTGGATGGATCCCATTATTTCGTTTATAAAGGACGGCATACTGCCGACCCAGAAGAATGAGGTCCACAAGATTAGGTTGCAAGCCGCTCGTTTCTGGCTCTCTCAAACTGACAAGCTGTGCAGACGTTTCTACACAGGGCCATACTTTTTATGTGTGCATCCCACCCTGGTGGATGACTTACTCTATGAAATCCACGACGGAATATGTGGAAGCCATACGGGGGGCCGGTCACTGGCTCACCGGGCTCTTTCACAAGGCTATTGGTGGCCCTATATGCAAAAGGATGCACAGCAATATGTAAAGAGGTGCGCGAAATGTCAACTTTTCTCCCCTTTAATTCGTCAGCCCGCAGGGAAACTAAAGTCGTTGTCCAGCCCCTGGCCGTTCTCGCAATGGGGTTTGGATATAGTAGATCCGTTCCCCCGAGTGATCGGGTACAAAAAGTTCATAGTGGTGGCAACTGACTACTTTACCAAATGAATAGAGGCCGAGCCACTCACTAACATAAGAGAGACAGACATGAAAAAATTCGTCTGAAGGAACATTTCCACTAGGTTCGGCATCCCCCGTGCTCTCATTTCGAACAACGAGATGCAATTCGACGAAAAATTATTTCGACAATTCTGTGCCGAACTGAATATAGAGTTCTATAACTCTACTCCGGCCTATCCCGAGTGTAATGGGCAAGCAAGGCTTCGAACAAAAAAATCCTGACAGGGATCAAGAGAAGACTAGATAAAGCAAATGGAATGTGGATGGAAGAACTCCCCCACGTACTATAGGCCCATAGAACGACGCCACGAAGGTCGATTGGAGAGACTTCATATTCAATGGCTTACGGTACAGAGGCAGTAATTCCTCTAGAGGTCGATCTTCCTACAATGAGAACTGACGATTTTGCATCTCGAACAAAATGACAGAGTGTTGGCTAAGGAGTTAGATTTAGTGGAAGAAAGGAGAGAGGCAGCGCTACTCAAGATCATATCCTATCAGCGAGAGATGAGCCAGGATTATAACATAAGGGTGAAGCCAAGGGAGTTCATCCCTAGAAGCCTAGTGTTGAGGAAAATGATGGGCAACACTAAAGTACTGGGAGATGGGAAGCTGGGACTAAACTGGGAGGGACCATATTGGGTGAGAGCAGTTGTGGGTAAGTGAGCCTACTATCTGGAAGATGCAGAGAGAAAGGAAGTACCCCGACCATGGAATTCGGCTAACCTGAAGGCTTTTTATCATTAAACGTTGCAATGAAAAGTTTTGTTTTGGCCTTTTAACTGCTACCTCTATAGAATGACATGGTTTCTAACAACTCCATGAAGAAGCCCATCTCGACCTGAGGATATAATATCCTCTCAAGAGTTGATAAATTTTCAGGATTTCTAACAACCCCATGAAGGAGGCCATCTTGGCCCGAGGATAAAATATCCTCTCAAGAGTTGATAAACTCTCAGGGTTTCTAACAACCCCATGCTGAAAGAGGCCATCTTGGCCTGAGGATAGAATATCCGCTCAAGAGTTGGTAAACTCTCAGGGTTTCTAACAACCCTCTCAAAAGTTGGTTAACTTTCAGGGTTTCTAACAAGCCCATGCTGAAGGAGGTCATCTCGGTGAGGATAGAATATCCTCTCAATAGTTGGTAAACTCTTAGAGTTTCTAACAACCCCATGCTGAAAGAGGCCTTCTCGGCATGGGGATAGAATATTTTCTCAAAAGTTGGTAAACTCTCAGGGTTTCTAACAACCCCATGAAGGAGGCCATCTCGGCCTGAGGATAGAATATCCTTTCAAGAGTTGGTAAACTCTTAGGGTTTCTAATAACCCATTCTGAATGAGGCTATCTCGGCCTGAGGATCGAATATCCTCTCAAGAGTTGGTAAACTCTCAAGGTTTCTGACAACCCCATGTTGAAGGAGGCCATCTCGGCCTGAGGATAGAATATCCTCTCAAGAGTTGGTAAACTTGCAGGATTTCTAACAACCCCATGTTGGAGGCCATCTCGGCCTGAGGCCTGCGGATGGAATAGCCTCTCTAGGTTTAGACCAGTTCTTTTCTAACAACCCTATGCTAGAGGCCATCTCGCCCTGAGGCCTGCGGATGGAATAGCCTCTCTAGGTTTGGACCAACTCTTTTCTAACAACCCCGAGCTGGAAAGAAGTCATCTCGGCCTGAGGATAGAATATTCTCTCCAGAATTGGGGTGACTGAATGGCGTACAAATGGAAAAGTAATAAGAAGGAAAGAAATATTTTCACAAAAAACAAGGATTCTTCATTCATTTCTAAGTGCATCGTACATAAGGGAAACACGGCCTTACAATTGTGAAATTGACCGAGGTTCCGAACCTAACAGTACAATAAAAGTAATAAAAGTACAAAGGCGGCAATAAAGTAAAAAGGTAGATGAAACAAGGAGGTTGGTCCAAATCATGGGTGGCCGTCATCCACCACTTCAGCAGCATCAGCTTCTCCGTGCTCCTCACGTCCATCATCTGGGATCTCTACGACCTCCGCCCAGCGAAGGCAAGACGGCTGGCAGCGGTGTTCTGAAGGTCACCCGTCCGTGGTTGGGGAAGCTCGGGTGGTATGTCATGCTCGATGGCTTGCATCTCGGCGATCTCCTCCTCTGTGGCTGCTGCAGCATCGGCGTCAGCCGAAGGTTCACCCCAAAAAGGGGAGTCCAAAGGTATTTGAGCCCGCTCCAATGGTTGTTTATAACCAATGGCAAACAACTCGGTCTTAAGGCTTAGTGCCTCTTTGGGGAGGTGGGTTCCGCACTCGTCCCAGCCCTACTGCAAGACTTGGTCATCTCATTCAGCCCTCGCTGCCTCAAGGATGGCTGCAATCTTCTTCTGGGTCTCAGCTTCAACCTGTGCAGTTGCCAGCAGGGTGCGGAGTTCGACATTCGCTGCCATGACGGCGGTGGCGACCTTCTTGGACTTTTTTTTCCTCTTCTTGGAACGCCTTCAGTCTAGTCTCCAGGCCCTGAATAGCTGAGATATTGCGAGCCTATTCGGCCTTCAAATCCTTCACCTGTTGTGCCGATAGGCTGAGCGCTTTGGGAAGATTTTTTGTTTCTCTAGAAAGCCCGGCATAACGGTTATGAAGAACTGTGACAACCTGCAATTGCTGAAAACAAAAAATAACAATAACACAAAATAAACAAACAAAAAAGGGGGGAGTACGCGATGAACAAACAAGTCATATTAGTAAGAAAAAATGAAAGCATACTTACCCCAACGCCGAGCTGATATACTCGGTCGAAAAGTGTAGGTAGCGGCAGCCCGAAATGGTAAGCGACATCTACTGGAAGAGCAAGGCTCCTGGCCAGGCTCTAAGCTACCATGCCCGACTTTGAGTTATCGGACACATTAATAGGGCTTCCCTGAACCGTGAGCTCAGGTAGCCATGGGGCTGAAGCCTCAGCCTCGACCTCTTCCCTAGTTTCGGCAACTCCCTCGGCAACCGAGAGTTCGTCGCCTTAAATTAAACGCCTGCAATGAGCAAGGCGTCACTCCGAAGGGGGAGAGCTCGGCCTGGTGTCAATGCGCGGAAGTTTTCCCGGTGTAGGAATGACGGTTTGGACTGGGGCTATTGTAGGGAGTGGATGTATTGGAGTAGATGGCAATGACTGTGGAGCTGCAATTCTCATGGACGGTCTAGCAGAGGTGCTCGCGCCCCCTCTACCGAGGATGATAGCCCAAAGATCGAATGATCGTTGTCTCGGCATGCTTTCTTTTTGTTCTTCTTGCTCTTCTTCTTGTGATTGAGAGTGAGGAGGGGAGACGACCGGAGCGGGAGGCTAGCCTCCTCGGTGACGAATCACGCGGCGATAGCTCGGTGTATAGCCGAGCAAATCCAGAGCCGAACGGGACTCTCGGATGTTGAGACACCATTGCACCTCGCCGAAGATGGCTTGTCTCTTTTTCTGCTTGGCAAGAGTGGTTGCTGAAAAAAAAAACAAAAAAAAAACAAAAAGTAACAAAAATAACAAAAAAAGAAGAGTTGTAAGAAAGCAATAAATGATAAGAATACAGAACAAGTGAAAAGAAAAGAGAAGCCGAACCGACCTGGACTCTCTGGAACCCTTAGAATGGAGCGACCGGCAAGTCCAGCATGGTTGGCTTGAAACTCGAAGTCTCCCCCAACGAGGAACGGATCATCTCTGTGCTTATCTGACTCCGGGAGGTTGTGCACCATCTGCTGGGCAACACTCATCTGGCGGAGATAATAGGTACGGTTGTAGTGGGCTTGGGTATAGTTGTGAAAAATCTCAGGGATATCGAGATGCAACCGATATTGACGGTTGATCTCGGCCACCCCCATGACTACCCTAAAAAAGTTTATGGAGACTTGCTGGGGAGTTAGACGATAGGTGGCCAGCATCTCGCTGAGCAAAGGGTCGACGGGAAATCGAATCCCAGCCTCAACGATGGCGGCAATGAGGAATTCCACTTCATTCCCCCTAGGACGAAAAGGAGATTTGGGAACTTTCGGATCACAATAGTGAAGGGTCTCAGAAGAAGGGATTCGATACCTTGCCCAAATGGCGGCCAGGGCGGAGGGCGTGTTCACCTCCTTTACGAATTTTTCCTTCCTTCTCACCATCACTCAAGTTGGGGGGAATGACAATGATAGAGGGAAAGAAGAAAAAACCAAAACCCCAAAAAGAAGAAAAAACCCAAAAGCCCATAAAGGAGAATAAACCCAAAACTCTGAAAATCTAGCTAACCAAGAAACTCGAAGACAGAGGAGAGAAAGGGAGACTTACAATCTTAAGTGACTCAAACGCGATGTAAGCCAAAGATTGATGGTGGCGTCACACGGCGTGGAAGAGCTGGCGTAGGGAACCGGTGGGGAATGGAAAGGTCCATTAGGTTGGATGAAGAAGAGGAAAGCGCTGAATCAGAGGGAGCAACGAGTTGCAGAAAGAGAACAAGAAAACCACGGGCCTCATTTATAGGCATCAAAATGCCTTAGGGATCCCCGAGGCGCCAACAGTCACCTCGGGAAGGGAAGCGCCGCCACCGTCTCCTCAGAAAGGGGAACAACGTATTGGCAGAATCCAATGTCTCCCTGACACGTGGCCAATCTTAAATGCACAATACGGCGCATTAAAGAGATGGTGGCGAAAACATTTAAGAGGGAGGCAATCATTAAACTCCTTTCATGCAAAGCAAAAGAAGAGCTGAGGGACAAATGAAGGGATTCAGGGGGAGGGGGTCGGGCCGTGAAGAAATGACTTCGACTCATTATTCCAATAGGCCGACCCATAGGGGAGTGGCCTGCAAGGGTTCCGTCCTGGGTCATGTTAACGTTCCGACAACGCATTTAATGATATTTGACCGTGATCAGAGTAGCATTAAATACGACCAGGCCAATGGCCTCTGTCATCAAGTGCCCTATAACCTCGAAGGAAACGTCCAATAATGGTAGCTCGCCAGAAGGACGATCGAGCTCATAGCTTTTATGATGATGTGACCGTGGTGGGGACAGCCATCATAGTCAAGTGACAGAGCAAGTGTCAGGTGGCAGAGCAGATTTGAGAGGACGTTTGGCAGCTGAAGTAGTCATGAGATAGGAAGAGGACTAAGTTCCCACACACTATATAAAGAGGAGGAGAGTCTCTTACCAAGTAGGTTGTAGAATGTTGGTGCACAATACTTAAGATTATTTTCTAAATCGTCTCTAACTTGACCGTCAAAGTGGCATCCGGTGAGATATCACCGGGTAGCTCATGTGTACTCATTTTGTAGGTCAGCTAACGGATGGGTGCGATTGAGCTGGATTCAACCTATCAAATAAATTTAATATACAGGCACCCTGTACAGCAATTAATGGGATAGGGTGGTGTTAGATTTCTCATTTCTTTAATTACCTTTTGGTGAAACACAGTAATAGTGGAACCCTTTAATAATATTCCAGTTAAGGATAATAATTAATGGGAGAGGGACACGTTAGATTTCTTTAATTGCCTTTTGGTGGAACACAGTAATAGTGGATGATAGTTGTGTGCTTAGTTTTTGGGAAATAACAGGCTATTTGTCTTTTTAAGGGTTTTTATAATTGTATTCGTTCAATATGTAAGGCTCATTGAGTTTATTTTTTATATAAAAATTAATATTAATTTAATATTTAAAACTATATAATTAGATTATATTTACTTACAAATAAATTAATGGTAATTGTAATTTTTTTAAAAATAGTTAAATAAATATTTTTGATCATACAACTACAAATATTAAATAAATTTTATTTTTTGTATAAATAATAAATTCGATGAGTTTTACATAAAATAAAAAAATAAAAAAAAACCAATACAATTATAAAAATTTCTCTGTTGGGGAGAAATTTGTTTGACACCTACACCCCATCATCACCGTTTCCAATGAAATATTAGCTTATGTTTCACGTGGTTAATTGGTTTGGTTTATTTGTTCTTGTTAGCTTAAAAGAGGATGCCATAAGTATTAAGGCATAGTGTTAGTCCTTTCCCATTTAAAGCGCATAATGTTTATTTTTATCGATCGGCATTTAAAGCATAATGTTAGCTGGACAAAATGGTACCTTGAGCTTATATTTCAATACCAACCTCTCCCCTCCGGCCAAATAAAAAGTCGTGTGAACTAAAACTATATATATATAATACTAGTAAAACATAAATGGTAAAATAATTATAACATTCTTAATTGAGTTAAAAATCAACATAGGTACGTAAGTGAGAGGTGTCATATATCGTAGTTTAGTACCACAATAATATTGTTAGTTGTCACGTGCTATGTTGTCTTTAAAAATTTAATATTGAAAAACTCTAAGAGATTTGGTAGTTAGAGACTTGAGAGTTTATTTTTTTTAAAGATTTAGATTTGTGGTGTTAGTTTTTGTGAGCGTAATTTATATAAAATTTTGTCCCAATTGTTATATATTAGGCCTCTGTTACTTAGATAATATACAAATTTAATTTTTTTAAAATTAATTGAATTGTACTTAAAGATAACTCAAATACAATGAGATATCTAAAAAAAAATTGAATGTGGGAGGGTATGTTTGATTCTCGTGATGCTTGGCGTATTTGATTTCCCTTCAATTATTTTGGGTGTGGAGGGGTCCAATTCTTATACTATTTTTTGCCCTTGCACGTACCACCGGTTGCTAACCAAACCAGATCGAATAATTCCCCAACTAGTGCTCACTGCACCCTTGAAAAATATTAGTAATTATACGTGTTGAAAAGAAATTTTTAATATAATTTAATTATAAAATTAATTATAAAAAAATAATTTTTTTAATTATTAAAATAAATATTTAAAATATTTTTATTAAGCATACACTTCATTTAGACTAAAAGTAACAAAATATATACTTTGCATATATATATACATATATATATATATATATATATGTTAAAAAAAATATATTTAATCAAAAATTAAAAAAAAATTAAATTTAAAATAAAAAAAAATTTCTAAATTTTAAATTAAATATATAAAAAAAATTAAATTATAAATAAAAAAAATTAAACCACATAAAACACTTATTAACATCAATATTCTCGTAATTTGTATTATAGATATTCAGGAAATGTGAAAATGTGATTAATAAGTTTGGTGGAAGGATTTGTTGTGAGAGCACCACAGCGGCTTTACTGCCACTGCCAGGGCACCCATCCCATTACTCCTCCTTTTGTAATGGCCGGCAAATATAGGTGCAGTAGTTATGAGTGACAAGTGCTGTCCTGCAATTGCAGTCAAACAACTGCGCATCAGAGCATTTACTCCTATGTCCTTTTGTCATCCTCAGATTTCCACAACTGACCTCCTCTCCGGAAGCAAATTACCATCAAACCTTGCCAGATAAACCATTAACCATCAGATAGTCGCAGTCAAAACTCAAAATATAAGAAAATATACTCTCAGTATCCATCAAATACAATGCAAAAACAAAAAAATATAGATAAAAAATAAGACACACAAGTGAAGACTATGTTCATTGCTGCTAGCGTCTGGCGGCAGAGTTTTATTACGATGAAAAAATTTATAATATATATAATTAAAATTATAAGTATATGGATATATACCCTTAAAAGATTGGCCAAACTAACTAGTAGATATTTGGGAAAATATTACCAAATGCATACACAAATTGAAAACATTATATATCTCATGTCATAAGTTTTTTTTACTTATTTAAAAAAGTTTTTTTTTTTTTTTATAACAATCACTAATTTGAACTGATTTTTTTGAAATGAACATAATAACGTAAAGCTTGCAATTTTCCACGAAAATAATAGATATCACAATTAAAGGGCATCTTGGTTACCATCTCCGAATTAAACTTCAGGATTATGTACAATAAGCCTCACTTTGATCTTGTCCAAAAATGCACCCACCAAATATATAGGACGCCAATTTTAATACCCGATTTCTTATAACCCGGCTGAGTGAAAATGACCGCCGTGAACCTCCCTTTCTCTCTTCTTCTCCCCCTCATTCTCCTTCTCTCCTCCCAAACAAATTACACTTACGCTTACTATTTCGCCGCCGGCGACGCAAAGAAATCCAAAAATGCTTCCCAAGATCTTGTTCGGTCATCGTGCGTCCACACCAGCTACCCCAACATCTGCCTTCGAACCCTCTCCTCCTACGATGGCGCAGTCAACACCCCAAAGGACGTAGCCCAAGCTGCCGTCAAGGTGAGCCTCTCCCGAGCCCGTAAAACGTCTGCCTACTTGGCGGCCACCCTTCGCCTTGGGAACAGCACTGGAAGCAGCAAGAGAGAGCAGGCGGCACTGAGGGACTGCGTAAATCAGGTGGCGGACTCGGTGGATGAGCTGAGCAAGACGTTGTCGGAGCTCCAGCACCTCCGCACCGGAACGTTCCGGTGGCAGATGAGCAACGCCGAGACGTGGGTGAGCGCGGCCTTGACCAATGACGACACTTGCCTCGATGGTTTGCAGGACAGCAATGGGAATGGAAAAGTGAGGTCTGATGCGAAGCGCAAGATCACGAATGTGGCCAGAGTTACCAGTAACGCGCTCTACCTCATCAATCGCTTCGACCACACTCGGGGCAAGGCTGTTTCTTATCCTTGAAAATAGACCGCTGTCAATCTTAAACCCATATATCGACATCTATAGTATTATTATATATTTACATTTCATTGTTTCTTGCATTTTTTTTTTTCAAAAAAAAAATTAAAAATCTATACAGGTTCTATATATACTAACTTTTTTAAAAAAATAAAATAACTAAAAAACTAACTTTATTTCAATAAAAAAAAATTTACTAATATCTCAACTAGTACTACTTACAACACACAAAAGAAAGTATGGATTTAGACCTAATCCGTAAAACACTAAAAAATCGTATCAACAAAACACGTGCCCCGTCGCTATCCAATCGACAGGCAGGCTCCAGCTCGAGCTCAGGTCCGGGTGTGAGTGTGGGTGTGGCTGTAGGCTCCAGAGTCTGTTCTTTCATATTTTTTAGTCCAGATCCGTCAATGCATTGGTTCAATTTAAACCTTAACACATGTTCGGTTGATCGGGATAGGGTGCGACTGAATCGGTAAACGGTGGTATCTCCTGCCCATTTTCGAACAGCCACTAGTTCAACTATTTGAAGCCAGTTCCCTAGTCATTTGATTCATTCGTTTTCTTTCATCCTTCCTTCATCCTCTTATTCCCTTGCTGCTTCGTTTCACAGGAAGAGTTCGAAAACTTTGTTGGTTCGTTGTGTGTGTGTGTGTGTGTTTCTACACACATGGTGATCGTTAAATTCAATTATAATTTTGCTCCAAAATTATACCTATATTTATGTGGTTTCGGTGCAATATTTTTACTACTATTAGGTTTTGCAGTCCCATGAGAGATCTATCTTTGATATGTTGATCAGATTTCTTTCCCAAAAAAGGTATTTTCTTGTTGGGGATTTATAAATGCTTTATATAGACTTGATTGGGAAAATACCTTGTCTAATCAAATGTTGTTAACCAATCATTCTTTTAAATTAATCAAAAGTTGAATAATGACATATGTCATGCTGTGGGACACAAGCATGTCTTGTGCAGTTCTATGGCGTCTTGGAGCCAACCAGATTGCCATATGATATAGCTAAGCCCTAAGGTCGATCGTCCATGTATGCCCGTTCATTTTATTTTGTGCATGATTTAATTTATAATATTTAACACTATCTTTGTACCAAATTATTTGACTCAAAACTTCATACAAATTAATTAGCTAATTAAAGAACCAGAGTCCGAAAAATCTTATATGCTTTAAAAACATGAGACAAGTAATGAATATAATACCAGTGTAAGTACTTGGGTTGATTTAAAAATAGAATTACAAAACAGCACAATTCATCGAAGGGTTTAAGGATCTCTAAGAACAAATTAACAAGGAGAAAGAATTAATATTGGAATGTTATCAATTAAAAATTAATACATCGATATTTTTTGTTAATTTTAAAATATATATTAAAAAAATAATTATTCCAAATTTTAAACCAATAATTTTGCATCTAGAAAAAGCTAAAAACCAAAATCATAAACAAAAATTAAAAATAAAATGCCTTTATTTGAAATCTTTCTTAAGATCCCGACTTTGTTGAGTCAACCCTGTTCTAAGTTCTAACAAATGAAAAATGTATAGTTTTCTATTTGATTTAATTACGTGCCTTCAATCGAGAGAAATTAATGTTTCAACAACTAAAACACAGTTAAACGAAAAAAAAAAAAAACTATGGGACCTAATTCAAAGAATTCAAGCACTATGAATAAAATAAGTGAATAAAAGAGTTTTAACACCTCCACTTTTGAGTTTTAAATTGTCTTTACACATTGACTTTAAAACATAAACATAAAATTCTTGAGCAACTGCACATGTACTTACATCTATGATTTTAAAGTTATAGACTCTATGATCACTTAAATTAACCAATATATACTGCCCAGTCTACAATTTTGAATCCACAAACACAAAAACCATCACCGAAACATGCTAATAGATGATGCACAATCACCTTAATTTGAAGTCCTTAAAATTTCTTGAACTAAGTTTAAAAAGAAAAGAAAAAAAAAATATTTGGAGGACAAATTAATTAAGTCATTTCAATCTTCAGTTCCCTTATATTCCGTTCAAACAAATTAGCCTTAAATGCACTTGATGGAACTTTTCGCCAGTAGTCTTTAGGATTAGAAAGACTAGATCACGCTTTAATTAGTTCTAGCTGTGCACTGACTTATTCAAATGTTGTCTCTTTTAGACGAGTAGGCACCAATTGCTACCTTTGCTTTTGTTCGTTTAACCGAGTAAACACTAGCCTCAACCTTCTTGCTTGTATGTGTCCAACATGCTAAAAGGCCTTTTTGACTGTTCAAGCTTTGAAGTCCCTTTAAAGAATTAATTTGAGAAGACATAAAATTCATGCCCATGGTGGCATTCCAAAAATATAACTCAAAAAGGCTATTTGAACAAACAAACAATTACAAGTCAATAAAGAAACTCTTAAAATGAGAAAGTGGATCTCCAAGGACCACACATTCATACTCCCAAGCTCTCAGTGAAATGTATACATTTTAGCTAACCCTATTTTACAAGATTGTGGTGTGAAATTTTGAAATTTTGATTCAAAAAAATAAAACTTGGCAACAAAAAATTGATATGACACCATTCTTCTTCTTCTTTTTTTTTGCAATTATAAAAGGTGAGCATTGTTTGGCCAACGAAAATCACTTCGTGTTATGCTAAAAAAGCCCTAAAAAATCACAAATAAATAGAAAGAGATGAATTTTACGTTGTTTGGCAATTTATTTACATTAACGGACAGCAGAATTCTATATATGAAGAAACGATTATAAATTACTCAACTTTAACAAATTCTCTCTCATAAACAACTTGCACACCAATAATCTGATACAATATTTATATTTATAAAAGAGAAAAAGAAACTTAATCTAATCTTACTTGTGCAAACCCACAATCTTCAAAAAGTCAAATTCTTGTGGCTTAATAGCATGATAGAATAAAAGTCTATTCCAATTCAAATAGAATTTGAGTCAAAATTTTTAATAATTTCTACCTTAGCGAGAATCCATCTCCCCAACAAATCAATATACTAACGCTATCACTAAATACACTAAAAGTGCTCAAATTTCTTGACCGAATAAGTCGGCAGATTTAACTCTACCTCCAAATACATTCTATGGCACCATATTTATCTAAGGTGATCAAAATTTTAAATCGGATATATTGACATAATAATACTGCCACCAGATGTGTCCTAGGACACTCTATACCTGTAAGTGTTCAATACATTTGACAAATTGGTCATGCTCAAACAGTGTCAGAACTTAACCTTAATCTTATCGGATTTCTTAAAAATTATTTTAACTCCACCTTCAAAAGTATGCCCCAACAAAAATTATAAATTGCCACAAATGGTGCCTTTCAAAATCACACAAGAGTGATTTCCCACTCTCGGTATCAATCTTGACAAGGTGAGATTCTTATAAAATTCTCTTTTTAAAAAGAGTATTCTTTTGTTGGAAATATGCTTGATATATATTTCATTAGGAAAATACCTATCTAAACAAAATGATGTATTAACAAATCATTTATTTAAAATCACGAGTTAAATGTCATATGTCATGTTGGGACATGTGTCTTGCATGTGCATGTACATTTTGAAGGCGTCTTAGAGCTAATTAGACTGCTGTTAGCATCTTGACATGGGGTGTCATGGGTGACATGTGGTGGGACCTTGCTCCTTTGCCAATCCTTGGCGGCATGAGGAGGGAAGGCTAAATTATTCGAGGTGGTTATATGGTAACGAGTTTGTCACTCGATTCTTAGACAAAAATAACAGAAATACTTGGCACGTGAATGCGCAATTCTCAGTGCATAGATATGAGTACTTTGTATGACTTGTGAGTTAATACAAACAGGTAGCTCGATAGGCATATAACGGATACGAACTGGCACTAGCACAAGCTAGACAGCTGACACTACTTCAATTTACTGTCCCCGTGGCAACGCACACATGAGGCATGCCTTGCACATGACAAGGAGTTACAACAGTTGACCTATGTTTGTGCATGGTCAACCTCCTGATAACTTGACATGGTCAACATGTTAGCACAATGTTGCATGTACCAGCGTAACATAGGTAGTTATTGGCGATTCCAAAAACTATTGCTAAAAATGCTTTATGTGTGACAAGTGTCAAAAGTGTAAGATTTTTCATTGTATTTTGCACAGTGTCTAGTAGTTGGGAATGTCAACTGCAAAACTGCTTGTAACTGTTACATGTTTATAAATAGGCATGGCCTAGCTACTCTAAGCACTTAAAAAGTGGCGTGGGTATTGCCTAAGGTATTTTCTTTGTATTTTACTTGGTGTTTAATCAAAAGTTGAAACTTGTTCTTGTAATTTCGAATGCTTAAATTCAGTTCCTCATGTGTCTTTATTATCGATCTTAACTAAAATTAAGTGCTGCTGCAACTTTGTGCTATCACAGGCAAACTTTTTGTGGCTGAAATTTTGACCATGTGACAATTGTCATATAAGGATGAGGTGGACTTAGGCTTCCAGATGATTATGGTGGTGTTTGGCATTATTAAAAGTAGTAGCTTATAACTTATAATTTGTAGAAAAAATTGTAAATATTTGATAAAAATTATAGCTTGTAATTAAAATAGAAAAAAATAATAATTATAATTTATAACAAAAATTATAAGTGTTTGAAATAAATTATAACTTATAACTTAAAATAAAATTAGTAGCAAGAAGTTATGTTATGGCGTAAAGCTTTGCCAAACACCCTTATGAGTTATTTATTTTAAAATGCAGTCCTAGACACAAAAAACCAATTTCGTACAGACTGTGAAATATTTGTGAATTTTTTTATGTTAAATCAAAATACATACCATTGGATTTATAATTTTAAAATGTCATTGCCACATTTTTTTTATTTGGATGATTTTTAGAAAAATTGTTGCCGCATTATTTTTGTTTGGATGGTTTTTAGAAAATTTGTTTTCAAATTATTTTTTAAAAAAACATCTCAATCAATGAGGGTTTTTTTTTCTCTCAATTTGAGGATTGTGATTTCGTGATAACTTATGGCTACTGTTGTATTTAGGTCCTGATTGGCCACTTAGGCGTTTTGGTTTTTTATCTAAAAACGTAAAAATGATAATATGGTTTCATTTGGTAAAAAAATAAAAATATTAAAATGTTAGAAGGTCAAATTAAAATACAAATTTCAATATTCTATTTAAATTTTTACTACTTTTAAAAAATAATAATATTCTGTATTCATAATTTATTTGCTACTACTAAAAATTATATATAATTTTATTTTTAACTATATAAAATAGTAAAATTATCTAATTTGAACAAAAAATAAAAAAATTAATTTTTTACCCAAATAACCAACTTAAAAAAAACTAGCTTAAAAAGTAATCTACCAAATAATCTACTTTAAATTAAATTTAATTTTTTGACTAAAAACATATAAAAGTAAAAAAAATAATTTTTAAGTTAGTGTCAATCAAGACTTTAATTAATAAGAAAAGGGAATAAAAAAATGGAGATGTGTCTTTGAGAGATTAGCTAGTTATCCAATATACACAAGTGACCATGTTTATGCTGTT
>JAOTRH010000018.1:19908697-19929171 GCA_034768845.1 Heliamphora exappendiculata | reverse complement strand
AATAACATTACAGCTTACAATAAGCTTAATTCAAAGTAATCTTGCTTTCAAAAGCGCAGGGAAGTATCTTTGAAGGTGCTAAATCGATCGATGAATTTGCTAGTTTTTAACTGTATCATGTATTCCTCTGTTTGTCTCCGCAGAGGGAATGGGCTTCAAAGTTCCTACCCTAATCCAGGCTCAGGCAATACCTGTAATTCTCTCTGGGAAACACGTGTACTTTCCGTATCCACCTTTCTCATCTGTACTTTTTTTTTGCACTGTGTATTTGTTTCTAATATTTTTCGTGTTTGTTTCTGTTCCTTCATGGAATATTTAGTCTTGTTAATGCAGCAACAGGCACAGGAAAGACTGTTGTATATCTGGCTCCAATTATCCATTACTTGCAGAAGTATGATCCTAGAATTCAGCGGTCCGATGGAACCTTTGGTATGCCCTTTTCAATAAGAATAATGATTTCTCCATTATAGAAAATATATTCTACCCGTGATTGTTCATTTTAAGTTTCACCCTAGATTTATTCAAGGGGATGCATTTTTCTATTTATGGTGGTGAAGCAAGAAAAGATATTAGAACTCAGATGCATTTCTCTTTAATCTATTACTGTGAGGAAAAATTTTACAATTTGATTTTTGATTAACAATCTTATGTAATTTTACATTTTTATATATGAAGACATAAATGACTACAAAAATTTCAACATCTGGTTATAAAAACATAGACTGACCCCCCCCTCCCCCCAGAAAAAAAAACAACAATTCAAACATTCTTCAGTGCAAATGTGCGAATCTTAATATTTTTTCTTTTGTGTTATTGGTCGTTTAAATGTAATGGAGTTCAACACAACCAACGAGTGCATAGAATTTGATAGGTATGCTATGGAAGTCACTGCATTTGGTTTTTGTACTTATGCTTTTTTATATTATTTTTGTATTTTGAAATCATCAATACAAACTGGTTTTCTAGTGTCTGGCGTAGCATCTTTATTTGTGTGTTTGGAGGAAAATAATACCATTAGTTGTTTTTCATGGGATATACCTTTGTGGAAACTGTAGAAAGAATGTAAAATGGGAGAACAAGTAGTCAATTTCTTTAGGCAATACAATTTAAGGTCTGTTTGGCATTTGCTTGCTCTCCTTTCTTTCTTTTTTGTTTCCTGGGTAAAATACACTGAGGTTTGTGACTAATACATAAGCGTCTATGTGGTTTAGAAAATCAGGGGTCTCCTCTCTGCTACTCTCAACACAAATTTGTCCATTTCGTTAGTAAATGGTTAGTTGAGATAGATGTTAACAAAAAAAAAAAAAAGTAAAAGATTGATTTATTGTTGTTAAACCCCTCTGGCTCCTCTCTGTACAACATAAAATGCTAGCAATAATCCATGTATGCAATGGTTCCAGGAGGGATGTAATTTTCTAAACTACAGGGGTGCTTACGTATTAGTTACAAACCTCTGGGGAGGACAGTCTTTTTTACCCAGTTTTTTTATAAACTTAATTAAGTTTTTTTATTAGGAAACTAAAGCGGATGTTTGGAACAGGTTTATGTGCTTTATTTTCTGTGAACTGTTATGTAATTATTGGCTAAAATTGAAAACAGCCTCAGTTCCTTTTAAAGCATGTAGCAGCTCTTACAATTAAGAGCACCGATAAATTATTCGGTCCAACTCTCCAAGAATCGAAGCGGTACCTAAGCTTCTGCCATGTTCTTTTTCTTTTTTTTTTTTCCCCCTTCCTTTTAAAAGCCCCTCAACCCTAATACGAAAACAGGAAGATATGTTAGCACTGAATATTTAGCACTTCTTTATGATACGAAAAATAATAGAAATATTTTTTCCTTTTATTCTTCTTCTTGGTTTTCCCAAAAAAGAGAAATGCGTCTATGCTACCTTAGTTGTTTTAGTAGTGTTTTTATCTCGTGTTATTGATTCCTCGAAAAGGATTCTTGACTTATTGAGTTAGCTACATAGTGACTGCTTTGATGGAGCTTACGCATTGAGCTACTCCTCTTTTTGTTTGTCATGAGAAGCAAGAATCTTCTATTTGTCATTTATGTATTATCATATGTACTTAGACTAGTCACAATTTGGTGAACTGATATCTTGATGCTAGCGTTGGTTCTTGTGCCAACGCATGAGTTATGCATGCAGGTATACGAAATATTGCAAAAGTTATTGCACCGTTTTTATTGGATTGTCCCAGGCTATATAATGGGTGGTGAAAATAGGTCAAAAGAAAAGGCCAGGTTGCGTAAAGGTAGGTCATCATGTGCAATTACATTGTCATAACTTCATATTATGGGATTTAAGCTTGCAGGTTATATTTGTTTAGGTACTATAATATACTGAGTTGTCTAGCAGCACTGACTTGACATTTGAAATTGTCAACTTCAAATGTTGTAAACCCCAGTCTGGTTGTCAAGCTGGAAATTATCTGATCCGGGCTTTTCCGGGATCCATTGAACCATAAACTAAATACAATGGAATATCTAGTGCTATGCAACCAAGATTCAGCAGTAAGACTATTACTTACTGAATTTCTCATGTCCGTTTGTATCTTTGAACTGATTTTTTTTTTAAATTTATTACTATAGTAGTGGTTTTATTCATGTATCTTCCAACAACGTTTTGCATAGATAACACATCTGTGGTGATAATATATTATTTTTATTTCTTCATTTCCCATTCATTTTTCCTCTTACAAAATGGAGTTTCCATCTTGGGTGAGGCGCAAGTCCAGAAAGAACCTTCTTCGAGAATGGCACAAATTTCGCTTTTTTTGACATTGCTTTGGGGATTCCTTTATTTCTACATAGCTTAATCTTGGGCCAAAATCCAAATCCTACATGAATTATAAACTTAATAACTTTTCCTGCAATATGAAGCCCAATTATATTTGGCCTTCTGCTTGTTTTTTTGTCACCTTTAGTTTTAGCTTTAACAATTTTTCTTGCTTCTGCATTTCCTTATCCCGTTAACATGACTGGACCGACGTATCCTCTGGTCCAGATTGGGTTCTTTATCTAACTCCTTGTGTATGCACTCAATTCTAATTTATCATTTCTTGTCTTGCCTCTTCTTTTGACATCCACATTTCAATCGTAATCATTTTATTAACTGGTACTAGAATTTTCTGCATCTTGTGAGGTGAATGCTTAGTTAGCCTCCTAAATCTCTCATAAAAAACTATCTGCTACTTGTTCTGATAAAACAGCTATTTATGGTTGTTTCCAGGCATATCCATTCTTGTTGCAACTCCTGGGCGCCTTTTGGATCATCTAAAAAATACATCATCATTCTTGTACTCAAATTTACGGTGGATAATCTTTGATGAAGCAGATAGGTAATATCTACGATCTAACCATGCAATTTTGTATCTTTTTTTAAAAAAAAAATTTGTAAGGGTCTTTTGTATCAGTGACTTCGATTGTCCGCCTCAACAGGATTCTGGAATTAGGATTTGGTAAAGACATAGAGGAGATACTTGATCTCTTGGGTTCAAGGCAAAACAGGTCCCTTAGCAAGGACAATGCAATATCAAGGATTGGAGAATTTCAGAGACAGAATTTGCTGTTGTCAGCTACCTTAAATGAAAAAGTAAATAATCTTGCTAAAATAAGTTTAGAAAATCCAATTATGATTGGTCTTGATGACAAAAAGTTGCAAACAAGTCCTTCTCTTGAAGGTTTGGAATCTTTAGGATTTCATGGAGAGAATGAGTCAGGACAGATAACAAGTTCTTCTAATGAAGAATATAAGCTTCCAGCTCAATTAGTTCAGAGATACATTAAAGGTAAATATGATGGAGAGTCCGATATGGTGACTTTCATGGATTCCGATGTGATATGAGAATTTTGATTAAATTTTTTCTACAGTTCCCTGTGGTTCACGGCTTGTTGTCCTTCTATCCATTCTGAAGACCCTCTTTGAGAGAGAAGCATCCTATAAGGTGAGGCCGTCTTTCTATTTCCCAAATGTTCATTGTTCTATACACGCTGTAATGGTGTTCGTTCCCTAAATTTCTGCACATTTAGGTATTATAGGAATTGTGCTTGTCATCAGCACACGATCTAGCATGTGCTTTTGTATTGGTAAAGTTCTGGTTAGATAAGTTGATGAACTACAGAGCAACACTTTCGTTCACATTTGCAAGTTCACGTAAGGAGTCTTAAAAGTTATTTCCTTGAATTCTGCAATCCAGAGTGTCAGATAGAAAGAAAATTAGACACCAAAGAGCCCTTCAATAATTAAATGTGTAGTACTTATTATGAAGCTGCTCTTGTAACACGATGCAGCACACTAAAAGTTTGGGGGACCATTATGAGTTTGGTTTGTAGGAGTTGCCTATGGTTTATTCTTTAAAATAATTTCCATATCTTCATATAATTCTAAAGTATTATTCCATACTGAGCGCTTTCCTTTAGTCGGGAGAATACCATGACTCTCTCTTTCTCTCTTTCCCACGGAAGAGAATGTCATTGTTTATCATTTAAACGAACCTGTTAGAAATAGTAGGTTGTATTACTTCAGTGCATAATATCTCATCCTCACTGTTTCTGACGTCAAGCATTCATTTGACAGATTGTGGTGTTCTTTTCAACATGTGATGCAGTTGATTTTCATTATTCACTGCTTAGTGAATTCCCATCCCTGCCTAAAATGCAACCAGATGCAGAACTTCAACAACTATTTGTGAAATGCAAAGTTTTTAGGTTACACGGAAACATGGAGCATGAGGACCGGAGAACTACGTTCCAGTCCTTCAAAACAGATAAATTAGCTCTTCTGTTATCCACCGATGTTGCCGCCAGAGGCTTGGATTTTCTGAAAGTTAGATGTATTATACAGTATGATTCTCCAGGGGAGGCTACCGAATATGTGCACAGGTGCCTTGTGTCTTTTTGGAATTCTCTTTTATTTGGGTGGCTAACGATGCCGCTGTATTTAAATTATTGTCTTCCGGACTAAGTTTTTCTGTTCTCTGGGTGTGTGCATGTTGGGTTTGACATGAACGAGAGAGAAAAAGAGATAAGAAATATTATTGAACTAATCAAAAGGCTTAAATCGTAAAAATGCTTTATGGAATATTTATAGAACAAAATTCAAAACCCTAATTAATCATAAAGACTAACCTATTCTCAAGACAAATAACAAAATAACAACATAATCTCACAGCTCACATAATCTCACAGCTCACATAATCTCACACCCCCCTCAAACACATAATGTGAGCCCAGAGAGTTGCGAGAATTTGTAAGTAAAAATTGGAAACGAGCAAAAATACGAGTCTTGGTAAAGAAGTCGACAAGTTGCAAGGATGAGGAAACAAAAAATAGTGTAATAGTACCCATCTGAAGATGTTGGCGAATAAAGTGGCAATCAATTTCTATATGTTTCGTACACTAATGAAAAATAGAATTGTAAGCAATTAGGATGGCATTCTTATTGTCATAAGAGAGAGAGGTATGAGACAACAAAAAGATACCTAAACCAGAGAGTAACCATATGTGCCAAATAATCTCAGTGGTAGCATGTGCCATACCACGATATTTAGCTTTAGCAATAGTGTGAGCAATAATTGGCTATTTCTTGCTTTTTCAAGAAACGAGAGAGAGTCACTGATAAGATTTAAGCTAAGAAAGAAGATCGAGAGCTCTGTGAAAAAGAAGAAATTTATTGCTACCGAATTAACGAAATTTTTCCACATCCCCTGTTCTCCCCTGTTTCCCTCTGTATACGGCTTCTCAGCTCAGGCACCGACGAACTACCTCTCATCTCCCTAACTAACTTTCGAATATAAGCTAGCTAACTCATAACAAACTAACGACTCTCATTTCCTGACTACTAACTACCATTTATTACAATTCCTTACATTTTTGCCCCCTTCGAAATAGACTTATCATCAAGGTTGAAACTCCGAAATTTTTTTCTCGAAAACTGCCCAATCCTCCCACGATGCATCCTACTTGAATGAATTCGACCACTGGACGAGAATTTGAGTCACCGGTTGATTGCCCCTTTTAACCAACCTTCTGTTCAATATAGAAATGGGTACCACCTTCATTTTGCTCTCTAGATCCGTAGGCGGCAATTGCTGCTGCACCACCACATGTTGGCCCAAGTGTTTCTTTAACCAGGACACATGAAAAACATGATGCATTTCAGAGTTCGCTGGTAATTGAAGTTTATATGCCACCTTTCTAATCCTTTGGCAGATACGATTGGTACCAAAATATCGTGGAGGAAGTTTGAAATTTCTTTGAAGGGCCACTAAAGATTGTCTATAAGGTTGGAGACGAAGATACACCCAATCACCCACCTCAAATTCTCTATCAGTTCTGTGGCTATCCGCAAATTTTTTCATTCAATTTTGGGTCTGTTGAAGGTGCTCTTTCAAACATTCCATCATAATCCTCCTATCCCTGAATATTTCATCCACTGCTGCAACATTAGATTCCGTCAACCAAACTTGGCTAGGGTGAGGAGGAGCCTGCCCATAAACAGCTTCAAAGGGAGTCAACTTTGTAGCCGAATGATAAGAAGTATTGTACCACAATTCGGCAAGAGCTAACCAATTTGCCTAACTTCGAGGCTTATCAGCTACCATACACCTTGTAGATGGTTAAACGAGCAATGCATCTTAAAGTACTTGACTCGAGCAAGTGACTCGAGCGAATGGGTCGAGTGACTCAACAGCCAAGTAACTCGAGGGGCGAGTAACCGAGTTAGCCGAGTGGATCAGAGAGGAGTAGTTCAACTAGTGGATTCATGTGCGCCAGGAGTCGGATAGCATAAGATCTAAGTAAATGGTGCAAGCACACGGTTCGGAAGTTACCACACGGTGCTTGGCTTAACCTATACGACATCCCAGCTTACAAGAACTAGGGAATTGTTTGTCGTAAAAGAGTCTGGAAGACTATGGGCGCCAATTTTACACCAACTACTCGAGCGGATGACTCGAGCGAAAGACTTGTGTATGGCTTGGGTGAACGGCTCGAATAAATAGTATGACTATTGACTATTGAACGGCTCAAATAAGTAGTAAGACCAATTGTCCAAATGATAAGTCAGAGTAACTCAATAACTGAGTCACTCGATGATTAAGTGACTCGATAGTCGAGTCACTTGAAGAAACCAAGTAGCTCGGATTAATTCGAGCCTATCAAAAGTCATGCAGTTCGCCGATGCAAATAAATCACTATGCCGAGTTGATCGAAGGGACACAAGAGGCACGAGTGGCTTAATGATCGGACGGTTCGATGGGTTCAGGATACTCGAACAAGGGAAGGTCGAGTAACTCAGACTAGAGTCACTCGACTCTAAGTCACTCGGGTAAGGCCATATTTGTCTCATTAATGAGACACGTGCGTAATGCAGTATTTAGAATGCTCGAGCAACAAAAGGTGACCTGCTCGAGCCGTGCTGAGCCGAGCCACTGAGGTCGCTGCCAATTGCTCGGATACCTGGTATAACTATTTACTGGTTAAAGTAAACAACGTTCCATAGCACAGACTATGGAATGTAGCTCCGATTACAGACGGAGACATTTCACAGCACAAACTGTGAAGTATAGCACATACTACGACAGTAGCTCTAACTACTTGCCATGGCATAGACCATGAAGACAGCACAGACTGTATTATTACCATGGCACAGACCATGAAAACAGCACAGACTGTATTATTACCACGACGCGGGTCGTGAAGACAGCACAGACTGTAACGTAGCTCTGACTACCTAATCATGATGACATAGCATCTACTATGTGGCTCAGCATAGACTGAACAACCAAGATATAGCACAGACTATATGATTATAGATTGCTTTGAGAATCGAAAGACTGTGCTAGAGGCAATGAAGACAATGGCAGTACGATCCTGCACAAGACGTTGGGAGACATGTGGTTTGGCGGCTAAGGAAAGGGATTTGTCGAGCCACGAAGCCTACCCACTCGAGTCACTCGACCCGAGTTGGCCGGGTACCCACGTGACACTCGTCGGCCGACCTAGTTGAGTTGGAATAGTTCAATTGGTTGATTATTGGATAGAATCTCTTGATTCTCCGATATCGCCTTTCCTGATCCGATTCGATCTCTTGGAAGAGTACTATCCGAACTCCAACATATCTCATCTGAGTGCTATAAATAGGGGGGATAGTCATGCTTTCGAATCAATCAGATTTTGATAGCGGAATACATTCATATTGCCGGTAT
The DNA here is from genome assembly GCA_034768845.1 of Heliamphora exappendiculata. Taxonomy (NCBI): domain Eukaryota; kingdom Viridiplantae; phylum Streptophyta; class Magnoliopsida; order Ericales; family Sarraceniaceae; genus Heliamphora; species Heliamphora exappendiculata. The sequence continues at coordinate 19,920,961 of JAOTRH010000018.1, read as the reverse complement.
TCCAAACTCAGTTAGCCCTTCTCCTTCACCCAATCCCGTCTCTCTTCGTTCTATGTTTTTTTTTCCTGATCGCATTTGCAAATTTCACCTTTTTACATTCGTTCTTTACTTGTTATATCTAAAGGACCCTACACACCTCAAATAATTCTCCAAGGCACCTATTGAGTACCTTCGACTGGCCATCACTTTGATGGTGATAGCTAGAACTAAGGTTCAATTGAACCTCCAAAAGAGTAAAAAGTTCCTTCCAGAATTTGCTTGTAAAGACTGGATCTCGATCCAAAACTATGCTTGTAGGCAACCCATGTAGCTTATAAATGTTATTAAGAAATAATCGAGCTACCTCGGCAGCTATGTAGGGATGGGATAATGATAGGAAATGAGCATACTTGCTTAACCTATCAATGACTACTAGGATCACATTCTTTCCTTGGGAGTTTGGGAGGCCCTCTATAAAATCCATAGCTATAGCAGTCCAATTATTCTGTGGTATAGGAAGGGGCTGTAGAAATCCAGGAGTTTTTATATTCTCAATTTTCATCCTTTGACAAGTATCACAATGGCTGATATGAGCTTGAGTTTTCTTCATCCCTTTCCATTAAAAAGATCTTTTGATCCTATGTAGTGTCTTGGTTATACCCGAATGTCCCCCAATAGCAGAATTATAGAATTCTTGGAGGATCTTGTTCCTTAGTTCAGCATTACTCCCTACCACCAACTTACCTTTATAAGTCAGCAAATCATTCTCCCATGCATAACCAGAGCTGGACTGAGTGGTTCCTTGAAGCAATCCTTGAATGAGTTGTTGTAGAGCTGGGTCCTGAGCTACGCTGGCCTTCAATTCCTCCACCCACTTGTGTTGCAACACTGAAATGGCACTTAACCCTCCAGAATTGTTCTGGTTTTTCAAGTTAGCAGAATGTTGCTCTTCATTCAACTTCGAAAGAGCATCAACTACCAAATTTTCCTTACCCCTTTTGTAGATAATTTCATAATCAAAACCCAATAATTTGGCCAACCATTTTTTCTGTGAAGGAGTTGAAATTCTCTGCTTCAATAGGTACTTGAGGCTGTGATGATCTGTCTTGTTTATGAAATGTTTGCCAAGTAAATAGTGCCTCCACCTTTGGATTGCTATTACCACAGCTAGCAATTCCTTTTCATATGTGGACAGTGCTTAATTTTTAGGTGCTAACGATTTACTCATAAAGGCTATTGGCCTTCCTTCTTGCATGAGGACTGCTCCTTGAGCTTGAAGAAGGCTGCCTCAGCCTGATCATTCCATTTAAAGGCATCCTTTTTTAAAAGGTCTGTGAGTGGTCTGGATACCTTTCCATAATTTTGATCAAATCTTCTATAGTACCTAGTAAGGCCCAAGAAACCTCTGAGAGACTTTAAATTGGTGGGTACAGGCCATTGCAACATGCATTGGACCTTGGCTGAGTTAGCAGCCACCCCTTGGGCAGAGATCAAATGGCTAAGATAGTCTATTTCAACCTTACCAAAGCTGCGTTTAGATCTCTTAGCATATAATTGGTTGGATCTTAACAACTGCAGGGTGGTTTCCACATGGCTGAGGTGCTCCCTCCAATTGTGGCTATATATGAGGATATTATCGAAAAATACCAAAATGAGTTTTCTCAAGAAAGGTTTGAATATATCATTCATTAAGGACGGAAATGTTGATGGAGCATTGGTTAGCCCAAAAGGCATAACCAGAAATTCGAAATGCTCATCATGTGTTCTGAAAGCAGTTTTATGGCTGTCCAATTGATGCACTTTGATCTAGTGATAACCAGATCTTAAGTCCAACTTAGAGAAATAACAAGCACCACACAGCTCATCCAACAATTCATCAATAATGGGAATGGGAAACTTATCCTTAATTGTGATTTTGTTTAAAGCTCGGTAGTCCACACAAAACTTCCAAGTATTGTCTTTCTTCTTTACTAACTGTATTGGGGATGAGAAGGGGCTGGTACTTGGCCTAATAATGCTAGTAGATAGCATTTCTTGTAACAGTTTTTCTATTTCAATTTTTTTGAATATAAGAACACTTGTATGGTCGAACATTTACTGCTTCAGCCCCTGGTTGTAATGGTATCCTATGAACATGTATTCTTGATTGGGGCAAGCCTTTAGGTTCGGCAAACACATCATAATACCTTTGAAGAATCACTTCCAGCTCCTGGTTTGGGGAGTCTGTTTCCAGATGGCCTGCCTGCTTCTTGGGCTGAATGTAGCATAAACAGCTGAGCTACTGCTCTTTGAGAGTTCTTATGCAACAACTTGTTATGGTTCTTACAGTGGATCAACTTCAACTCTCTTAGTTTACTACCCCTCAGTACATGCCTCCTTCCGTTCCACTTGAACTCCATGGTCAAGTCTTTAAAGTCCTAAGTCACAGGTCTAAGGGTTGACAGCCATTGGACTCCTAACACCATATCGCATCCACCCAATGGCAGGATTCTCATATTAGTATTAAATTGATTTCCCTGCATCTCCCAACTAAAATTTTTACACTGAGCAACACTGCTCAATTTTTCTCCATTAGCCACCGTGACTGATAGTGGATAAGTAGGATGTACCTCACATCCAGTCCTTTTTGCAACACGAGGGTCCAAGAAATTGTGAGTACTACCAGAATCTATGAGGATTATGACTAACCTCTTCTTGATATTTTCTCTGATTTTCATAGTTCGATAAGAAGTGTTTCCTGTCAATGCGTGAAGAGAAATCACCATTTCCTCTTCTTTTTCAACCTCTGGTTCTTTCACCTGCTCATTTAAATCTTCATCCGAATGTTCTTCCTTCATCTCTTCTTGTTCAGCCTCCAATAGAAAGAATTGTCTTTTCTTACAGATATGCCCTCTCACATATTTCTCATCACAGTTAAAACATAGCCCTCTTTCCTTTCCTCCCAATCCTTCCCAGATAGTCTTTTAATAGGGATGTTCAGTTTATTAGCAGGAATAGGTGGCCCATGATGGGTTACCTTCTGTTCTCCATTGTTACTAAACTTTGGTTGGAAGCCCGCTTTGTTTCTCCTACTAAGAGCCTCACAGCTCTCTTCTTGCAATCTAGCAAGCCCAATGGCTTGAGTAAGGTTATTAGGTTAAAACATTTGTACCCCTTTCCTGATCTCCTCCTTGGGGCCACTGATGAAGCAGCTGACATAAAAACTCTCCGGCAACCCAGATGTTTTGTTGGCCAATTGTTCGAAACTTTCTTGAAAAGTCCTAACATCCCCCGTCTGTTTGAGCTTCGTAAGATTTCCCACAGCATCTTCATAAGGATTTGGGTTGAAACTTTGAACGATTGATTCCAAAAATTCTCTCTAAAGCCATCTGTTTACGCAAGTTTTTTCAAACCACTAAAACCAAGACAAAGCTTTGCCATCCAAGTGCCGCAATGCAATTCTGACCTTCTGTGTTTCTTCAATTTGATTGAATTCAAAAAATCTCTCACATTTGTAGATCCATCCTGACGGATCTTCCTCATTGAATCTTGGGAAATCTACTTTGGCAAATCTTGAATTAATTGAATTGGTATGATTTCTGTTACCTGCTGCCGTCGTATTAGAATTCTCTCCATGCTCTGAAGGTGTGTTTAAGATCTTGGAAGCAATTTGGTCGTACTTCATATTCATGCTAGCAAGAAGTAGCTTAATATCTTCAATGGCGTCTCCGTGTTTCTCTGAACTTTCCTTTAAGCTTCTGATTGAATTTTCCACGCGTCTTAATTCTTGCGACCTAGTCCCCTTTGCCATTGGATCTTCACAGGTCAAGAACCGAAGGCTCTGATACCAAATGATAGGATTCAAGCTAAGAAAGAAGATTGAGAGCTCTGCGAAAATGAAGAAATTTATTGCTACTGAATTAACAAAAATTTTCCACATCCCTTGTTCTCCCCTGTTTCCCTTTATATACGGCTTCCCAGCTTAGGCACCGACTAACTACCTCTCTTCTCCCTAGCTAACTTTCGAATATAAGCTAACTAACTCCTAATAGATTAACAACTCCCATTTCCTGACTACTAACTACCATTTATTATAATTCCTAACAGTCATCAAGAAACACAAAAACTAGTTGTGAACTTGCAATTCGAGACAAGCATCTTTGGGAAGAAGAGTAAAGTAGGTGAGGCGCTCAAGAAACACAAAATGGCGAGAAACATAGAGCCGTTTGGACACATGATCATAACAACGATACTTTTCTGTTGAAGACCATACGCCAAAAAGACATTGTTGAGCGGGCACTACGTTTATTGCGCTATCGTTTCGTAAGGAGGCCAAAACAAATATGACTAAATACACATAACGAGTAATTAGGAATATGACTGATGAGTTTTTCACAAGGGGAGATGCTAGAAAGAAGATGAGTGGGCGTGTGATTAAGAAGGTATGCAACAGTAGCAAAGGCTTCATCCCAAAAAATGGCAAGGCGAGAAGTGGATAGAAGGGAGCGAGCTGTGTCAAGAATGTACCGATGTTTTCTTTTGGCTCTACCATTTTGTTTTGGGGTATTAGAGCAAGAAGATTGATGAATTGTGTAAGATGTAACTAGGAAGTCAATAAATTCATCGAGAAAATACTCCCCGCCTAAATCAGAATGAAGGTCTTTATGGTGATGGAAAATCGAGTGTGACCTATGGAGTGAAAGGTGCGGTAAATGCAGAAAAAAAATCAAATTTTTGTGACATGAGATAGACCAAACAAAATTGGCTATAATCATCAACAAAAGTAACATAATACACATACTCACTTTTTGTTGCTTTCACTAATTGGTAAAGAGATGTAGACAGGGAAATGCTTTCACTAAAAGGTAAAGCTTATATTTTTGTAAGTTTACAACCATTACACTTAGAAATGTCAGTAGCATACACTTCACATAAGCAAATAACCTAACTCGGAATGCCAAAGATAAAAAGGAGAGGAATACTGATCTAAGTGGAACGAAGACAGAGGTGCAAATGAATGATAGACATGAATGCACAAACTCTCTTAAAACATATAAATCACCAACCTTGTGCCTGGTCCCAATTTGCATTTAGGACGTCTGGTCAAGAACGACAAAACTAGAGAAAGAAAATAAAACATCAGAACCCTAATCAGAAAGTTGACTAAAAGATAGCAAACTAATGAACAACTGATGTACAAAAAAAATCAGGAATAAACAAAGAAGACGATGAGGAAGGAAAAATTGAGCCAATAGAAACAACATGCATAGAAGAGCAATTTGCAGTAGAGAAAGTGATGGGAGAAGAGGGAGAAACAATGACCTAGATAGGACAAATTTAGTGTCATATGATTAGAAGAACCAGAGTAAAAATTCCAAATAGTGGGTGAATACTAGCGAAGTAAGAACCATACAAACCTGAATGGGAAGGGGTCATAGCAAAAACATTAGTTTGGGACCCAGATGAGGCAAGCATTGGTTGAAACTGCTCAAACGGACATTTATAATAACAAAATCTTCCATGCATGAGTCAAAATATCACAACTTTGTGCCAAGGGATTTTCAAAATCCGTGAGCCTAGTTAAAATATCACAATTCCAGCCAAGAGATATTCAAAATATCATATCAAGAGAGATTCAAAATTATCGTGCCATGATATATTCAAAATCTCGTGTCAAGAGTTTTTCAAAATCGCATACCAAGAAATGAAACACAAATTAATATCTTATATTTCTGTGCCAATCGAAATCCAACCCCGATGCAAAAAGGAAAACCAAATGCGAGGACAGAGGAGTCTGACAAGTTTGCTGGTACTGGTCGAGGGGTTCGACAAGGACCCCTGTGCTGGTAAGGCTCAACGAAGGTCGTTGAATCAAGATCTTGTTGGGTTCGGTTGCAGTAAGAAAATCAGATCTCCTTTCTACTTGTAAAAGTTGATCCAGTGGTCGACAATGGCCGAAGTGTGATCTACGAGCATCATCGGCGATAGAAGCTTGTCTGGTGAGGGTCACTAATCATCAAAGAAAAGTTTTTGAAGTCGGCTGAGGCTAGGTGTTGCAGATGTGGGGCTGGGTAGGACACAGGCTAGTCAAAAAGGTCCTATCGAGGGTTTCCGGTGGTTGGAAGATGGTCGGTGAGGGCTGCCAGTGGTCGAAAGGTGGTCGGTGAGGGTTTGGGGAAGGTCGCCAGCGGGCTAAAATTGATTGGCAAGGATCGCTAACGATGGGGGATGGATCGTACAGACAATAGAGGCGGCTAGGGTTTATGAATTGCAGCTGTGGTTGCAATGGAGAGGCTACAATTTTCGATTGATGAACTACTCCTCGGGCAAGTCACCTGCTTTAATATCATGATACAAACGAAAGAGAAAAAGAGAAATGAAATATTATTGAGTTAATCAAAAGGCTTAAAATGTAAAGATGGTTTTCAGAATTTTACAGAACAAAACTCATAACCCTAATTAGTCATGACGATTCATCGACCCTCAAGACAAATAACAAAATAATAGCATAACATAACAAAAGCTCACATAATCTCAAAGGGTTGGAATATCACTTGCAAACATCAATTCTAATTTTGCCTAACCTTGTATGTGCTAATGTCTTCCACTTGCTGTGTTTTTCAGAAGCTTCATACACTAAAGCAGTCAGGACTTGTCGATCGCTCAAAAGTCTTCACCTTGGGATCCCAGTAGTCAAACCACTATGCTTGTTCCTCACCCTCTTGCCAATCCAATCCATATGCTAAAGTTGTCTTGACTTGTCAATCCCATTTTAGTGTCTTGACCATCGAGAATGATCATTAAGAGATATTTTTTGTTTCCCTTAACCTTATTCATTTACTGGTAGTTTGTATGATTTACTAGATGATTCTCATGGCCTGGAGGTTTCATGCCTGGTCTATTACAAGTGTAATCTACTCCATGTGTCTCTTGAACAGCTTGTCAAGATTAACTTGACAGAAGGTATTTGGGTCTGATGCTACCATTAATCTGTGTTGCAGGGTTGGTCGAACTGCTCGCTTGGGGGAAAGGGGAGATTCTTTGTTATTTTTGCAACCAGCTGAAATGGATTATTTGCAAGACCTGAAGAAACATGGTGTGTCGCTAATGGAGTATCCCCTTCTCAAAGTGTTGGATAGTTTCCAGCTGTATGGTCAGAAGCCCCATATCAAACGGTTTGTTTCTGTAGAAATGCATCCATGGGTGCTTACTTTACAGAAGACACTTGAATCCTTTATCTTGGCAGAGGTATGACCATCCTTTATTGATCTTGTTTAAATTTGAAACTAATCATTTCTGCATATTGTAGAGTTAATAAGTTGGTGGTCAGCGTACCCCTCCTCTTTTCATGGTGCATATCGTATTGGCGTGCTTTCGGGTATCATTTTGGATTAACTACTACTAATATGATATATTTACCAAACAAACAATTCAAACAATGCCCAAATGAAGAATCCATAAGCAAAACCAACACAGAAAGTTAGCAAAAATCTCCTATTGTATCAAGCAAACACCCATCTGTATATTGTATACATGTATAAACACTAAAGTAAGAGATATCTGCTCCTCGTATTATGCATCAATGTGTTCAATCATTACCGAAGAAATAACCCGGAATGAAACCAACTTAGAAGCTTCACATAGCCACACCCAATAAAATGCACATATAAACATATGGCTTTGAGAAACAAAACCCGGCTATTTCAAACTCATGAAAACAATAAACAATAAACAACATCAGTGGCAACGAATAATAGCAACAAGCAATGAAAATAAATTAAAATTCTTACCTTATCCTACATTCATGTCAAAAGACTTGTAATCATCAACATCCATGTCATCATGGATTACTGTAAAACTATTTTATTGCATTAGTTGTTTACAAAGATAACGTTTTTCATTTTATAAGAATAAAAAGCATGACAACACAAATCAAAATAGAGTTTCCAGTACCTTTATACTCGAGCGCATAACCAACTTTGAGCCCACACCAGTGTCTCCAAAGTCTTAGTACGAACTCTGCTACAATATGGACTCACTACCCTGCTACGAGTGCTAAAAGTAGATTCTGAAGCAATAATAAATAAGGGTATGTCTAACACATCCCTAGCTATGGCTAACACATCTCTAACTATGGAAGACAAAGTGTTATAACATTTTCAATTATAATAGAGATGTGTGTCTATTGACTTTAAATCAAGAGGCATGACCATTGGGTTTAAACCAAGAGATGTGATCAATTGGTTTACACCAAAGGGTATGATCATTAAAGAAAAGGTGTAGCCATTGGTACTAATGGTCATGAATCCATGCTTATATAAAAGAAGAGTGTTGTAACATTTTCAATTATAATAGAGAGGTATGTCTATTGCGTTTGACTCAAGAGGCATGATCATTGGGTTTAAACCAAGAGATGTGATCAATGGGTTTATACCAAAGGGTATGATCATTAAAGAAAAGGTGTAGCCATTGGTACTAATGGTCATGAATCCATGCTTATATAAAAGTTAGGGGGTTGACATAGAGAACTTATAAAATTTCTATGTTCTTTCTGTCTACTCATTTATCTTTTACTTGAAGGATCAGAAAATCCGAAGATGTTCGGGTCTGGCTTTGTTTTGTGCATAATGTCATCAAACAACAGTTAATTGAGATTGGGCTTCATTGTATCTTGGAGTCGGATTCACGGTTAACTCGATACACACCACCTAGAGGGGCGAATATCGAGCGTTTTCTTAATGCACCTTGAAGCAATCCTTAATTTATCTCCATCATCATTTTCTTCTATCCTGAATTCAGAATTTGCACTAACACAAAGTTGGGTACTTAGTCCATGTGAAGTGCAAAGGCAGCTTACTGCTGCTAAGATTTTTTAAAATGGTGAAAATCGGGAAATGTCCTAACCTTAGGACTTAAGGACCATTTATAGCCAACATCATTGTCATAGTCTTAAATAAATATTAGGGGCATAATTGTGAAAATATACAATTAAAATAACCAGGCGGGGATGTGGGTGGGGATAACTAAAACCAACTCCTCACCATTTTCAGACGAGGATTTCCATTTTCTTTCCTGAATCCTAACTGAGATTTGAAACTATGCAAAATGACGTTGTGAAAATATCACGATAGATTAGATAACGTTCTAACAAATGAGATAAACACTCGAATCCACAAAAAATTTTGAATTCTCAAAGATAAAGAGAATAAATTCTAAGTATTATTGATGAAAAAGTTGAAAAGCCTTAGGCTTATCCCCCTATTTATATAGAGAAATCCTAACTCTAGTTGGAAAATAATTTTCTAATTCAAATAAGGAATAATTCCTAATTTGAATGAGGAATAATATTGGGTTAATTACTTACAAATCAAGGAGAATAATAAAAGGAAACAAAAGAATTAACAGCTTGACTAGAACATGCCATAAAAAATAATTCCTAAAGAAAACAAATTCTAAAAATAATCGTTTCCATAAATAAAATATTGTCAACCACTCAAATTTTTTTTAGCCCTTGTCGATCCAATTTCTCTAAGAAATCGTTTGTCACTTGTTCTATATCACGAAAATTCAACTTTTATTTAGCGGGAGGCGGGCTAGTTTGTCATCCGTACAGATAGGGCACCAATATACTTGCAAATAGACATTATTCCAGATCGAAAATTAAGCCAAAATGCTATTGATTGTGATAGCCCAAATCTGTTGATTAGGAAATTGTAAGGTAATATATAATAAATCACCAGCTTACTACTAAGTAACCTAAACTTAAGTTTTAGGACCAAGTTGGTAGGCTCATTTTCATTAGTTACTGAACTGGCATTGGTTTGTCATTACAAGTGTCAAGTAATATCAGAACTGACCTTGGTCTCACGATAAACTCCTTAAAAGGTGGAGGATTTGAGTATCCAGAGAGTGATATAGGCACTGGGTAGTGTACCATTGTACCATGTGTCCACCTGTTGTCTATTCTGTTGTTGCATATGACCCGATGTTTCCCATTAGACTGTGAGAAGTTGTGTCGTTTGTCACAATGAGTATGTTGCGGAATTAAAGGGGGGAGACCGTCATATCTCACATTGGCGGGTTAGAAAATTGTAAAGTAATATATAACGAGTCACCAACTTGCTACTAAGTAACTTGAACTTAAGTTTTTCTTTGTTCCAACACTGCCTCTAAATGCTAAAATTTTTCAATATAAGACTCGGTAGAAGTTATTGTTTAGAAAATTGTAAAGTAATATACTTACTAGAAGTTGTCAACCAGTCTGGAGAGATTATTGTTTAGTGAATCATATTTTACCCATGTCCATGATCAATGCATTTCAAGTTTAGCCTTCCTGGGGTCTAGGCTAGTGTGCTCTGCAAAGATTAGATCTCATAGAGTTCAATTCCCATTCTCAAACCAAAGGGTAAAGTTTGTATTGGAGGATTGATGGGCCCATTGAACTATTTATCCAGAGTAATCTTTGCATCCCATGTTTGGATGCAAAATAGCGGTCCGAACAAATACTCCGGATTGCACACACAATTCCTTATATGAGGAATAACTAGTGGCAAGGAAAGGGTGGGATAGAGGGGAAAGGATTAGAGAGGAAGAAATTAATCATGGAAAAATTCCTCTTAATCCTCCTGTTAACGTGAAAGAGAAAAAATGATTAGAAAGATGAGAGCGCTTAAGTCTAGGGTTATCTCCTCTATGTTTTTATATTAATCTCAATATTATATTGACAGAAAGGACCATCAACACTACTAATCAAGCTGGTGTATGTATATCATATGTACCTAACTTGTTACAAATATACCACACTTGGGAACCACACAAAGACTATTGAAACAAATTTACCAATTGATCCACTGACTTTACATGACTTGTATGAATTATATTTTGTGATAATTTTTTTCGGATAAAATGACAATTAATCTTAATATGCTTCGCTCTGTTATGAAATACTGGGTTAGATGCAATGTGAATTACAACTTGGTTATCACATAACAAATTTATAGGATAACGATGCTCAATCCCAAGTTCTTTTATCATATGTTTCAACCAAATCAATTCACATGTAGTATGAGTTATAGCTCTATATTTCGACTCAGCAATGGATCTGGCCACCACTATTTGCCTTTATTTTTTCGTGACACAAAATTACCTTCAACAAATATACAGTAACCAGTAGTCGACCTTAATGGCGAACATAATGGATCTCCCTATCAATTATTTGTGTTTGATATTGGAGGATATTTGAATTTTGTAAATTTTAATTATTCTAAATTTTAGTTTAAATTTTAGTTTGTCTAGATAGGATTGGTTTGTTTTGATAAGATTTGATTATGTTAGATTTGTTTAGAAATGATAGGTTTGTTTTATTTTTATCTTTATTTCTTGTTAATCTTAATGGTTTATTTAAAGGCTTTAAGTTTGTATTTTAGATCATTGAATGATTGAATAAAAATTGTTTCAGTTAGAGTTAGCCTATGTTTGGACTAGCCTTTTTTTGTAAAAAAGTAGATGTAAAAGCATGTGAAAAAAGTTAATTGAAACCAAACAAGTAGGCTTTTAAAGAGGCTTTTAAGCAAAAAGTCTCTCAAAAAAGCTATTCCAAACATAGGCTAAGCTTGTGTTTAAACTAGTTTTTTTTTTTTGGGTAGGCTTTTAGGCTTTTTAGCTTTTTTTGTAAAAAAATAAATGTAAAAATATATGAAAAAAGCTAACTTAGGCAAAAGTGGGCTTTTTAGGAGGCTTTTAAGAAAATAGCCTCCTAAAAAAGCTAAGCCAAACATAGGCTTAATGTAGATTCCACTTCAACCCTAGGTGTAGATACCTAAAGATTTGTTCGCGATTGTCCTGCATCAGATCACCCATCAGAAGGACAGCCAGCCCAATCAAAATCTGTATAGCCTTCAATCCTAGTAGGTATGACCTGGTGCAATTTTTAAGATATATCAAAATGCGCACAATAGTATCCCAATAACTAGTCTGTGGGGCATCCAAAAATTGACTAACCACACTCACTGCAAAAGAAATATTTGGTTTAGTAACAGTTAGATAATTTAGCTTTCCAACTAAACGACGATATCGTCCGGGTCCTTCTAGCAAGTCACTCTGATCAACCATCTTAGTGTTGGGATCCATAGGAGTGTCTATAGGTTTTGACCCCAACATCCCTATTTCACTCAACAAATCAAGATTCACATACTTTATTTGAGATAACGAGATACCATGGCGCGACCTAGTGTCACGGGGCGACACTTTAGTGGCGCAGCGGAATTTTTCCCCGTGTGGCATTCGAACTCCATCTAGCCCGAATCC
>JAOTRH010000018.1:19883531-19908597 GCA_034768845.1 Heliamphora exappendiculata | reverse complement strand
AAAATAATTTTATAATTAAATTATATTTAAAATGCATTTAGGCACAAATAATTGCTATTTATGTATGCTATATATTATAACTTATTTATTATTATTATTTTTAACTTAATGATCATGTTATTAATTACATATATTGAAACTTATAAATAAAATTTAAAATGAACAACTTGAATTGTAGGCAAGTATTATTTTAGTTCATCTAAAAAAAAATAACGTGAAATTAATACAAAACTAAAATAATTTGTGATTTCTTAATTTAATATTGTTATATACAAATTTAATAATTTTTAAAATTTTTATTTAAATAAATATAAAATAATTTTAGTTCAATATTTTGTCTACATGTATAATTTATATTATCTTAATTTTTATTAATTTAATTAAATTTTAAATATTTTAATTTATTATAAAAATATATTTATTTTATTTTGTGCATAACACGTGTTGTTAAAAATTATAGTATATACTATATAGATGCTTTACTGGAACCCTCACATTAATATATTAAAGACTAAAAGTTTGTTGCCTAAACAATCATTAATCAATGCTTAACTTTTAATCGAAACGCATTAATTTCGGAATGCCAAGGTTTATGTCGCCATCTCAAAAATCTCCGGCTTTTGCGGCCAGTGGCAGCGTGACTACGATGAGATTCTTATCTTTTTCAATACTTTTTTTTTTTAAAATTTCTCAACACGAAATTCTCACCATTTTTTAGTCACAAAAAATATTGAAAAAATAGTTAATTATTGTCTGCTGCAAATCTGACATTCAAAAAGTTAATATTAACTCAAAGTAAAGAATTGGTTTGATATGTATTATAATATGTGGATTATTATTAATTAATAATTTAAATTTAAAATTTTGAATCGTGTTATTTGACTATTTATTTATGTTTTTGGATCCATAATTTATTATTTGAGTAGCTAAATGTTGTTAAGCAAATTTTGATTCTTTTGAGAAGGCTTCGTAAGAGTGTAAATAAAAAAGTAAATGTTTTGAAAAGAAAAAAAAGATTATAAAATTTGTATATTTTGTACAAGTAACAAGATGTTATTTATAATCATAATTAAGAAAGAATTTGAGTCATGTGACGAGTCAGAGACAAACTCCAACTAATCTGATACCTAAAAAAAAAATTTGAGTGAGACATTTTATAATTTTTATATTGTGATTTTTTTTATTTTAAATTTAATTTTCTATCTTTTTAAAATGTAAAACTGTTGATTAAATTTTTATATTCAAATTTTGCTAACATATTCATTTGAATAGATATTATTGCTAATTCACTTAATTTTTTGGCAATACAGTAAATTTTAAGTGAGATGTACAAATTTTTATTTTGAAAAAACTCATTTTAGGGAAGCAATTGAGTAACAAATTTTATAAGCAATGCATGTATTTCAAAAATAATCTATTTTTTTCTGGTCTTGTTTAACAAGCACTTTCCTTTTTTATTATTTTTATTTTTATAGTAAAGATTCTATAAAAAAAAAAAATTAAAACGTTTCACTTCCTCGCTTTTCAACAACTTTATTAGTGGTTTTCAGAATTTATTATTTTAAAACAATGACATCACGATTCAAAAATATGCATTATAATTAGATTTTAACATTTTAAAAATAGTTTTTTTTATTTAGGTATTAAAATCGAGTTTTAAATCGACATAAAAATATTAAAAAAACAAATTTTTGACTTTCATTTTAATACCGAGTAACTTAGAGTGATTCTAAATGTGTATAAACTGGCCTATGAATTAATTTTTAAAAAATTAATCGAAATATATATAAATTGATTTAAATATTTTGAAATATCAAAAAAATATATGTATAATTATTTATACATCATATATAAATATTTTTAATTTTTCCGCAGCATTTTTTGTACTTTATTAGAATCACCCAACAACTTCACTTGGAGTTTTTACCTTTTCAAGCTAAATAGCTAATTTTTAAACCATTTGCAAAATAAATATATAATTGGGCCCTACTAATCACTATCTAAATTAGTGATGGTTGGCAAAGAAGGAAAAAATAATTATAATTTTAAATCATTACAAATTTTGATACATCTTTGACAAATATTAATGTAATTTACATAAATATTAATAAATTTTTTACTTATTAATTATCACCTATTGAGCGGTGTTTGTTACATTTTCTTATGTAACTTAATTATATATATATATATATATAAATAAAGGGTGTTTGGTAAAATTATTGTTAATAATTTTTAATTTTCTACTAATAATTTTAATTATAAGTTACGAATTTTTTTAAATACTTATAATTTTTGTTACAACTTATAATTTTTTTTTGTTATATTTCTGTTAAAAGTTGTAATTTTTATCAAATATTCATAATTTTTACTATAAGTTATAATTTATAAACGACTAATTTCAACAAACACTTTCGACCACCATTGTTACTTCTCGATATCATTACCGATTAACACCTCCATTGACCCACCTTTAGTCACTGCCTTCGATTACTATCTTTTACCACTACATTCGTCTACAACCTCTGACTATTACTTTTTAAATATTTATGTGTTAAATATATATATTTTTTATTTTATTTTTTATATAAAAATAAATAAAAACATATTTTATTTATTTATTATAAATAAAAAATAAAAAATTATAAAACATGGCCTAATTATTAAAATTATTAAATTAGTCATTCAATTGGGAAGTTATAATTATAGAATGATAATGTGAATTTAGGTGGAAACCGAAGTGAATTTGGGAGGAATTTAAGAGGGAGAGTGGGGAAGTGGTGTGTCTCCTTGGAGCAAACTGCAAAGCACGCATTATTTATCTACTGTATCTATTTATATGAACTCTATTCTCTTTTTATGTCGGCTTCTGATGAGCTGCAATTTAGCATTTTTGTCCCACTACGCACGGTAAAGCTCAGAGAGAACGTAATTACAAATCTGCCTCGCCCTGTTTCCCGTTTAAATTTCCCTGCGACTCGTCAAATTCTCCTATCTCTCCATCTCAGGTCCCTAAATTCCGCACCTTCCAACATTTTCCGGCGAAGTATCGGCTCCGATTGTACGGAAACCTCCCGGGATTTACAGAGTTCGAGCTGTATTTCCGAAGCAGCCGGAATTTTATGCGAACTGGATTCCGTTGTTTGGTTTCCAAGATTTTTGTGGAGTTGGTGTTTGGTTGGAAGGAAGACTTCTGTTAGATTTTCATGTACGTTGTTCTCTACTGCGAAAGAACCCTTATTTCAAGCTGTACTATGCGAATTCAATCTTTGAACTCAGATCAAGATTTCGGTGTTGATTCTGTACCGACGAGAATTAGACAAGTTGATGTTTGTTTTTGGCCGTATTGTCAAGTAAGAATTTGAAGGTTAGCAAATCAAAATTAGCGTTCTGCAGCATTTTGTTTGCTGCTTCGTTTCAATGAGAAGTGGGCGACTTGATAGGTATTAATTTGCAGAAAATAAAAATTAATGGTACGCGGCTGGAACCATCGAGCTGGTAAAAAGCCTGTAAGGTTTTGAGGGGAGGTTAGTTGTTGAAGAAGAAACTCAATTGAAGAAGCTGGCACCTGAATTTATCGACATGAAGGCTCCATCAAATGGTTATCTACAAAGTTCAGGAGAAGGTTTGTAGCGTACTAGTAGTTTTGATCCTCCAATTCCATTTCTTTTAGTTTGTTTTGTTAACTTATATAGATGTAGCTTTAAGTTTGAAGTTCTTCTTCTTTATTGGCCTGTCTAACCCATTGGACTGTATGAAATTGTTATTGTATTTGTGTTAATCAAGTAGTCAGGCCAAGTGTCAAGATTGTTGGTCATTTCTAGTTTTAATTTTTTGGTATTAGTTTTAGTCTAGGACCAACCTTTTCTACTCAGAAACTTCTGTCTATGTGATTAGACCCATGCCTATTGAATTCTTGCTTGGTGGTGAACTGAAGATTGTTGAGGAAGAAGATCTCACGGAAATATGGGAATACAAAAGTGTCTTGATTCCACTTCTTCTTTTTGGTACTAATGTACTCTCTTTCCCTTTGTGTATGTGTAAAAGTTATAACTTGACAGAGAGCCTGTGTTGCACGACGAAACTTGGTAAATATTGAAGTGAGTTCAATTTTTGCCAAGTCTACTTCTATCAAATTTGATAATCTTGTTACCAAATTCAGGTAGCCCATATTTTCATCCCAGATTAATGCGACAACTCCCATTTTCAAGGTGAAAAATAAATTTTGGAGGTGATTTTTTTCTGAAAGGGTTTCTCATTGTTCTTATCTGGCCTTGGTTAATCATGCACTAATCCTTTGTGGATTTGGTCATCCACTTAACAGCTGAACTTTTGTGGATAATGGGATACTGATCGTGGAAAGTGGCTTTAAATTGTTTGCTCTCACCTTTCACCTAGAGACAAAGATTAGTCTTGAACTGAAGATGAAGAACTTGTTTCTGAACTTAAAGAAGTTCCTGTTGTCTCCCCCTTCAATTGTATTCATGCAATGTTACACAGATTTTAGGACTTTCAACGTTTACTCTGTAACTATGGAATTTTCTGATTTTATGTCATTGTTACACTCTATTCATTTGGATGGACACAGGGGAAAGGAAGGTTATTAATTCAGAGTTATGGCATGCTTGTGCTGGGCCACTTGTTTCTTTGCCTCCTGTTGGAAGTCTTGTGGTATACTTCCCTCAAGGTCACAGTGAGCAAGTAGGTAGTTTTCTCTTTTGTTCTATAAATTTATGAAATCTTGATTCTGGTTTCTGACGGAAAATTCTTTTGTAACTGCTCTCAGGTTGCAGCATCAATGCAGAAGGAGACTGATACCATCCCAAACTATCCCAACCTTCCTTCCAAGTTGATATGCATGCTTCACAATTGCACTTTACACGTATGAGAATCTCCACCTTTTAACATGGCAACTTTTCGGAAGTGAATTCCTCTTTAAAATGATATTTTCTAATTGGGGAAAAAGTATTGCATCTTTGCTCTTTTGCATTTGCCACTTATTTAGATTTCCAATGGCATGAATTTTTTAAACCTACAACTCAACAAGTCTTTCTCTCAATTACTTAGGTCAGTTACATGGATCCAATTCCTCTAATTAATTCTATTGGAAGTCATATTTTCAATTAAGTTTAAAGTACTAATGTCCTTTTTTGTTGCCTCAACCCATGTTCCCCCCTGGTCTTTGTGTGTTTCTTTTACAATCCTCTAAGACTAAGTAAATCAAACCATTTTTCTCTATAGGCTTGCCAATCAATCTAGGATGCACATGACCATGTCATCTCAAACGACTTTGCTCATTTTATCTTTAATTGGCACCAGTGTTCCTTCTTCCTTGTTGATTCTTTTTTTTTTTTTTTTAATCTTAAGCAGTCTTATAAATTTTTTTTGACAGGTTCATAGGAATCCATGATCACGCAACACTCTTGAAGAACTTCTACATTTCATTCATCTTCCTCTTATTCTGTTGTCGGCATCCTTCTCAATCTTTCCATCCTTTTGAACAATTGACTCAAGATATCAAAAATGATAACTTAGATTCTCTTACCCATCAATTCCTTCTTTTTTTTTTCCTTCATGATAAATAAAGTATTCACTAAAAAATACCGAACATGGTGCAACCTTTGTACGAAAACTACATAAAGTCAAAAAACTCAAACGAACATTGAACTCTCCTATAAAGTTTATAGAACCTTCAAATGAGAAAATGAAAACAAAGCAATGAACACAACTTGAGTTTTTGCATCTCCAAGTTTATGCCTCCAAAATAATGATTATTCCTCTCTCTCCACAAGTATCACATGCATCACCATCCCCATCAAATGTTACTTTATCTTCATCCTTATTTCTAGTTTTTCCTAGAATTATACCTCGCATATTCCTCAGTCCTAATTATCATAAACTACTTGGATTCTGAAATATCTCTCCACATTTCTATTGTAAAGTTTATTCTCCTTGTTTTTCCAAATAAAACTATATTTTTTTTGCAAAGAATATATACCAACAAATGTCCTCTCAAATATTCCAAGTAAATTTATCTGTAACTAATGCAAAACGGTCAATATTTAGTCTTGATCCTTGATGTTAATCCACTTAGTTTGCCACCTCCCTTATTCACGGCTGCATCATACTGAGTTTTTACTTACCTCAATATATCTGACACTCCTTTCTTTTTTGAAGCCTTCCTTTTTTCTCTCTCTAAGAAGCCTATCATATGTTTTTTCTTTTTTATTTCTTTTCAAGTCAATGAACTTCATATGAAGTATCTTCTTCTTTTTTTCCATTTTTTTCTTCTGTTCCTATATTTTTCCATTAGTCTCCTAGGTAGAAAATATAGCTATTACATTAGATCTTTTAGGCATAAAACCAAATTGATTTTCTGCAACTGTTATCTCATATTTTTTACAATTGCTCTCTCCTAAAGTTTTATATTGTGACTGATAGCATTAGCACCACAACAAGTGTTATGTCTTTGAAATCACATTTCCTCTTACATATTGGAAGTAATGCAATTTTCCTCAATTCTGCATTTTATTACAATTCAAGATATTGTTAAACAAATTATCAAACCAAACCAAAGTAAGTCTGTCCCAATCAACTTGTTAAACAAATTAATCAACCAAATTGCTCTTTATCACCCCACTACTTCCAAACTTCAATAAGAATTCCTTATGGCTCTACATATTTGCCCATTTTATGTTATTGCAAAAGACTTTTTTAATCCGTATTAATGCTAAAGTTAGTTTTCTTAAACTCATGTTTCCTGATTGGTTTTCATTAAATATCTTTATTTCATAACTACTTATTTTTCAAAATTTTCATTATTCTTACATGTAAGGTAAGTTTTGTGACAATCTCATTTTGTCTTGATTACTTTTTGAACCTTGTCATTGTACCGACACATTTCTATAGATGGTGAGCCACTTCTCTTGGATTCACTAAGAACATATTTTTCTACTTTTTCTAATACAACTAGATATCCCACACCACATATAATACATTTTTTTTACTTGGCCAATTCATATAAATAAAACTCTTACAATTGTACTTTGTTCTTATTAATTATTATCTTTTTCTTCTTTCTGAACAAACGATTTCACTTAATTGCCTGGGGAGTTAATTTAGATGGACAAAGAGCATATTTTGGATTCACTTATGCAGTTAGACTTGTATTAAGTAATCTGAGTGGTGCTTCACATGAAGTACAGGTGTAATGAATAATCTATTGAGGATCAGAAGGTAGAATTCTATTATGATCTGCATAATTGATAACTTATGTATTAATGTTTTGTCTCAGGCTGATCCAGAAACTGATGAGGTATATGCACAGATGACTCTTCAACCTGTAAGCAAAGTAGGTTGGCAATTTGTTTTAAATGCTAGTCAATATATGCTTCCGATATAGTTTCCCTTTTTCTGTTTCCTTTTTTCATTTTCATTTTTGTTTTTGGTTGTTGGGGGAATGGTTGTATTACCCTATGTGAATAGAATTTGGAATGTCTATCTTACAGTATGATCAGGAAGCATTACTTGTATCTGATATGGGCCTCAAACAAAGCAGGCAACCTGCTGAATTCTTCTGCAAAACTCTTACCGCTAGTGACACAAGCACTCATGGTGGATTTTCCGTACCCCGTCGCGCGGCTGAGAAAATCTTCCCACCTCTAGTATGCGCAAGAATTTCGAATTTAAGTAGTGAATACAAAAAGTGAGCACCATATGGTGCACTGGGTGTTTTCCTCTTACATTGCTTACTGGAAAGTTGTGTGGTAGGATTTTACAATGCAACCCCCCGCTCAGGAGCTAGTAGCTAAAGATTTGCATGACCAGTCGTGGACATTCAGACATATTTATCGAGGTACATTGCCTACCATCTAATCTTTTGCTGCTGTCTTGAAAATGTTTCCTTACTCATGTTCTGTGCTTGATGAACTACTTGCTCCACTTATTTTGTGTTACAGAGTTTTTCAGTTGACCATTTCCTAATTTCTGATACTAAATTAGTGTTGATTTGTGATTCAGGTTCTAATGTTCTCTAATCATTAAAGAGAATGTGGAGTTCTGATTATTGTTTTAGTTAATGTGTTAATTTATTCTACCAATCAGCGAGAGATAGAATAAGACAGGATCAAGGAGTGGTGAGGACGGTCTTTATGGTGCTTTGATGAGTTGAGATACCAATGTGCTTTTTGGATTTTTTCTTAATAAGAGTTATTTTAGAATAAACTAGGAGAAACTTGAAGAACAATGGCTTCAAGTTTATAGTTCCCTGTAAATGAAAATCAGTACACAGAGTTCTACAAATTAGATCTCCATTTCCTTATGTATCCGAAGCGTGGTAGTATTGATCCATCTGTTTGTTTTTTTCTAAACCTACAATGACACTATATGATCTTCCTGGGAAATCTAAAAGAATCATTTTCAATTGCTAGGAATACCTTTCATTCTATTGAGCAGTATCCTTTAGATTTTTTCGCTTCTTGCAAGAGAATCCGCTGTTTTTTTTTTTGGTTTTTTTTTTTAAATCTTTTATGTGTGAGATACCTAACTTCCTCAAAAAAAGATGCATTTGTTCTATTGATATTAAAAACTTGCTCATGAGATGTTGGTTGGGGACATATAGTATGCTCATATCTGCACCAACTCTGAGTAAGGAAAATTATGTTAAGATGTTTGTTGGGCTGGTAATAACGAACAATAACATTAAATCTCCATATTCTTAATTTCAGGCCAACCGAAACGGCACTTGTTGACTACAGGATGGAGCGTCTTTGTTAGCTCTAAACGACTCTTTGCGGGTGATTCTATTCTTTTTATAAGGTATTAGAAAAGTAATTGAGAAAATGAGATTACAAATCTATGTTATTTTTTCTGTTGCTGAGCTGTGAAATTCTGGTTGGATGTAGAGATGAAAAAGCACATCTTCTCTTGGGTACAAGGCGTGCTAATAGACAGCAGCCAGCCCTTTCCTCATCAGTCATATCTAGTGACAGCATGCACATTGGAATTCTTGCTGCTGCAGCTCACGCCACAGCAAATAACAGCCCGTTTTCTGTATTTTATAATCCAAGGTACTTCAGCAACACATCTGACTTGGTGTTCTTATAATATGATTAATTTTGCAGTAACTTTTTTTATATATTGTGTTATGAGAAAGATGACTTGATTTTAATAGGGCCAGCCCTTCTGAGTTTGTGATTCCAATAGCCAAATATAACAAAGCAATGTATACTCAAGTTTCACTGGGCATGCGGTTCAGAATGATGTTTGAAACTGAGGAGTCAGGAGTGCGCAGATACATGGGTACAGTCACAGGTATCAGTGATCTGGATCCAGTAAGGTGGAAAAATTCACAATGGCGCAATCTTCAGGTATTGTTTATTCACTTGTTGAACTGCATTAAGTTTAGTATTTTAAAAATACTATGTGCATGTTGTTTATTACCATTGATTACATCAATCTATTGAACCTTTATACCCAACTTATCATGCATATCAATTAACATTTCTATTGTTGCCAGGTTGGTTGGGATGAATCAACTGCTGGTGAAAGGCCCAGTCGAGTTTCAATTTGGGATATTGAACCTGTTGTAACTCCGTTCTTCATATGTCCACCTCCATTTTTCAGACCCAAGTTTCCTAAACAACCTGGGATGCCAGGTAAGCCAAATTTACAACTTATATAACAGCTAATGTGTCTGAAGTAAAGCAACTTTGAGGACAAAATTCTTAGTTGGACAATTACTGTCTTGATAGTTGAGATTTGTTTAGCTTGAACTTGAAACAGTGATTGCAAGGGAAAACTTTTGTTTGATACCATATACAGAAATTATCACATAACCACATTTGGATCATGGTTTTGTTTTGTGTATGGACGTTGTTGAATGAGTGCAGCAAAGAGTTTGCTGAACTTATCGCTTGTCTTAAGCATAAAAACCTTGTTGAATTTGTTTGCTATACCATCAGTTTTTTCTTTCCTTAAGGAGTTCTTTTGCAGATGATGAATCTGACATGGAGAATGTTTTAAAGCGAGCTGTGCCATGGCTTGATGATCTAGGAATAAAAGATGCCTCAAGCTCAATCTTCCCCGGCTTAAGTTTAGTCCAGTGGATGAACATGCAACGGAATCATCGGTTTCCAGCTGCTCAAACAGGATTCTTTCCACCTGTTGGTTCTTCAACATCGTTTCACAACCACCTTAGCAGTGATGATCCTTCCAAGTTATTGAACTTTCAAGCCCCTGCTCTTTCTACGTCAAATATCCAGTTCAACAAAGCCAATCAACAGAATCAACTTGTCCAACCCCTGCAGCCATCTCTGGCATGGCCCCAGCAGCAGCAGCAGCTGCAACAATTGTTGCAGACTTCTATCAATACACATCAGCAACAATTGCACCAGCAGCAGCAACAACAGGTCCAGCGACAGCCACAGCAGCATCAGCATCAGCATCAGCATCAGCATCAACAACAACAGATATTACAAACAACTCTTGCAAATAATAATATAATTACCCCTAATCAGATCCCAAACCCATGTTTGCAGCAACCAGTTGTACATTCTCAAATGCAGCAGCAACAATTACTAGAAGTAAACACCCAATCCCAACAAAGCATTCCTACCAGTAGTAGGAATTCATTTCAGCTGACACCCTTACCACAGGATTTGCAGTATCAACAACAAATAGAACAAACAAGCCTCCTACAAAGGCCCCAGCAACAGCGGGCACAACTGCCACAGACGCCTTTACAATCCTTGCAATCTACCCTGCCTCAGAGTGCACAAGGGCAAAATACATTGCAGCAAAGCTTTTCGGAGCAGCATCTTCAATTACAGCTACTACAAAAATTGCAGCAGCAGCAGCAGCAACTGTTATCCCCATTAAGCCCTTCTTTAGAGCCACAGAAACAGCAAGCCCATCAACGAAGCCAGCCCTTGCAACACGTGCCTTTTCCTAAGCATCAGCAACAGCCTGCTTTTGGAAGCAGTTTCTCAACATCGGTATTCATGCAATCACCTTTATTTGCTGTGAGTCAAACTCAGGGCCAGAACAAACCAAGCAAAGGCCATTCTGGTCTTACAGATGGCGATGCTCCGTCATGTTCAACTTCGCCTTCTACAAATACTTGCCAGGTATCTCCATCAAATTTCCTGAGCAGGAACCAACAAGTACCATCTGTGTTGATGGAGGATTCTGTGGTCGATCCTGCTACTAGTATGGTACAAGAGCTTCAAAGCAAGCCCGAATTTCGGATCAAACAGGAGTTGCCTGGCTCAAAAGGACCCGAACCACAAAAAAATAAAGTTACTGACCAATTGGACGCCTCTTCTTCCGCAACGTCGTATTGCCTGGATGCCAGTGCCCTCCAACAGAATTTCTCCCTCCCCAGTTTTTCTGTGGATGGAGACGTTCAGTCGCATTCTAGGAACAATATTCCCTTTGCAGCTAATGTTGATGATTTGACACCTGATGCTTTGTTGTCGAGGGATTTTGATCCTGGAAAAGACAGTCAGAACTTGCTTTCCAATTATGGTGGCACACCAAGGGATATTGAGACAGAGTTGTCCACCGCTGCAATCAGTTCTCATTCCTTTGGGGGCGTGCCAAACATGTCTTTGAAGGCAGGCTGTTCAGCTGATGTTGCAATTAACGAGGCTGGTGTTTTGAGTGGTGGGTTGTGGGCTAACCAGACTCAGAAAATGCGTACGTACACAAAGGTATGATAGTCCACTTTGTCTCTCCTTAACTGCTCAGATAAGAAAAGGGAAAGCAAGAGAAATAATAGTTTATGCTGTCTTAACTGTATTCTCTTCCTTTCTGCTGTTCTTCTAGATGGACAATTCCCTAATACCTCTTCAAATTTTATTCAGGTTCAAAAACGTGGCTCAGTAGGAAGAACTATTGATGTTACCCGTTACAAGGGCTATGAGGAGCTTAGGCGCGATCTGGCTCGCATGTTTGGAATTGAAGGACTGCTAGAAGACTCACAAAGAACAGAGTGGAAACTTGTCTATGTCGATCACGAAAACGACATACTACTTGTTGGAGATGATCCTTGGGAGTAAGTCATGTTGTCTTATGTGCACCGATATTTATGTTTTGTGTGGTGTACTTTCTCAAAACTCAAGTCCCATATTGCTTTCAGGGAGTTTGTGAGTTGCGTTCACAGCATAAAGATACTCTCAGCTGCTGAGGTGCAGCAAATGAGTTTGGATGGTGATCTCGGTCATGTGCAAGTTCCCAAACAAGCTTGCAGTGGAACTGACAGCGGAATTGCATGGAGAGCACACTATGATGATAACGCTGCAAGCTTCCTTCAATAGGCAAGAGTTCTAGTTTTAGGAATCTCCTGATTTAATTGATTTAAGAGTTCTGAAATCGAAGGCCTCAAGTGTTTTCAGCATTGAGCATTTTGGGGTTTTGTAGAGGAGCCTATTTACCACCAAATATGAAATGAAGACACCATACGTATGATGAGATACTTAAACAGAGGAACTCCATTGACAACAGGAGATGCTCCGTGCAGATCAAGCCCCTGATTGATATTGACCATATTCTTGCTTGTGTGCATGGTTAGGAAGCTAAACTCTTCGCAGGAAGTGCTAGCCAGATGGGGCTTAAAAGGGTTACAAAATATGTAAAAACCGAAGATAAGCAAAGCTGATAGTGTCAAATGGCTTCCTAGATCAAATGGAAAGTTTTCAGTGACTGCAACGTGGTAAGAGAGCTCCGAACCTGGGGAAGCAGAGTGCCAGTTGTGCGAATTGCAATTATGGATTGCAACGATGGAGAGTGCACACGTGACAGTGTAGTGTGAATTGATGTATGGGGAACATTATATTTTTTAAGTTGCAACTTGCAACACTCAGAATTTGGAAGATCTTCCAAGGCAATGCTCATGGGGGATAAAGTTGCTTCCAGTTCCCTGTGCAGAGCTTGCAAATTTGTGCATGGTGTCTTCCATATACTGTATATGGATTGAAATAACTGTATAACTTTGAAATACCATAGTAAACCGGTGTCTTAAAAGCGGAAATCTCCATCGTATGAGTGAAGAGACCAAATTGTAGAGGGGAAATAATTCATTTTCCACTATCAAAAACAGATGGAGATAGTGGGTGGTTATCTCCTAAATTGCCAAGATCCAACCCATTCAATCTTTTACAGAGATAACTGGAATTTCTAAACTTTACCTTGGCATTTTGCATCCAAAATTCAACAAATCCAAATTCCATGTATACGTCCACCTGCATCACGTACAGATGTGCTACGCTCTTTGTTTGTGCCTATTCTGCAGCGTGTAAAACCCCATATAATTCCTGCTGCTTTGGTGCACACCACCGAATTGAAGGGGCCAGGTGATGATATAGAAGAGACGTCCCATTTTATGTAGAGATTGGGTTAAACCATAAATTTAACTAGAAAATGCCCAAAAGTTTCCACAACACGAGTGCACACGAAAGTTATAACTGCCCCCAACACTATTTTTTTCCCCTTCCTCAAGTGTTGTTACTTAGAGCAATGAACTCATGTCTCATGGAGATTTAAAAATTACGTGACAACAAAAAAAGGGGAGCCAAAACATGCGGCGAGAAGTAGACAACTAAGAAAGCACAGCAATGACATCTGATGCCCTAAGGGCAATGTAGTCTGAACCATCAGCACCCTCGAACTCATTCCCTGCATACTTGGAATACAGTACGGTGTTCCCTGCAGAAACTGACAACGGTTTTCTTTTACCTTCCTCATCCAGGGGACCAGGCCCTACATCAACCACCTGTCATCAAATACACATTAACATTTTAAGGGCAAAAAGAATATGCTAAGCATAGCCTGTTGGGCAGTAAATGAGAAAAAAATGTTTAAATATGCGTGAAGTGTATTAATATTTGTAAAACTAGTAAGTCCATCTCCAAAAGTCTATTGATATTAGTTTTTTTTTTTTTTTTTTTTGCGTCCGTTACTTATTATTCCCATATTTAAAACCAACATCCAACCTCTTCAAAAAGAGAAAGAAACTGTGTCAGTTTGGAATGTCCAAAAAAAAAACTTGACTTCTAAAAAGTTCTAACTTTTTAGAAAAAAACAAAGCAAAATAAAATGAAAAATTAAATTGTTTGAGATAATTTGTTTAGGATATTTCTCTCTCTTTTTTTTAAAAATGTCTAATATGTTCTTACTTTTTACTTTTAAATTGTAGTGTTTGGTATAAATGGAACAACTTTTGGCAATATTCTAGTCATTTTATTAAAAAAAAAATTAAGTGCTTGGTATGTGTATAGGTTTTTTTAAAAGAAAAGGAAATGAAAAAAGTAAGTAAATTTTTTAGAAATGCCAAACACTCTAGCTTAGCCGACTTTGTAAAAAACAAGAAGAAAGAACTTAAATGCCAAACAGCTTTGAATGCACAAAAAAATACATGAAAAGATGACTGCCATTACATTAATTGGAGACTAGGGGCGAGGGGGAAAGGGAGGAGGCATCTCTTTCATTCATGAAATTGGACAACTGAAAAAAAGTAAAGTTTATCATAATTACAAGGAAAATGTTTCTTACTGTGCCAATGGAAGGTTTCTCCTTGCTTGCCTCTGTTAGTAACAACCCTCCAGCAGTTTTCTGCTCTGCCTCAGCAACCTATTTTTGGATTTTACTAAAAGTCAGTCATAACTCCATATTCTGATTCAACAAAGAAATTAAGATAAGGATGCATGATACAAAACATCATAGAGACAGCAAAGATCAAACATTTCAAGCCGATTTGGAAAATTCAAGACTTTCCTTTTGACGCTGCAATCACATAAAAACATAAACTTTGGGGTTTACAATGATGCCTCATCACATCAATATTGCGACCACAAGTAAAATGGGTTCTATATAAGAAAATTGATATGAAATCCAAATCTCCACATTGTTGCAAATCAGTTAATTGGAGTGTCACATATAGGAGAAAGGATTCTATGTTTGATGGTCTTATAAACCCTTGGTCATGCACCTCAAAATGACAGAGGCTCCTTTGAAAGTGAGCACATCAACTTACTGGTTCTATTTTATATAGAGGTGGCATTCCCTTTATGCCTTTTTATAGATTTATAGATTCTTATTTCCGTAACCCAAAAAAAACACTCTGGTTCTATATTCACTATCACAAAGGCAGCTAATACAGAGAATAAATACACGAATCAGAAGGTTTATAGACCTTAATTAAAACTCTATCATTCAATGGCTTCATATCTTTGACATCATCTGTCTCTAGGATCCCAACAATGTCATCCTCCTTTAGTATGAGATGGTTTGATCCATTGAACCCCACTTCAGTCCCTGCATACTTGGAATACACAATTTGGGCACCAGTCTGCACAAGTCAAGATAGTCAGAAAAGTATAATCAAATCATGGTTCCTAAAAAAACTAATGAATGAACAAAACAGTCACCTTTACGCTGACGTCTACTTTATTCTTTCCAATTGTTTTACCCTCTCCAACAGCAACAACCTCACCTCCTTGAGGTTTTGTTTGTGCTGATGTTGGAAGTAAGATGCCGCCTACTGTCTTCTCCTCAGCAGTCTTAATCTTCACCAATACTCTATCACCCAATGGCTTGAGGGTAGTATACTAAATTGGACCACCGTCATAGCACACGAGACAGAATGAATTATAAAAATAAATTCATCATATTTTAAAATATAAACTATCAAACGTATATATATAATTATAATGCATAGGAAACAGTTGAATTCAATATGAAAAAAATAATATCAAGGACTAAAACTCAACCACTCAATGGATTGATAATATAATCAATTTATACAAATGCAACTCCAGCCAACTCAATTTTGTCAATTCCAGTTCAAGACAAATTGATGATAAAACAAGAAGCAATAAAGATGCTAAGTCACCGATGTGAACACCAAAGAGAATATTAACCATCTCCAACCAAAAGCAAATAAATCAAAAAGGAAGAGAATAAAAAGTGGCACTTGTATTTTCCCAAATTAAGGTGTAATGAACTGATAATTGAATCAACTTTAGTATTTTCACTTTCACTAGAACAGATCTTAAGTATATATAACATAACGAACAGCATAATTTACCAGCGAAATTTGCAGAAACAACCAGAAAATTATGACATAGCAAAACCCGTCACTTATGGTTTATCCAACTTGAATAACACTGAAGTACTTAACCATAAATTGCCAAATCACCAACTCAAACAAAATCACAACCAATCTAGTTCCCAAGAACAATGATAGATAAGTAATCAGAGAAGACGTAGTATTATATACCTTAGGGGCAACAGTAGTGGCAGCTTTCACGACGAGGCCACGGAAGGGCCTGAGGCTAAGCCCCATTTGCCTTAAAGGAGCAACCGACGAGACCTTGACTGTTGAGGGTCTGAGCCCTTCGAATGGGGGCAAATTCCTAGCGGAAATTGATGATGCACTCAGCTGAGCAGTCGCCATTCCTTGACAGATCCAAATTGTAACCTCTCAATTCCAAACTAACGAATAAGAATTCCACATCAGATTATGTACATAGACATTCACATATAATAATATCGCATATAGCAGTACTAGTTCAGAGAGAGAGAGAGAGTCCATGAAGAAAGTAGAGGCAGAGAAAATGAGAGTAGTGTAGATTCTTAACATCTCGAATACCAATTCAAAAAGAGAATACCTTTTTGCGACCTAGATTGAGGAAATTGAAGAGCTTTCGCAGGAGAGAGAAAAATGGCGTTTTACAGAGCAATGTTGGAAATGGAGGAGACGAAGTTGAAGATATAAAACCCTAGAAAGTTCTAGAATTGTGGGGCAAGTTTCAGAGAGACCCGCATCTAACGTTGTTGGGTAGGCCAACTTGCGCGAGTCCCGATTCTTGTGGGCTTGGGACGGGCCCACTAATAAGTCACAAATGGGCCTGGCCCTGATCTAATTTTTTATGGTATATTATTTTTAACTACCCGCAAAAACTGAGCATGCGTCTCATCGCTCGATCTATGCCTCTTATTAATGCTATTGAAAAATTGTATAAATTGTGAAGTTCAAACTACACTAATTCGTACAGTTAGATTTGATTTTGTAGTGTCGGTCAATTTAATCTTGATTTATAAAATGGAAGTCGTAAATGCTCAATTCAATTTGTGGATTCTTTCTATTTATACAAGAGTTTAGATTTGACTTTTATTTTCGTAACGTGAAATGTTCAATTCATCAACTCAGACGTGCATCATTAATAATAATTATGTGAGGTGTCCTTAGAGTTTTATCAAGAATTAGATCAACCAATTTTGATCCACTAACTTATGTGCCAGGCTCAGTCATAAAACTTGATTTTACTTATTATCTATCATCTTGCTAGTCAAATTCTCAGCGATCTCTTATTGCATTAAGGAAAATCCTAAATATATGTGAGCTTAGCAGATATGTTCTTGAGTTGATATGGAGCTTGTACATATTTTTATTTAGTTATCTTCAAATTTCATCTTAGTCGAGATCAATCACCTGGTGTTCCTTTTAAACCTATTGATATAGTTATGATTTAATTGTCAAGTGGGATTATTATCTCAACCTCCTTAGATTTGTTTTTTTAGATAGATATGTTCAATCAATCAAGGTACAATTTTGGGGAGAAGGAAATCTCTTTCTAAATTTCTCATTCCTTTTGTTTGAGTGCATTTTAAGTTCTAGTATTATGGAGTAATCTCCTGACAAAAAATCTAAATATAATCAAAGGTCTTAAAATGAGTTGGATGGAAAAAATTGAGATCATTAAATCTCATGTCATATTTTGGGAATAATTTTGAGGAGTTAGATGAATTTTCTTTCTAGAATTACTAAAAATTTGTCTGATAATTAATTTTAGATTTCTTGAAGCAGTCAAGGTGTGCTAAAATTAACGGAAGGCCGATTACCAAAATAATGCCATATTTTGGGAACAATCACAGTAGAATGATTACTAATTGAGCAATTGCATTTAGATACGTATGATCAAATCTTATTCATCTTGAGGAGTTTGACTGCCTTATAAAATTTTGAGAACGAATTATAAAATAAATGTACACCGATCATATGGTTAAAAACGTTCGACTGACCTAATTTTTCTATGAGTTACCTACTTAAAGAGTTTTAAATGAATGGTTTCGATTAAATTATAAGATTTAAAGTGAAACTAATTTGAAGTCAAAACACCACTTATTATGATTTGATCACAGCGGGTTCTTTGATTATCATAAAGTGTGGTAAATACGAAATGCAAAATAACTTTTAATTTTAGAAATAATTCATATTATCAAATAAATATTGATTTTTTTGTTAGCAGTCTCATATATAACATTTTTCTAATTAGTTTGTTTTGGCAAAAAGCATTTTCCAAAAAAGATTTGTGGTAGTTTTACTGTGTTGGGACCCCCTGACCCAATAAATAAGAAAATTTCAGTCAAAAATCTAAAAAAATAAATTTTAACGCGCAAAATAAAATCAACAAAAATTTTAACACACAAAATCTGATTGTATAATTTTTTTCAAAAATACCCTCAAAACAGATAAATTTATCTGTTTTGTTATATTTAATATTCATCTGTTTAATATGCAAATAGATAAATTTATCTGTTTGCATATCAACACAGATAATGCAAATAGATAAATTTATTTGTCTACATATTTATGCATAACAGATAAATTTATCTATTTGTATATCAATACAAATAATGCAAACAGATAAATTTATCTGTATTCTTTATATATGTTTTAAAAAGGTGTAGATAAATTTATTTGTATTCTTTATATATGTTTTAAAAAGGCACAGATAAATTTATCTATTCTACGATATTTTTGTTCTAAAAAGATCTTGCACGCCAAAACTTTTATGATACTGGACTTTACTCGTTAAAAAATCTTATATTTGATGAAAAATAATAAACAACCTATAAATTAAACTGTTTACTAATTTTTTGATAAAAAAAATAACAACAATATATATATAAACTTTAAGTATCATATTTAAATATTTTACAACCATTTGAATATTTAGGGACAAAATCATAAGTTTTAGCTACTAGAACATCTTTGTAACTCTAAATAAAAAAACATACACAATTTTATACACGTGCTATAAATTGCATACACGTAATATATATATATATATATATATATATATATATATCATGTATCATTTAATACTCTTTTGACATACTCATAGAAATTATATTATATAATGATAATGAAAGACCGGGGCCGTAGATTCGTCAAACTCGAATTGAAAATTTTTTACAAATTTTATTATGTCTTGTGTCTGAGGCGTGATCAATTATAATAATGCTATAGTAGTTTTTCTTCATCTATAAATGTGAATAAGTTAGTAGAACAACCAAACAAACACATAATCCAATCCAAGCATAAGGTAATTTTTATTTGTATTCTTTATTTCTATCCAATAAAGTATACACTTTATTTTTTGATTCAACAAAGATCACTAGGAGAAGGCCCAAATGGAGAGATAGGAGGATTTGAAAGACTCAGGAAAAATTAAAAAAAGAAAATGTTCTATCGTTGCCAAACAGCAGCGAGGAAGGAGAGAGAGAAGCTGGCCGTTGGTTGTGGTCGTGGTGGTTTGTAGTTGTGCAGGAACGGATATATAATTTTAATTTAAGAGTGATTAATTATTTTTATAATTTTTTAGAAATGCATATATTAATTTTTTTAAAAATCTTAATAGGACGAACTTAATATAAATCTTGAATTATTTTGAATTAATACTACTATAATAGTGAGTTTTTTCAAAATTTAAAAGAGACGACATCCCTCGTCCACCTTCACTTGAGTCCATCTATGTAGTTGTGGACTGTATCTATGGCACAGTGGTGCCACGGCCAGGCGAGGAGAGGAATTGTCGGTCGGTGACCAACGATTATTGTTCATAAAGTTCCTATTAATGTGATACTAGTTTTATGTTAATTTCGAGATATGTCTCTTTAGATATATGTACACCTTCTATCATTTGAACTTTTTGGTATATTAATTAATTTTGTAATTCATTTATTATATCTATTACCTCATTTTTTTACATGTTTTATCATTCACGGGATGTGATAGGGGAATGTTGAGTCTATTGATCACAAATTATGAATGGAATATTTTCTTTCATTCAAAAATATTGATAGAGATCTCTATATTTATAGATACATGAGAGCACCAAGTACAGATAGAATTAGATTACAAATAATATTTAAAATTTAAAATATAATATCTCAACAGCCTCCCTCAAAATGCAGAATCCAATGATTGAATTTGTAGCTTGTCTCGAAGTTGGTAAAAAGATGTGGAAGGCAAAGCCTTGGTAAGAATGTCTGCAATTTGATCTTTGAAAAAGATGAATTGAACTTAAATTTCTTTTTGTTGCACTTTGTCATGAACGAAATAAAAGTCAATCTCAACATATTTAGTGTGAGCATGAAAGACATGGTTCGCAGACAAATAAGTGGCACCAAGGTTGTCACACCAAAGAATAGGCGGTTGAGAGAGTGAGATGCCAAGTTCAGTTAACAGTGACCGTAGCCAGGTAATTTCAGCAGTAGCATCAGTGAGGCCTTTATATTCAGACTCAGTAGAAGATCGCCCAACAGTGCGTTATTTTCTTGATGGCCAAGATATTAAATTAGTTTCTAGATAAATTGCATAACCACCAGTGGATTTACGATCATCCATACAACCGGCCCAGTCGGCATCAGAGAAAACCTGCAGTTGTGAGGAGAGAGATTTGCGAAGCAAAAGACCAAAAGTAGACGTCCATTTTAGGTAACAAAGAATCTGTTTCACAACTTGCTAATGTGTATCTGTAGGAGAGTGTGTATATTGGCAAACTCGATTAACTACAAAGGCGATGTCAGGTCATGTGAGTGAAAGGTATTGGAGAGAGCCAACAATTTGCCGATACAAAGTTGGATATTTAAATGAAGGCCCACCTGCAGCAGTCAACTTTAAGGTAGTGGAGAAAGGTGTGTTAACTGGCTTCGAATGATCCATCCCAGATTTCTGAAGAATATCCATAATGTATTTCTGTCGGGACATAAAGAGACCAGTGGATGTAGAGTGAACCCCAACCCCCAGAAAATAAGGAATGCGACCAAGATCTTTGATGGCAAATTTCTTACCAAGGGAGGAGATAATATGGTGAATGTGAGATGAAAAAGAGCCAGTAATGAGAATATCATCAACGTAAATCAATATGTATATATTGATGTCAGCGTGATGATAAATAAATAACGAGAAATCAGATCGAGAGGCACAAAATTGAATGGAGTGAAGAAAAGTGGTGAGTCGAGAGAACCAAGCTCGGGGTGCTTATTTGAGACCATAAAGAGACTTGTGAAGCTTGCACACATAGTCAGGATGATCTAAATCAACAGATTCGGGAGGTTGATGCATGTAAACTTCTTCATTTAAGGTCCCATAAAGGGAGGCATTATGAACATCCAGTTGGCGAATAAACCAGCCTCGAGAGACAACAATGGAGAGGATAATCCGAATCGTAGTGGGTTTGACAACATGACTGAAGGTTTCAAAATAGTTGATACTTTCTTGTTGATGAAACCCTTTTGCCACCAAACGGGCTTTATAACGTTCAATGGACCCGTCCGCACAACGTTTGATCAGATAAACCCATTTACACCCAACAATATTGGAACGAGGAGGAGGAGGTTGAAGACTCCAAGTGCCATTACAAATAAGGGCGTTGATTTCAGCAGACATGGCTTGACGCCATAAAGGATTTTTGTTGGCAAGGGTATAACACGTGGGTTTGGGAGGAGAAACCGAAGTCAAATTGGATGTTGAGGAAGAAGATGATTGGGTGAACAAAGCATTCGAAGGGGTTGACATGTGGTGGAGAATCATTGGGTGAGTTCAAGTAGAAGAGGGAGTAGAATTAAGTTGGGGTCTATAATTTAAGTCAACAACAAGATTAAGGCTTTGAGAATTGTGAACCGAATTAGTGGAAGATGAGTCAGCCGAAATTAGGGGAGATAGGTGTTGGGTTTGGCCTTGAGAATTGGGAACCAAATTAGTGGAAGGTGAGTCAGCTGAAATTAAGGGAGATAGGTGCTGGTTTGGGTCGGATGAGAGGGATAACCGGCCTTGGGATTTTGCATAGGGGTTCAGTTAGTGGAAAAAGGCAGAAGAGGAGAGAACACAGGAGAGGAAAACATGGAGCACAGAGGATGAGGAAAACGCATGGAAAGCGGATCTGATGGAGGAGATAAGGGGTGGCAAACTGGCGAAACAGATTCAAAATTTGGGAGAGTAGGTGGGAAAGATAACCCAGGTGCCGAACTTGGGGGAGAGTGGTTCGGAAGGGAAGGATTTGGCAAAATTAGAGATGAAATGGGTTGGTGAAGCTGCGTTTTGGGTGGAGGATGTCGCGGTGCGCGGCAATTTCGACGGAGTGGGGCCAAAATAGAAGGAGGAGCAGATCGTAGGGGTGAGCTGTGAGATTGGGATGGAGAAATTGATGGAGAGGTCGGTGGGGAGTGAAGATGAGGCTGATGATTGAGATTAGCTTGAATCTGAGATGGAGGTGCCGAATGTGTGGGGATAAGATTCGGTGGGTTGCGAATGGTGGGAGAGGATGAAGCTGGCATGGAAGTAGTTGGAGGAGAAGCCGAGTTGGGTTGAGATGAAAGATGTGAGAGTGGATTTTGTGCCGAGATAGGCGGAGGAGGGTGTGGGGAATGGATCGGTGGAGAATGAATGTGAATGGAAAAAGTGGCAACGGGGGGAGACACCGAGGGTGGAGAATTGGATGGAAAACTCGGATGAAGACCAGTAGAAAAAGGAAATTTATTTTTATCAAAACGAACGTGGCGCGAGATGTAAATACGACCGGTTGCAAAATTAAGACACCGATAGCCCGAGTGAGATGAACTATAACCAAGAAAAACACACGACGTTAAACGAAATGAAATTTTATGGGACCGATAAGGTCGAAGATAATGATAACATAAACAACAAAAAAATTTTAAGAAATGATGATCGGGAGACCATTTAAACAAAAGTTGCAATGGGGAAAAATTATGTGAGACACGAGATGGTAGACGATTGATTAAGTAGGCAGCAGTTTCAAAAGCAAAGTGCCAATGTTTGTGAGGAACAAAACCATGCGCAAGAAGGGCAAGACTAGTTTCAACAATATGACGATACCGACGTTTAATTAAACCATTTTGCTCATGAGTGTGAGGGCAGGATAACCGATGAATGATACCCAAATTCTAAAAATAAGTATGAAGTTTACGATATTCACCACCCCAATATGTTTGAACATATTTTATTTTACGAGAAAATTAACGTTCAACCATGGCAATAAATTTCGTGAACAAAAGAAAGACATCAGATTTTTTGAATAATAAAAAATACCAAATATACTTTGTTGAAGCATCCATAAAGATTATAAAGCATTTATGACCATCAATAGACGAAATCGGGGAAGGCCCCCATATATCACTGAAAATTAAATCAAAAGGATCTAAATCTTTATTCTCAGTACAAGGCAGAGAAAGTCGGGAGGATTTTCCAAGTTGGCATGCATGACAAATGCTGCCAGGACATGATTTTGAAGAAGAAAAGGGGAGTGCATGAACTTTGACGAAGGACACGTTCATGAGGATGATCGAGACGATGATGCCAGTGAGTGAGAGGGACGCATTCGGAGGACAGTGCCAGAGGAGAGGAGGCCGATGATTGAAGCTTGTCAAGACCATCTTCATTCTTGCCGTGAAGAAGTACTTTCTTGGAAGCTTGATCCTTAACAAGAAAATGAGACGGGTGAAATTCAAAGAAAACATTATTATCTTTGCTAAATTGATGAACAAAAAGCAAGGATTTAGTGAAAGAGGGAACATGCAGAACAGTAAAAAGAGGAAAGGAAGAGATGGGAGAGTGATGAACATAAGAACCAATGTGTGAAATGGGAATACCATGACTATTACCGACACGCAGTTGAGAGGTCCCATGATAGTCTTCCACATTGAAAAGACTGGCAATGTTCGGAATGACTTGATGTGCAGCACTAGTATCAGGAAACCAATCCATTTGAGCAGGCGGTGGAGAGCCATAGGTAGTGAGGTTAGCACTGGGATTAACATGGTGGTTAAACCGATGGTAGCAGTGAGCAGTAGTATGATTGGTTAGACCACAAATTTGGCAGCGAGCCCGAGTATCAGAGAATGGGAGAGAAAGAATGCCAGTATAATTAGAGCGATGGCGACCACGACCATTATGGTTGTGACGACCAAGACCACGAGAGCGAGAAGAGCCAGAAGAGCCCCGATTGGTACCAGACTGAAGATCACGAGGGCGGGTCATGGTCTGAGTAAGGTTGGCTTGAGAAGTAGCCAAAGAAGAGGATAGTTGAAGCATGGAGAAAGCATCTTTGTGGAGAAACTCATGACTGAGTAAGAGGCTATGAAGTTCAGAGAAGGATACTGGATCTAAACGGGCAGCAAGTGTAGTAACAAGATCACAGAACTCGGGTTGAAGACCTTTGAAGACATATAGATTGAATTCGGCTGGAGAGAGAGGCTTGCCAACGGCAGTGAGTTCATCAGCAACGGTTTTGGCTTTATGAAGAAACGTTGTGACAGAATGATCCTTTTGTTGCAAACTTTGAAGATGCAAATGGAGTTGAAGAATTCGAGTTTGAGATGCTGAAGCAATAGAGGTTTTAAGTGTAACCCAGATCTCATGAGAGGTGGTGAGACCAACAGCAAGTGGTAATATTTCATAAAAAAGAAAGGGGATCAAAAGACTCATGATGAGTTGATCTTAAGCAACCCAAGTAGTATGAGCCGAATTAGGTGTGAAAACGCCATTAAGTAATGTGCTGGGTGAAGGGCATGAAAAAGTACCGTTTACAAAATCAATAAGATTTTAACCACGAAGATATAGAGACAATTGAGTTTTCCAATAGAGAAAAATTTTAGAAGTCAATTTGATGGAGATGAAGTGATGAGCATTGAGAGAAATAGGTTGAACATAAGTAACTATTTGAGACTGCATTGTGTTTGTTAAAGAAGATGTGTTGACACTGGA
>JAOTRH010000018.1:19871654-19883431 GCA_034768845.1 Heliamphora exappendiculata | reverse complement strand
AGACGTATCTTACGATACTTAAGTAAATGGATTTTACAATGTATCCCGGAGAACCACACTTGTTGATCTTGAAGCAATGATGTTGCTGAAGGTGATTCCTTATAGTGGCAATTATCGTCTTAAATTTAAATATAGGTTGCCTCATTGGCAGGTCTGTCCGGTCATTAGATACAAGATCATGCTGACAAATAATGATGATACGTTGGACACAATATTTGGGCTGGCTGAGGGTACCTCCGAGAACTGTCTTGAGTTTTACGTAGACATTGAAAGCCCAGCGGTCGATCCGCAAATGTTCATGTATTGTTCTGGATCGTTCATGCATGGTCTTAGATCGTTCATGCAACTATTGACACAACCAGGAGACGTGGCTGGATCATATTTGGGGCATGACTTCGGGGTGTATAACCCAGCTACACACACCGAACAGGAAGCGTCATTTTCGTTGAAAATGTTGACCGCAGGCAACACCAGTGTAGTTCGTCCAGTGGAAAGAGTGCCTGATAGAGGGGAGTCAACATCATTGATGGACACTTTGCTCCCTTCGAGTCTAACCGTTGGACAAGGAGTAACTGCCGAAGCAGTGGAGCAATTTGTAAGGTACACAGAGCCAGAAGACGACTACGTATTAAATGTCGAGAACCGAGGTGCAATGTCAGACTCAGATAAAGACCTAGACACTTTGTTAATGTGTACTGATCAAGATGCTGATGCTGAGGATGAGGAAGAAGACTTTAGCCGCGTTAGGGAAGGGGAACGCAATGCCATCGAAGTGGCCAGCCCGTCTTCTACATCAGCTGACATCCTATTCTTTTGTAATGTAGCTATGGGAAATGACGGATCAATTACTTCACACGATTTTTACTCTCGTGGTAGGG
Source organism: Heliamphora exappendiculata (assembly GCA_034768845.1). Taxonomy (NCBI): domain Eukaryota; kingdom Viridiplantae; phylum Streptophyta; class Magnoliopsida; order Ericales; family Sarraceniaceae; genus Heliamphora; species Heliamphora exappendiculata. Next base: position 19,882,553 of record JAOTRH010000018.1, on the reverse strand, counting down.
CTTGGAATCCAGAAACGACTGAGCTGTGCAAGGTTATGTTGTTCAAAGATAAGAATGACCTCCAGACTGCTATGAAGCTGCATCACATAAAGTACAACCGAGAATTTGAAGTTGTGGATTCGAGGAAAGGTACATGGGTGGTCCAATGTAAAAATGACAGTAGTTGGTGGCTTCGTGCGGGCAGAAAGAGTACTCATGGGTACTTTGAGATCACTCAATATGCTGGTGATCACCACTGCGTGTATAGGAGAATGAATAGGGACCACCATAATCTAGACTCCATATTTATTGTTACATCCATCACAGCTGACGTTGCGGTAAGATTAATAACCTTGCATATGATTTGCGTCGTTCATCATACTTAAACTCTTTAACCTTTTACAAAGTGACTATAATTTTGCAAAAAAACTCAAAGATAACCCTAGCAACTATACTGACAACTGTGAACTCCATCCACAAGTACCAAATATCGTATAAGAAGGCGTGGTTAGCGAGGACGAGAGCTTTCGAGATGGTGTTTAGAGACTGGGATGAGTCATACAGTAAGTTTCCTAAATATATGATTGCGTTGCAGACGTATAATCCGGGCACTGCTGTGGAATAGAACTTAATATACCCATCGAACGCCAATGTGGCGGTGTTGAACTATGTGTTCTGGGCATTCAAGTCATCCATTGATGGGTTCAGACACTGCCCACCTGTCATATGCATAGATGGCACCCATCTCTACGGCAAGTACAAAGAGAAAATGCTTATCACAACTAGAGTCACTGCCGATATAAAGATGTTCCCACTGGCCTTCTCTATTGTAGATGAGGAGATTACTGAGAGTTGGTCCTAGTTTATCATCAACCTCAAGAAGCATATTATCCTCGACAGGGTGGAGGTAACCTTGCTCTGTGATCGCCACGTCGCCATAAAAAATGCTATTGCCCAATACTGAGAGAACCCAGCTGTTCAACCAATAGGGCATCATAGGTACTGTATCGGGCACGTACAAAGTAACTTCAATGAGAAGTTCAAGAATCAGCCACTCAAATCCTTAGTTTGGGTCGTTGCCAAGGAACATCAAAAGCGAAAGTTCAACATGAAGATGGAGGAGATCAATGGTTTGAGCGAGCTAGCATTGAGATGGCTGAGTCATATAGACCCAGTGAAATGGACTCTTTCCCATGATGGTAGTGCTTGTTGGGGGGTGATAACCACGAATCATGCCTAGGCTTTCAGTGGCATATTGAAAGGAGCTCGGAATATGCCCATCACTGTGTGTGTGGAAACCACTTTTCATCGACTGGTTAAGTAATTGGATCGAATGAGGAGTCGTGCTGAGAACATGCACAGGAATAAAAATGTATATCCGGATTCAGTGCAAGAAAAGATCCTTCGCAACTAGAAGATATATAATCAACATGACTTAATACCATTTAACAGGTAAATTATATTTCTATTACATTTGTTGGAGACGTATAAAGTTATAATAATGTAATGTACATATTGATTGACTATAATTAATAGAAGTCAGGGGGTGTACGAGGTAGTGACGGCAGTTTGACAAGGCAGAGGTCAAAATCGCCACGTAGTCCACATACATAACAGAACATGTGATTGTGGTAAAGATGAGATTTACCATTACCCTTGCTCGCACATGTTTGCTGTTCTTGCTGATCTCGGAGTAGATGCCTTATTTCTGATTGCACCCGAGTATTCGATGTCAACATACTTGCAAGTTTGACAAATGAAGTTACAACCAATGCCACATAAAGATTATTAATCGACGCCAAACTTCCCGGTGGTCATCGCAAACCCAAACCGTATAAGGTCTGCAAAGCTAGGACGTCCGCAGCATAGCCGGATCCACAATAAGATGGACATGTCAAGACAACATATGTCGAATCATTGTGGTATTTGTCAGCAAATAGGGCACGACAGACGGACATACCCTAATAGGCCATGATAGGTTGATATGAAAATGACATGCAGCCGGCTGTACTGATCAAAGCTGATGCTTATATTGTTCAATATGTGCTTGCAATAAGAGTCATGCTTATTTATAACATTTTGATTATATATACTATTCAATCTCACAAAAAGAATCATTAAATTGCATTATCTATTTCCAATACTTGTTGATACAAGAAAATAAAAGCAAGAAATTTTAGAGAAATAATATTGAAAATCTAGACTTTTGCTAGCTGTTATACTTAAAAATCCAAATAATATAACTGTGTTTTTAGGGTTTGCTATTTACGTGACTCTTCATCTAAGCACGTGGGATCCACATACTGTCAGCCGTTAGAGTAGAGGGCTTCATGATGAACATGACTACTCGGTCATCCTGATATTAATGTGAGTGGTTAATAAGGTGCATGACCATATGTATGACTAGCGACTGGCAATCGTCTCTTCTATAAACCACGTGGCAACGCTAGCAATTCTCCAGTCACTCCATGCTGAAGTCCCATATAAATATCAACCGTTGTGATTGAGATACATATACCTCTAGCCAATCGAACCAATCCAACATATATGAACATGGTGTTGACATATACAGTGCGCAACATCTTTGTTGCTATGGGTTGTAGTTGGGTTGATGATGATTGCTTTGTATACCCTCTAGATCTTAACCTCCGCTACAGTACAAAGAGTGTACGTACCATGCGATCCGAGTTGCAATATCGAATTACGCAATCGGAGGTCCTAGTGCATGACTGTCGAGCAACTGGTGTTCGAATTCCACGACAACTAGGTAAGAACATGCCCACTGATACTAGTCAACAGTTGCAGATGGCTTGCATCATTTTCGCGAAGAAGTTAATCGCATGTAAATGCGGTTACACAGGTTCACTTGCAAACAGACAGCGAGGGAGCGAAAAGAAGAAAGTTTACTGCACGACACGTCATTGTACCACAATTGGAGCATGGATGCTACCTACCAATCGGATATTGAAATGTCAAATGATGATGAAAAAACTTGATGTGCGGCTGTATTCTAGTATGTCATAGTTCGAATGTCACTATAACATATATTATGGAAGTCATATAATTTTAGTGTTGAAAGATGCGAACAATAATTTTCAAAAACTTGAGATTTTTAAGATAAATTTAACATTAAAATGTAAAATTGAAAATAATTTTCATAAAGTCTATTTAACAAACAATAATAAATTCAGAATCTCTATTTATTAAAAATCTCATTTTTAAAAAATATTTATATTAATTTTTTCAAAACAATGTATAGTTAACTTATCTCATCAAGACGATTCGAAAAAATATTTTTTAAATTAAAATTTTAAAAAAGTTCAAAAATACAAAAATTAACTAATAAGTCAAATTTTAAGTTGCTTATTTTTTATCTTTAGTGAATTGTTTTCACTTTTTAAAAATATTTCTTTTACTTTTTTTATTCTTCTAATCGAGACAATTTTAAAAAGTAAAAATATTCTAATTTAATCAAAATATAAAACATTAAAAAAAATAAAAATATGTTAAATTTACAAAATGTAGTCGAAACGGGACCTTTATCTTATCAACAAAAATAAAGATAGTGGAGAACTTGAGAAATAACCAAAAATTTTAAAATAAAATAAACTTAACTTAATTAAAATAAAAATTTAATTAAACTTTGAATAATTAACTAAAAATTAATCATAAATATTATTTTATTCTTGTCATGAAGAAGAATAAAAAAATAAAAACTTAATTATAATTTATAAAAAAAATTGAAAATATTTAAAAATCAAATAAACTAATCACCAAAAATATATATTAAATGCAATGCAGTAATTAAACTGAAAGCGTATTTCCTAAACATGTTTTCAATGAAACTAAACTTTAAAGTAAAGCGTGTTTAGTAAACACGCTATCATTGAAAATAAATTTTAACATAAAACGTATTACCAAATACGCTTTATTAATAAACTTGAAATCGTGTTTAGTAAAAACGTTTTCATTGAGAATTAATTTTAACATAAAATGTGTTTAATAACGCTTTTATTAAAACTAAATTTATACTGAAAATTTGTTTACTAAACACGCTTTATGTATAAATTCAAAAAGCGTATTTACTAAATACGTTTTTATATTACTATTTTTTGTTTTTTCGAGATTAAGCTTAAAGCGTGTTTAGAATATACGTTTTCTATTAAAACGAGTTTTCTAAATACGTTTATATGTAGAATGAGAATTAAGTTTTAAAAATTCTAATCGGTTAATTAAGTTAAAAGTTTACATATTTTGGTAAAAGAGCCCATTGGTTTCATCTCTTTAGGTCATGTTTGTTGTTAGAAATAAAATAATCAAGTCGATCGAATTAAATTATCAGTCTCATACGGCAATTAGAATTTCGAGATTTGAAATACAAAGAATTCTACCCTCCTCTTGGTATTATTATTATCGAATTTATCTTTTCTTTTTATTCAATGACTAAAAGTGTATAATTTTTTAATTTTTATCTTATTTTTTATTTTACCTTAATTAAATATAATATAAATAATATCACAAAATATATAATAACATATATTATTTCATGATATTAAAAAACATATACACAATACTAGTTATCTCTTCTATCTTTTATAATTCAATATCACACAACAAATATAGCCCCAATTCACAATTCTATATGACTTGTGTTTTGGATTATAGATTGTGGTTTTTGACAGTTTTCCAAAACGTTTATTTTTTTGACCAAGTTTTGTTTATATTTTGATTCTTCAATCTTTTTTTTAGTATTTCAGGATATTCGAGTCAGTGAACGTGTATACTTCACTAATTTCTAAGAGAACTAATCCCTCTAACTATTAGCGAATGACCAAGTTAAAATCAAATCAAAACAGCTAATGGTTTATGTTTCGACCATTTCTCTTGCTCTCTATAAAAGCAGTCAAACTTACTGTCTCTCTCTGTACAAGCAACACGAACCAATTTTCTCTTCCACTTCATTTGCACATACACATTGATCTTATGGCTTTGTTTGTTTTAATATAAAATATTTTTTAGTAGAATATTTTATTTATGTATTAGTGTTTAGTTGATAAAAAAACATAAAATGTTTTTTACTAAATTATTTTTCATCAAAAAATTATTTTACATAAAAAATGATATAAATTATTTTTCAATCCTACAACGGTAGTTGTAGTGATGATGACAATGATAGAAACAGTAATAGAAGTGATGATATCAGCATTAGTGGTGGAAGTAATGGTCATAGTGGCAGTGTAGGTGGTGGAGGTAGTGATGGAGGAAGGAAAGATGGTGGTGGTGGTGGTGGTGGTGGTGTCAGAGGAAGATGAGAGAAAAAGGAAGAGGAGGAGGTGGGGTCAATGGTGGTAACAGTGGAAACAGCAGTGGTGGTGGCAATTAAGGGGGCAACGTGGCTACGGTGGTGGGAGCGACGGTGGCAACGGTAGTTGTGTAGGTGGCAGCGATGATCGATGTGGTGATGGCGACGGTAATGATGGTGATAATGATAGTAATAACGACGGTAATGATGACAATTGTGATTCTTTCGATAATAATCGTCAAAAAAGAAAACAAATAAAAGCCACATGAATCTCATAAAAACCAATCATGTGAGCTCTTTTTCATTTATGATCCTAATCATTTTTTACAGAAAGATCACATTAAAACTCATTTTAAATGGCGAAATTCAAATTAAAATTACATGGAGTAAAATGAATATTCATCCAAATTTTAGGAAACTAATGGCATAATTTACCCATTTAGAAAGGTATTTTTAAGTCTTAGAATATGAAATTGGTTTGAATTAGTGTCGTATGCATAGGGTTCATTGTAAGCTTACTACCAAAATTCTTTTATTTATGGATATGCGTGTATTAATTGGAAGCTATATGTGATCCTTTATTTTATAATACTATGTAACATTATTTATATAGTATTTTTATTTAATAATATAGTAAAAAATATTTCAAATAGAATAATTTTAGAAGAATAATATTCTGATTCCACTTCTTTATAAATACATTCTAAAATTTATATTCTAACATGATAGAAAAAATGTGTCATATGCAGTTTTAGACATTAAAAACAAATTTTAGAATATATTTATACAAAAGTGGGGGTGTGAATATAAATTCTCTAGTACTAACCTTTTTTTGAATAGGTGAAAGACAAAATTAACTTATGTATTAAGTCATTGAGTTTTTTCATTTGCTAGGAGCATATGGCTTATGATATTTCAAGAATACTTAATAATTTTTCTTAAATAACTTAAATAATATGCAGCTCTCTCAATCTATAAAAACCCTATAATATAATTAACCCTAGAGTACATTAAAATAGAAAAATATAAATATTTAAAAATAGAGAATTTTGTGCCCATGGGAAGATACAAAAACCATTCATTGATACTCAAAGATACATATCATCACACAAAATCATTCATTAATGCACACAAATATATATCATCAATAATTAGCAATAACCCCACATAAGGACCATCCAATGAAGGGAGACGAGAAAAGTTACAGGCCCAAAACCTTCTACCCTTTTTTTTTAAATGAGGATGCTCAGGACATCTCATCTTGTCATTTCATCGTTGCTCATTTGGCCGGTCTTTTTTCACGCTCGCTCACATTTCGCTAAGGTTGTACACAAAGCCTTATAATGTAAATTGTGTCATCACATGTCACAGCCATCTTGTAACATAAGTTTTTGTTTATTATATTTAAAAACTTATTTTGAAATTATAAAAATGCCAAGTTAATCACATTGAATAGCTATTTTGAGTATCAAATTTCTTATGAAATTGCACTAAATACTAACATTATCAAGAATTTAAAATAAGAAGGTGCAATTGTAACATATATAACAAATTAAAGAAACACATCGCCTGTCATAAAGCATTTTTGTTGTTATTTGTTTTTGTTTGTCAACAATGATTTTTGGGTTTAACTACTATGTGCCAACGGCATACCTTATATACCTCGTAGTTAATTCTAAATTTGTATAACAAAAAAATCAAAGTTTAAATAACTAACAATTAAAATTGAAGTAACTACACAACTGAACTGAAAATTGTTATAACTAAAGTTAAAATTAAAATAATTAAAAGTCAAATTTAAATAATTAACTAGGTGCATACTATAGCCGGTTATCAGAGCACATAATAGGACGTAAAATGATCATAATCAAAGCTCAAGATTTTCACAATTAAAACTCAAATTAAAATACCAAAAACAATTAACTAATATTAAAGTGGAGGAAAATATAGTACATTGAATTGTGTCATTTTAGAAGCAACAGAAATGACCTATATATATTGGAAATGAAGATAATAATATTACTATTTCTCTTTTCTCCTTTCTTTTTGTGTACGTTCATCTAATAATATTAATCGATCTAGCAAAAAAGTTACTTGGTTGAGTTTTTGTTTTTGTTTTTGTCACATAATCAGTTTCAGTAGAAATCCCGTAATCTTTTTTTTTTTTTTTTCAAAAAACAAAAACCGAATATGGCTATCAAATAATGTTTGGCAAAAAAGAAATTAATTTATTTACGGTTGAAGCACGACCATTATAGTACATAACCATATTCTATCACTTTACATTAATGTGCATGCACAATAATTTTACAATCTATCACTTTACATTATTGTGCATGCACAATAATTTTACAATGCACCCTCCCTTATCAGTTCAAGCAACTTTTTTTTGAGGGTAGGAACTTTTCATACGATACGTTAACACGACTCAAATTATACACGAACTTAAAAAGTTATGATCAATAATTTTTTGATACGAAATTAAAAATAACACAACTCGATAACACTTTTAATAAATAGATTGGGTTAATACTGAACCCACATAACCCAAAAATGACCCATCAAACCTGTATATTTTTTCGTAAACTTCTTTTTCATCAACTGTTTAGACTTTAAAGTTTTTCATAGTTCTTCATGCACAGATTCATTTTGTTTTTCTATCAAACTATTTAATGATTTTTTACATATTTTTTTGAAATTTTTTATTTATTATAATTAATGTGATTTTATAATTAAAATATGTATAGAATTAAAAATATTAACTTGTTATTAAATAGGTTGTAAACAAACTAACCCGTTTATAAACAGGTAGTATTAGTTTTAGGCTAGATAATACGTTTAGTTAAATGAATAATGTGATAATTGAACAATTTTTAACTTTAACCCACACGACACCATGTCTACCCATACTTTTTCCTTCCATTTTGGCCTCAACAATCATCATCTAAGATAAGGACAAAACTGTCCATTTCTCAATTAAATGTCAAAAATAAGACTTAACCAATTAAGAAAACTTATGATAAGATCCATCTTCAAATAACTCTTGACTCTTGAAAATAGAACCCATTCTTAATTAATTTCTTTGTTTTAAGTAACCTCATCTTACTTACAAGATATGTAAAGAGATTGAATTTTTAATAAGGAATAACAATACCCAATAAATAATAAATATTATTTAATTTAACATTTAAAAACACACACACATACACACACAACTACATCTTCCAATGAAAGGAATTCTCTAGAGTTTGGAGTCAGACTTGAGGATCACATTTTAATTTTCTTTCATAAGCTTATGATCTCAAATTCATTATTCCATCCTCCCTTTTATCTACTGTATAACTCATCGCCGAGTTCTTTCTATAATCCTGCCATATCCAATCTCCAATACCAATTGAAGATACAAACAACGGTCAAGGAATAAACAAAATGATAAATGTTTAAAAATGACATCATATCATAAAATAAAAATTTAAAAAAAAAAGAAAGATACTTAACCCGAGAAGAATGAGATGAGAATTCCAAGAAAATATAAGTCACTTTTGAGTTGTTGAGGAAATAAAAGAGAATGAATTATACTGTGAAGTGAAAATGGATAAAAATATAGAATAAAAGATTGGATATGATGGAATTCGGAATTGAATTGTAACAAATAAATTATATCATAAAATTATTTTTATATTTAACTAACATTAGACAAATAATTAGATAAAAAAACTATTGAATAAAGTAAGAAATAGTCCAAAAAAGATTAGTTCACATCATCCCATTCTCCCCTTTCTATTAATATTCCTTATTTAATCACATATTCGACATGATTCATCAAAATAGAATAGTGACGAAAATTAAAGAATCAAACAACAAACTAAAATAATGCAAAACTCATGTCTCCCAAAAATAATCCCTCGGCAAGATTCTCTGTCTCTTAACCAGACATGTTAAAAAAAATGTATCACTAATTAGTTGGCAAAAATACATCCAAAATTCAAAGATCCGAATCGAAAGTGAAGGAAATTTGGGTAAAAAGGAAAACAAAAAGGAAAGAAACATTCCCATAAGTGACTTTATTCTTTCTTTTGGTGATAAATCAGTTTTGAGCTCGGCAGATACACAAGAATTTTTACCATAAAAATGATAGGTACATACATATCAGGGAGTAGAGAAAAATTCAGTGGAGTTATAACTAGTTTCAAAATTTTCTTGTTGGGACAACAACAAAAAAAAATAGCAGCAAAAAATGAAAAAAAAAAACATCACCACCAAAATGCCAAACAAATGAACAAAAATCAGTTCACATTTTAGCAACAAAGGTTGGAAATATCACTAGCTATTACACAAACAAAATAGCAATTTATCAGTGAAATAGTATGTATCATAGCTATCACATCTCATTTGTGTCACTTAGGAAAAAGAAATTCAGTCAAAAGCCCAAAGCAAAAAAAAGAAATATCTTAAAAATCTCAAGCTTTTGTAATTATCAAAAAAGTAGAGCGAGTGAGAGAGTGAGATAATTAGCTTTCAGTAACACATATTTAAGAGCATTTCTTAGAAGGCATTCGCTCACCTTTTCCTCTTCTTATTTTCAGAGAACTTACTTTTGTCTAAGCCTCTTACATCATTTGTAGTCTCAGCTGTGTTATGCTTCTTCGGACCTTTCCTTCCACCAAACCCGTACTTGGAATCCCTGAAGTCCCTACCCTTCTTCTTTCCACCTGCTCCTCCTTTAATCCCCTTTCCACCACCTCGGTTACGGTTATCCTTCCCTCCGGAGCGATCTCCAGGAGCCACCCATGGCCTCCTCTTAGTAGACTTTTCAAATGATTTTGATCCGTCTTCAAAATTCAAACCCATCTCACCATCTTTATCACCTCCGACAAACCCAGAATTCTGCCTCTGCTTCCTCCATTTCTTAACAGATTCAATCTCCTCTTTTTTCTGCTTAGCCCTCTCCTTGAGCTTCTGAGCCTGAACCTCTTTAGCTATTTTTTTGGACTCCCGAGCCTTCCTTCTCTCTTCAGCTTCTTCAATATTTTTCTTTTCTACCAAAAGTCGGCCCTTCACTTTCTCCATGTGAGAATCACTTTTCACCATCTCAGCATAGTAGTCGGAAGGCCGAAGAAAAGGAAGATGCATCGATTGAAACTTCACAAAGGCCTGCCTTGTACCTTCCAATGCCTGTGTGTAGAAAGCCAGCTCACGTGCCAGGTCATCATTCACATCCACCTCTTGCTCCTCCCTATTGATATCCAGAGAAAGCTTGTGTATCCATTCCACATTCTCTGGCCATCTAATGTCTCCAAGTTTATCAAGTAAACCATCCCTGTTGTATATGGAATTCTTCGAAGGTTCTGTCAACTTCACATCTTCTTCGTCTTCTGATTCTGATTCAGATTCAGAAACCTCTACTTCAGGATTCTCCACCTCATTATCATTCATGGTGTCCTTGTTTAACAAAACCGGGTCTTTTTTGAGAACCCCCATAAAGTTTATCTATCAAACACCAAGAATACATTTCAGCATTACACTAGAGCTGGAAAAAAGAAACATAATATATTTGAACAAAAGGAGGGAACAGGAAGCAGGAAGAGGAAGAGGCTTTTGAAGGGGTGTTGGAGGTT
>JAOTRH010000018.1:19853883-19871644 GCA_034768845.1 Heliamphora exappendiculata | reverse complement strand
GGGGGGGGTGGGGGGGGGGAGAGTGTGGGCGCTGCTTATTAGGCATCTCTTAGATATTCCTTGAAGATACAAAAATGACCCAAACCACAACATACTTCTATAACAAAATTAATACAGTAAAACAGCTAAAAAATTTAATAGATGCAGTGATTGAAAATATATCTTTGGACTTCGGGTGACAAGAGTACACCCATTCAAGTTCATCTTCCAAAAGACATGCAATAGACATCGTGAAATTAAGTAAATATGACTTTATTGCTTCACAAGTGCTGTGTTCCTGGCTTTATAAGGACACTTGTGAGCATCTCCAGCCAGTACTATCCAATTTAACAGGAGAAAAGAGAAGACACGCTCAAAACAAAAATGGGGAACAAATCCTAAAAGCATATATCAAGCATGATCACTAATCAGAATCAAAATGGTAAACCAAAAGGAAATACGCATGGCATGCTTGGACCAGAGTGGAATAAATGAAGAAAAAAAAAAACTTTGCTCAATCCATGCAATGCATTAATTATACAAGATTCTAACAACATTGTACATTGCAGCAAAACTGACAAGTTGCATTCACCAGTAATTTCATGAATATAATTAAAAGCTTTCATGGGCATTGGTAGAAGTTATGAAGAATCCTTAAGCAAATACTCATAAATGTAGGGTTTTTGATAAATTGTGATTTAGTAGAAAATGGGAATTCAGATAAAGGTCTAGTATGCTTGGTTGAAATTGAGAACGCTAGCATCGAGACTGGCAGACAGTGATGCAAACAGCAAATGATGACATAAGCGCAGATGACAACGCAAGCAGCAGACGACCATGCCAGTGGTGCACGATGATGCAAGTGGCAGGCGCCAAGCAAGGGTTGCGTCGAAAGTCTGGCAACAAACAAGTGGCAAACAGCATCACAATAAATGTGAGAACCTTGGATAGTAACCCATAGAACAATAACTTTCATCCAGGTGGTGAGTCCAATTATTCGTTATTTTAATGTGACTCAACTTCACAATAAATGAACTTTTCACAACCTGCATACAGGTTTGTTCTTACCTCTTATACTAATTCAATAAATGTCTTTACTTCCCCCTCCATGTCATAAGCGCCTTGAATATTAGACTCTTCCCTATCCAGGCATCACAATATATACCCATACCAATATCATGTATCAGTTCTTGCAGAGATGGTCTTCAATAATCTCTGCACCATAGTGGTCATCAAAGGCGTCACTAGAATTGTTTTCAATTTCATCTTTGTGATGTGTCTGTATTATGTAATTGTTGACAATCCTATGTACTAACAAATGAGCATCAACTTTTAGAGTTTACAAATAGTAGTTGTTGCATTAGATGCATGGACATATAACCTTGATCCTTGGTTCCAAATTAGCAAATGTAAACCAAAGAAACTCTTGAACTCCCTTTCCATAATCAAAATCTAGTTTATTCTTAAGTTGCATTCAACTGTTACATTCAACTCCGATCTATTTGTGTTTTCTATCCAAGATGCACAAATTGATGAAAGGAACTTTAGAGCTAATAGTGATACTAATTTTTACGTAAGAAAGGGTAATAACTTGGATATTTTTATGGGTCTGGATTCTTTAATTTCAGTATCTCTAAATTTTCCTATGAATTTTTAACAAATGTTCCCATGGTAAGACATGAGAAGAATAGCCAAAAGAACAATCTCAACAAACATATACATTGAATAAAAACTATTAAAGTTTGGACACACTTCTATTTTTCATTTGTATTTTTTTTTTAAATGATGATTCCAAAAAAAAAGGTGGAAATGACATTTTACTCAATTTTGTCTACCACCAATTATCTCAGAAATACCCTCCATCACTACTAGTTTCAAATTCACACTAAAATGAAAACCATAATCACCCTTGTAAGCTGCCCCAAACGAGACAATTAATCAAATTATTAGATGCCTATAATGATTAAGAAGTACAACGATGAAAAGACTGTAGAAAATAATACATAAATTATGTACAGTTAAACCCAATAGATGAACGGATTCTTCCTTTCTGTCAATAAGAATTTTAAAGAATGTTGCGTATCAATGCCGATTAAATGCCTAGACCAAAGCAATCAAAGAATTGAATTCTAGGTGAGAATTTTCTTATGCTAACATGTTGAACCTGCTCTTTGGTTGGTATATGAGATCTTGACTCACTAATTTTATAAATTCACAAATAGTTCCAAATATATAAAAAAAATTGTACTTAAAACTATTATAGGCACCCTACTTTGACTTTAATAATGTGCATCTGTTCGAGAGAGAAAGTGAGAGAGACCAAAATGGGACTTGGTTTTGCACTCATCATTATTCTTTAAAACTCTCCTTTTACTGGAATAGTTGTTTTCGTGTTTTCTCCAACCCATAAAATCATCAAAAGATCTTGTTTGGCAGTATCTACAACTATCCAGCATTCAACAGTGGGTTTGACTGATTCATAATTTGGACTTGAACATGTTCTAAGATGGCCGTATATTTGAGATATAGGTTCTTGAGCATGCAGTGGATACATGCAATATGAACTATACATAATTCCATCGCACACCAAATGCAGTAATAGCAAGAAAAAGTGCACGCAGACTATGTATAAGCAACTTTGAATTGCAGCCAAAGCTCCACGGCTTAACACCAGAAACATAAAGGAAAAGAAAGATAGTGTCATTGGTGTACACAACTTGAGCTAGTGGGAGAGAGGGAGACAGTCTCCAATGAAGAAACAAGGTTGCGAGATTGAAGCAATAGGTATCAACTATACAATCTACACATGGAAAAGAGAGCAACCTCGGTCAAGTGGGCAAGGGTTGTGGAGGAGAGGGGAGTGGTAGGGAAGGCGGGTACTTAGGAGATTGTGTTGTCTTGAACCTGTTGTCATCCGTCGTTTGCATCGCCATCCGCCTCCATCGCTTGGCTCGACTTATGCCGCTTGTGATATTCGCCACTCTTAATGTTACCATTCACAATTTCTACCAAGCCTCTATTTGTAGCCTAATTTCTACTAAATCCCAATAAACATTCAATTAGGCTGGAAAAAGAATTTTTATTTTTTTTTAAAAAAGAGCCACCACAGGAAATAAGAGGCATTGAAACTGCAGCAACACACGGAAGCACCACCAGAACAACACTAGGACAAAGCCATGGGGGAAAACAGAGGTATAACTCATGAGAAAACAATAACACCTTAACAATCATTTTGGCAGTAACAATAACAGGTTGTGGGAATCATTTACAACATTACTTTGTCATACTAACTTTATTGTGCCCTAACTTTGTTTTACATTACCTGAAAATAGTTAGGATGTCGACCCAATAAATGATTTTTGTATTAGGATTTGTGGCTCTAAATTTAGGAAAAGTAACTATTTACGAAAAAGCAGTTTATGCAAACCAAGACTTGGTAGCAAGGGATATAATTTATAAGCTATCTGTCCCCATACAAGTTTTCATCAAGTTCCTGCACCACCCTATACATTATAAGCTCACATGTTTGTATTTACATATATCCATGTATGCATATCAGATTTATCATGAAGCTATCGGTTCACATGCAGTAACACTTCTGAGTTATGATACTTCACTTTCTTCATATGATAGTGATTTAAAGCAAAAGTAGAAGACAATAATCATAAAAACTAAAATTTACAAGCAAACACATAAAATTAACAGATTCCATGAGATTGTAGGAGACCCAAAAATCTTTGAAGCAAAAAAAGAAAAATGAGTGCGGCTCATTGGAGATATTCATTGCGAATCACTGAATTAAACCAAGAAAAGATAGATGCGAATTGCATCTACACCAAATTGTGAAGTGACTAAAACAAATCGAGAAGCAACTAAAACAAATCATGAAGTGATAAGTACTGAAATGAGTGTGCATTGTTAGCTTGCGCGTAGCTTTCGGGGTGTTAGCTTCGTAAGTTTTTACACTTTTGATAGTTAGTTAGTTACAATGGGATTGAGCTAAAAAATATGGGTATTATGGTCTCCTATCAGATGCAGTGGAGAAAGGGGGAAAAGGGGGGAAATTGTATTTTGTTTCTTGTTTACTTTGTATACCAGATTTTTCCTATCGTTTGAATAAAGAATAATAACAGAGCTGCCATTGCAAGGGCTCTGATTTCATTTCTTTCTTCTTGTCTCCATTCCTAGAGTTTATCAATTGATATCATGGCAGACTTTCCTCACCAGTGGAGATGGGAATTGACAATGGCCGAAGGAACAAGGTTGCAAGATGCTCGATGATTTGAATAAGTTATTCACAGTTTGAGGGAGAACTCTAACAGACAGGGCCAGCCTTGAATAGGCAGGTGGAAACCATGAAGCCATGAATTTGGTAGCAGCTTTTAGTTTGAAATAGAACCAATTGGCTAAGAAAGCAACACGATCTGAACCTTCTCCACATTCTCAATCGGCAACTGGTGGTAACCTTAATAACCAATGGCAGAAAAGATTTGCCAAAGTCAATTTTCTAAGATTTAATGGGGAAGATCCCGAGGGATGGATTTATAGATGTGAGAAATTCTTTGAGTTCAGTGGAATCGAACACAACCACAAGGTCAAATTAGCATTTATACATCTAGAAGATAAAGCATACATTGGTTTAGGTGGGTTCGAAAGATCTCATGCCCTAAGAAACTGGAATAATTTCACAAAAGCAATCACTATCATATTTGGGACTACTGGATTCGAAGATGCAGTGGGTCAATTAACCAAACCTAGGCAATTGTCCACAGTAAAGGTTTATCAAGAGACGTTTGAAGAGTTGGCAAATAAAACTACGGGGTTAAATGAAGGGTTATTTATTAGTTGTTTCCTTAGTGGACTCAAAGAGGAGATTAAAGCGGTAGTACAGATGTTCAGGCCCACTTATATTTCTCAGACCATGGGTTTGGCTAGATTCCAAGAAGATAGTCTTGAGGCAATTGCGAAGAAATCAAAAGGAGGGTGGGACTTCCTATTGCCCAAGAACTACAATGCAAATCTTGTCAATCAGCCAAAAACAGAGGATTCATTGCTAGTTTGCCACCAATTAAAAGAATGACATAGAAGGAATTAAAGAGAAAAAATATAAGGGATTATGCTATGGTTGTGAGGGAAAATATTGCAAAGGTCACGTGTGTAAAAAGAAGCAGCTTTTTTTTACTGGAAGTTGAGAAAAAGAGTTATGTGAAGAAAGCAAGAGTTGCTGGAAAACAATTCAGATGATGGAGCGGAAGGGTTGCAAATTCCTGTTCATGCACTTGGTAGATCATTTTCATATAGAATTATGAGAATTAAGAGAAAATTAAAGAAGTGTGGAATAAAAATTCTAATTGATTCTAGAAGTACTCATAACTTTTTGGACCCAGTCATTGCTAAGAGAACTGGAAGCAAAATTCAGTTTACTAATCCTTTGGTTGTAGTGGTTGCAGATAGCACCAGACTGTATAGTAGAGCGTAGTAAATAACTTTCAGTGGATCATACACGGAACCACTTTCCAAACAAGTGAGACACATTTACCATTAGAAGGGTGTGATATGGTACTGGGGGTGCAATGGTTAAACTACCTTGGGGCCAATACTTTGGGATTTTAAAGATCTTAGAGTGGAGTTCACTGCAATGGAAAAAAGCATGTCTTAAGAGGAGGAAATTTAGTCGAAATTCAACAACTTGATTATGAACATATGCAAAAAACGCTTGGCAAAAAACCACATGGCATCATGGCCCAACTATGCAAACTATGCAGTCCGCAGGTAAGTGAAAACAACGTGAACGAAAATTCAGAGGTGTCATCCATTCTTAAGAATTTGGATATGTTTTTAGTGAACCAAAGGGGTTACCTCCCATGAGATCACATGATCATAGGATTCCCTTGCAATTTGAGAGTCAACCTCCTAATATAAGACCATATAGATCTACCTATGTTCAAAAGAATGAGATAGAAAAAATAGTGAGGGAAATGTTAGAATGTGGTGTTACAAGGCATATTACTAGCCCTTTTTCATTACCAGTGCTTTTGGTTAAGAAAAAAGACAATAGTTAGAGAATGTGCATTGCCTATACGGCTCTAATAAAGAGACTATAAAAGACAAATATCCTATTCTAATTATAATGGTACTAGGTTCTATTCTAAGCTTAATCTAAGGTCAGGCTAAAACTACATTTAGGACCCATGAAGGTCACTACGAATTTCTTGTCATACCCTTTGACCTAACAAATGCTCCTTCTACGTTCAGAGTATAATGACTGATGTATTCAAGTTTGTTATAGTGTTCTTTGATGAGATACTGGTTTACAGTAGTTCTTGGACTGACCATCTTTATCATCTCAGACTTACATTGTGCAAGCTTAGGGAAAATCAACTTTATGCTAAGATGTCGAAGTGAGCTTTTGGGTAAATTCAAGTTGAATACTTGGGGCACGTTATTAGTGGGCTAAGAGTGACAGCTAATCCATCCAAGGTGGACTGCATGACTAATTGGCCAAAACCTAAAACTTTTACGACATTAAGAGGTTTTTGGGGCTAATTAGGCATTATAGAATATTTGTCAAAAAACTATGGTAGGATTAGCCAGCCCCCAACTGAAATTCTTAATAAAGATGTATTTTACTAGACTTTGGAGGATGATCATGCTTTTGAAAAGCTTAAGGAGGCCATGGCAACTACACCAGTTTTAGTCCTCCCAGATTATAATAATATTTTCATAATTGAGTGTAATGCATCAGGCAAAGGAGTGGAAGCTGTGTTGATGCAGGAGGGTAAGCCTATAGATTTCTTTAGTAAAACATTATTAAAGAAAACCTGGGATAATCCACTTATGGGAAGGAACTGGTAGCTTCGGTCATAGCAGTCAACAAATGGAGATATTATTTGCTTGGTAGGCATTTTCAAGTTAGAACTGACCATCACAGTTTAAAGTATTTGTTCGAACAGAGAAATGCAACTTTAATGCAGCAAAAGTGGCTTTCTAAGCTATCGGGTTATGACAATGAAATTACCTACAAAAGTGGAGTTCAAAATAATGTAGCGAATGCATTGTCAATGAGGCAAGAAAGGCAGGAATATATGTGGAAGCCAATTTAGATGGATTGTCAATACTTCTTGGTGGTTGGGTTAAGGATTTGCAGAAGAGCCTAACAAAGAATGAATGTTTACAGAATCTAATAAATGAGCTGCAACTAAATTTCACAAGCCATCCTAATTTTGTATGGCGACATCAATTGTTATACTATAAGATCAGATTAGTGGTGATAAATTCCAAATCCTTTTTCGACTAAAGTTCATGCAAGAACAACATGCTATTCCTATGGTGGTCATTCAAGGGGTGAAAGAACTTATAAAAGATGGCGGCAAGCTTTTTATTGGAAAGTCATGAGGGATGTTTTGAAGTTTGTTTAAGAATGTGATACTTGTTAGAGAAATAAAAGTGAAAATGTCAGCCTACCTGGTTTGTTACAAGCTCTTCCTATACCTACTAGGCCTTGGTCAATTATCTCTGTGAATTTTATTGAAGGGCTACCCAATTCTCATGGCAAAACAATCATCTTTGTGATGATAGATAGGTTGAGCAAGTATGCTCACTTTTTTGCACTCTCACATTCCTTTCTCTGCTATAAATGTTGCTCAGTTATTCTTGGATAATATATTTAAGTTGCATGGCATATCTTCCACCATTGTCTCTAATAGGGACCCTATTTTCACCAGCAAGTTTTGGCCTGAATTGTTCAAGTTGCAAGGCACTACACTGTGCATGAGTTCATTGTACCACCCACAAACTGATGGCCAAACTGAAGTAATTAACAAGTGCATTGAAAATTACTTGAGGTTTATTGCTGCTGATAGACCTAAGACTTGGCCCAAGTGCCTTCCTTTGGCTGAATGGTGGTATAACACTATCTATCATGTATCCATTGGTTTAACTCCAAATGAAGTTGTTTAAGGTCTGTCTCCCCCAAATCTCAACCATTATGTTCAAGGGACTTCTTTTGTGGCAGCAACTGACAATTGCCTCAGCAATAGAACAGTCATGTTACGTATCCTTAAGGAGCATTGGGAGCAATCTCATAATCTGCTGAAACAACTTGCTGATAAGCATAGATCAGAGAGGATTTTTGAAGTAGGAGATTGGGTTTATTTGAGACTCCAGCCTTACAAGCAAAATTCAGTTCTTTTGAGAATCAAAAACAATCTCAGCCCAAAATTTTATGGTCCTTTCCAGATTGTCCAGAACTTTGGTGTTGTGGCTTATAGTTTGGCTCTGTAGCTTCAGATTCTAGGATCCAACATGTTTCTTGTTTGAGAAAGAAATTGGGGGATCAGGTTGTGGCACAGTCGACATTGACTGCTGCCAATTTGGATGGTCAGATTCTAGTAGAACTACTTGCAGTTTTAGCAAGAAGGTTGGTTAAGAAGCACAACAAACCCCTCACTCAAGTGCTAGTTCAGTGGTCAAATTCCTCTGCTGCTGATGCTTCGTGGGAATCCATAACATCACTTGCAAAAGAGATTTCCAACTTTTCAACCTTGAGGGCAAGATTTTTTTAAGGGGTGGGGAATGATAAGGACAGAAATGACCGTGCATTGTTAGCTTGCGCATAGCTTGTGCAGTGTTAGTTTAGTTGGTTTTGACAGCTTTGAGGGTTTTGACAGTTTTAGTTACAAAGGGATTGAGCAAAAAAGGTGGGGGGCGTCTCAAAAAGGGGTCTCAGGGTCTCCCATACGAAGCAGTGGCTCGTGGGGGGCAAGGGGGAAAATTGTATTTTGTTTCTTGTTTACTTTGTATACCCTATTTTTCCTATCGTTTGAATAAAGAACAATAACAGAGCCGTCATTGCAGAAGCTCCGTTTTCGTTTCTTTCTTCTTCTTTCCATTCCTAGAGTTTATCCTGAAGCCACTGCGATCTGGAGAGAGATGATGTGACGATAGTGAAGCGAGTCGTCACCGTAAGCGAGAACCCATTTGCGTTTGGCGAAGAAGGTGATGGGTTATTTTGGGCTTCAACAATGAGAAAGGGCTCCGGCGCGGACAGCGAGAAAGCAAAGAAAATTGTAGGAACTAACCTGGTCGACGATGGCGGCGCGGGGACGGTGGCGGCGTAGCGTTGGTGATTCCGTGTGCTGCGGCGTAGATAGAGAACAATAGGAGAGACAGAGGGCACTTTTACCAAAAATACGTATCTTTTTTAATTTAATTAATGAAATTAAAATTTTAAAATTTAATTTTTAACTTTGTGTTTAACAAATATATTTTAATAAAAAATATGTTTGCTAAACACGCTTTTAACTTAACCTAAAAAAATAAAAATAATAACATAAAAACGTGTTTAACAAATATATTTTTTAGATTTATACATAAAACGTGTTTAGTAAACACGCATTCAGTATAAATTTAATTTTAATAAAAAACGTATTTAATAAACACGTTTTATCTTAAAATTAATTTTCATTACGTTTGAAGTATAAATTTAGTTTTATTAAAAAACGTATTTACTAAAGACGTTTTATTTTAAAATTAATTTTCATTAAAAACGTGTTTAGTGAACACGTTTTCAGTATAAATTTAATTTTCATTAGAAGCGTGTTTGATAAACACGTTTTATATTAAAATTAATTTTTCACGAAAAAGCGTGTTTAATAAACACACTTTATGTATAAATTCAGAAAGCGTCAGTTTAATACATTTTTTGGTGATTGATTTATTTGATTTTTAAATATTTTCAAATTTAAAGGCACTTTTTGGAATAACATTTTTAAAACTTTGTTTTTGTGCCCTTTTTTTTATTTTTAGTAAAAAATAATTCAATTAGCTCAAATGATGATAATTTTTAAAAAAATTTCAAAAAATTTAAAAAGTTCATATAAGACGGAAAAAACTATTTTAAAATTTTATATCATCTTTAGTGAATTTTTTTAACTTTAACCAAAATGATTATATTTATAGATTCGTTTTATAATAACGAATCAAAAAATTTAAACAAAAAAAATATAAAAAGTTAAGAAAAGACGAAAAAACCTAATAATAAAAAGACACATAATACGCTATCCCAAACAGTGCCTTATTATCTCTATATATTTCTTTATTATCTCATCCTCTTATAATATTTTCTTTCTCTTTTTTATTTTTTCTATTTTATTTTAATTAAAAATGAATAAAATACTCTTATAAGAGTTGGTATTTTTGGCTAAATTTTGTATTTTTTGAACTTTTTTTAGATTTTAATTTAAAAAATATTTTTTCAAATCGTCTTGATGAGAGAAATTAACTGTAATTATTTTGAAAAAACCAATATAAATATTTTTTTAAAATGAGATTTTCGATAATTGGGGTTCTGAATTTTTTCTTACTTGTTAAATAGATTTTATGAAAAGGATTTTCAATTTTACATTTTAAATGTTAAATTTATCTTAAAAATCTCAAATTTTTTAAAATTATTATTCGCATTTTTAGCACTAAAATTGTAAGACTTACATGATAAAATATTATTCTGCATTATAGAATACAGGTGCACATCATGTGCTTCCATCATCATTTGACATTTCAATAACTAATTGGTAGGTAGCATCCATGCTCCAATTGTGGTACAATGACGTTTCGTACAATAAACCTTCTTCTTCTCGCTCCGTCGCTCTCTGTTCACAACTGAATCTGTGTAACTGCATTTGCATGCGATTAATTTCTTCGCAAAAACGATGCAAAGCCATCTGCAATTGTTAAGTAGTATCAGTGGGCATGTTCTTCCCTAGTTGTTGTGGGATTCGAACACCAGCTGCTCAACAGTCATGCACTAGGACCTCTGATTACGTAATCCGATATTGTAACTCGGATCGCATGGTACGTACACTGTTTGTATTGTAGCGGAGGTTAGGATCTAGAGGGTATATAAAGTCATCATCACCAACCCAACTACGACCCATAGCAACGAGTATGTCGCGCACTGTATATGTCAACACCATGTGATGGTTATGTTGGTTTGGTTGGATTTGCTAGTGGTATGTGTATCTCAATCACAACGGTTGCTATTTATAAGGGACTTCAGCTTGGAGTGACTGGAGAATTGCTAGCGTTGCCACGTGGTTTTGTAGAAGGGACGATTGTTAGTCGCTAGTCATGCATATGGTCATGCACTTTATTGACCACTCTCATCAATATCAGGATGGCTGAGTAGTCATGTTCGTCATGAAACCCTCTACTCTAACTTCTCGCACCTGCTTAGATGAAGAGTCACATCAATAGAAAACCCTGAAAACACAGTTATATTATTTGAATTTTTAAGTATAACAGCTAGCAAAAGTTTGAATTTTTAATATTATTTTTCTAAAATTTCTTGCTTTTGTTTTCTTGTATTAACAAGTATTGAAAATATAGATAATGCAATTTAATGATCCGTTTCGTGAGATTGAATAGTATATATAATCAAAATGCTATAAATGAGTATGACTCTTATTACAAGCACATATTCAACAATACAAGCATCAGGTTGATCAGTACAACTGTCCGCGTGTCATTTCTATGTCAACATATCGTGGCCTACTGGGGCATGTCCGTCTATCGTGCCCTATTTGCTGACAAATACCACAATGATTCAACATACGTTGTTTTGACATGTCCATCTCATTGTGGATTCGGCTATGCTGCGGACGTCCTAGCTTTGTAGGCCTTATATGGTTTGGGTTTGCGAGGACAACCGGAAAGTTTGGCATCGACCAATAATCTTCATTTGGCATTGGTTGCAACCTCGTTTGCCAAACTTGCAAGTATGTTGACATCGAATACTCAGGTGCAATAAGAAATAAGGCATCTACTCCGAGGTCAGCAAGAACAGCAAACATGTGCGAGCAATGGTAGTGGTAAATATCATATTTACCGCAATCACATGTTCTGTTATGTATTTGGACTATGTGGCAGTTTCGACCTCTGCCTTGTTGAGGTGTCGTCACTACCTCGTACACCTCCTGCCTCCTGTTAATTACCGACAGCCAATATGTACATTACATTATTATAACTTCATATGTCTCTAACAAATGTAATAGAAATATGATTTACCTGTCAAATGGTATCAACTCATGCTGATTGCATATCTCCTGGTTGCGAAGGATCTTTTCTTGCACTGAATCCAGATATATATTTTTATTTTGGATCATGTTCTCAGTACGACTCCTCATTCGGTCCATATACTTAACCAGTCGATGGAAAGTGGTCTCCACACACGCAGTGATGGGCATATTCCGAGCTCCTTTCAATACACCATTGAAAGCCTCGACATGATTCGTGGTCGTCACCCCCCAACGAGCACCACCATCATGGGAAAGAGTCCACTTCACAGGGTCTATACGACTCAGCCATTGCTATGCTGGCTCGCTCAAACCCTTGATCTCTTCCATCTTCATGGCAAACTTTTGCTGTTGATGTTCTGTGGCAGCGACCCAAACTAAGAATTTGAGTGGCTGGTTCTTGAACTTCTCGTTGAAGTTACTTTGCACGTGCTGGATACAGTACCTATGATGCTCTACCGGTCGAACAGTTGGGTTCTCCCAATATTGGGTAATAGCATTTTTTATGGTAACATGGCGATCAGAGAGCAATGTTATCCCCTCTCTGTCGAGGATAACATGCTTCTTCAGGTTGATGATAAACCAGGACTAACTCTCAATAGTCTCCTCATCTACAATAGAGAAGGCTAGCGGGAACATCTTCTTATCGGCAGTGACTCTGGTCGCAATAAGCATTTTCTCTTTGTACTTGCCATAGAGATGGGTGCCATATATGCATATGACAGGTGGGTAGTGTCTGAACCCATCAATGGACGGCTTGAATGCCTAGAACACATAGTTCAACGCCGCCACGTTGGCGTTTGATGGGTAGATCAAGTTCCATTCCACGGTAGTGCCCGGATTATACGTCTGCAACGCAGCCATATATTTAGGCAACTTACTGTATGACTCCTCCCAGTTTCCAAACACCATCTCAATCGCTCTCGTCCTCGCTAACCACGCCTTCTTGTACGATATTTGGTACTTGTGGATGGAGTTAACAGTTGTCAGTATGGTTGCCAGGGCTATCTCTAGATTTTTCTACAAAATAATAGTAACTTTGTAAAGGGTTGAAGAGTTTAAGTATGATGAACGACGCAAATCATATGCAAGGTTATTAATCTTACCGCAACGTCAGCTATAATGGATGTAGCAATAAATTAAGAGTTTAGGGTACGGTGGTCCCTATTCATCCTCTCGTACACGCAGTGGTGATCACCAGCATATTGAGTGATCTCAAAGTATCCATGAGTACTCTTTTTCCCCGCACGAAGCCGCCAACTGTAGTCATTTTTACATTGGACCACCCAAACTGCTTTCCTCGAATCTACTATTTCAAATTCGCGGTTGTTCTTTATGTGATGCAGCTTCACAGCTGTCTTGAGGTCATTCTTGTCTCTAAACAACAGACCCTTGCACAGCTCAGCCGTTTCTGGATTTCAAACCCTACCGTGAGCGTAAAAATCATGTGAAGTAATCAATCCGTCATTTCCCATATTGACATTCTGAAAGAATGGAATGTCAGCTGATGTAGATGACGGGCCAGCCACTTCCGTGGCATCGCGTGCCCCTTCTCCAACGCAGCCAAAGTTGTCTTCGTCATCATCAGCATCAGCATCTTGATCAGTACACATTAACAAAGTGTCTACGTCTTCATCCAAGTCTGACATAGCATCTCGGTTGTCGACATTTAATACGTAGTCGTCTTCCGGCTCTGTGTACATTACAAATTGCTCCACTGCCTCGACAGTTATACCTTGCCCAATGGTTGGACTCAAAGGGAGCAAAGTGTCCACGAATGATGATGGCTCCCCTCTTTCAGGCAATCTTGTCACTGGACGCACTACACTGCTGTTGCTTGCTGTTAAGATATCCAACGGAAATGACGTATCCGGGGTAGTGTATGTAGCTGGGTTATACCCCCCGAAGTCATCCCCCGAATATGATCCAGCTGTGTCTCCTGGTTGCATCAATAGTTGCATGTATGATCCAGGACCATGCATGACCGATCCAGAACCATGCATGAACATTTATGGGTCGATTGCTGGGCTTTCAATGTCTACGTAAAACTCAAGGCAGTTCTCGGGGGTACCCTCAGCCAACCCTAATATTGTGTCCAACGTATCATCGTCATTTAACGGCATGATCTTGTACTTAATGACTGAATGGACCTGCGTGTGAGGCAACCTGTATTTGAATTTAAGGCGATAATTGCCACCGTAAGGAATCACCTTCGGCAATATCATTGCTTCAAGATCAACCAGTGTGGTTCTCCATGGTACATTGTAAAACCCATTTGTTTTAGTTTCGTAAGATACGCCTTCTTCTTGGTCCTTAATGACGTTTTCCCCCAGTAAAACATAATTCTCACAATTTTCATCCTCGTTCTACAATAGAAATATGTATCACAACTAATATGGTTATTATTATGTACAATAGAAAACGAAGCATTTTGTGGGCTATTGTTAAAAAAAAAACCTTTTGATTAAGTGATTTTATAATTTATGTACTTGAACCTAAGGCTGTTTTTTGGATTTGTCTCCATGCAAAAAAATTAAAATGTGTACATAAATAAATAAAACTACATAATTTTGATTGAATATAATAATTCAGCGTTTTACCATCTTAAAGGAGTATATATATAATATATTTTTATTTTAACGTGACGAAAAGGGATAGCCAAAGCTCGTCGATGCCACGCCCGCTGCTGACGAAAATCAAACTCCAAACATATTAAGCCGAAATATTTTAAATGCAAACAAATGTTCCACGATGGTTTGTAGTTAATAAGATAAAATTTTATATTAATACGTTAGCTAACATTTGTATATTATGCTAGCTAATAAAAGAAAATAAATATTTTATAAACAAATATATAATTTTATTTAATAGCGAAGTTATGAAAATTTTAGGAGTTTTAGTTAACTTATATAGGAAAAATAGATTTTTAAGCCAAACACCCCTATTTTTAAAATCTGGTAACTAAGTTTAGGTTTTTAATAATAATAATTGTAAAAATTAGGCTTTGAAAATGGAGTAATTAAACTATATATACATATAATCCTATTGCCAAGGTTCTGATATCACCCACTACCACCGTCACTGGATAACGTTGGATCTCCCCTTTTGACGGTCAACGCTGCTAGTGAACGGTGTCAATCGTCAAGAAACTCTTCCGGAGAACCTAATCAGAAATTCACATCTTACGATTTTATGTGCTAAAAAAATATTTTTTAGTCAACGTTGGACCCTCGACGCCATCACCCCGGACCTTCGATCTGACCACCGTTAGTTTTGTTAGATTCATCTTATGACCGCCTATGTGTAGTCGCGAACGACGATTGAAACCGACGTCTGGATTGTCCGAACACGCATCCTAAAGTTATGTTGAACAATCATGCTTGAGCGGGCACATATTTCATATAAGAAATAAAAAATATTTTTATTAGGTCAAAAAATATATATTTTTATTTAATAGCGAAGTTACAAAAATTCTAGGAGTTTTAGTTAAATTTTATATAATCCTATTAACAAATAGTTATTTTAAAAGAAAACTATTTATATATCTCTCCCCAATAAAAATATATATTTTAAAAGATAACTAGAAATATTTTATGCAAAAAAATAATATTATTGTTGCACACTGTTTCGGTTATCACCCACTACCACCGCTACTGGATAACATTGGGTCTTTCTTTTTGACGGTCTAACGCCGCTTGTGAACGGTGTCAATCGTCAGAAAACTCTTCCGGCGAACCCAAATAAAAAATACACATTTTATGATTTTATGTGGAAAAAAACATATTTTTGGGGTCAACTCTGGACCCTCGTTGCCGTCACCCCGGAACTTTGATCTGACCACAATTAGCCTAATTAGATTCATCTCATGACCGCCTACATGTAGTCGCGAACGGCTATTGAAATCGACGTTCGAATTGTCCGAATGAGCGTCCTAAAGTTAGGTCGAACAACCGAGTTAAAAGCTTTTTTCCCATGCACGCTGGAACACTATGAAAATTTGTATGGTTATAACTTATGCTTCCATTAGGGGGCTGTTTGGTTTAGTTAGCGAGTTCTCTTGACTTAAGTATATTATTTGTGACTTTTTTGTTTAACTTAAATTCAAAGTCTTTTTTCAAAAAATAAAAAATAGTGAAGATTAACACTAAAAGCGGGTTATTGTTGTGTTTTTAGGTAAATTAATATTTTTTATGATATTAAGGAGTTGGTTTATTTTTAATGAAAATAAATGTAATGTTATGGTTTTAATTTAATAAGTTATAATTTTATATTAATACGTTAGCTTACATTTGTATATTGTGCTAACTAATAAGGGAAAGTATGTTTTTCATATAAGAAATAGTATATATTTTTATTTAATATAGATAAATAAAATAAATTAAGATCTCTGAACCGGCCATTAACAATAGTACTAACCTTTAAATGGCCTGGTACTAAAAATACGAAAAAGTGAAAGACTGCAAACTGAAAAATGAGAAAGCATATTAAACATCATAAAGTTATCTCAGGGTTAGACAACAAATACATTAAATAAATATTTAAACTTTTTACCCAAACGGGCGGAATCGCAGCTTAAAAGCGGGTTCTGCACACAAAATGAAAAAAAGTAAACGAATTTAATTTTACTAAACTGGCGGAGTCTCAGCTCAGAAGAAAGATTCCTACACTGTTATACAATAAATAAATTAAATAAATATTTAATTTTTTTTAAAACGAGCAGAACCTCGGCTTAAAAGCAGGCTCCGCACAAAAACTAGAAAAGAAATCAAACGATATTTACGTAACTGGTAGAGTTTGAGCTAAAAAGCTAGATCCCTACACTGTTATAACATAAATACATTAAATAACATGATTTTTTTCCACACCGGCAGAACCATAGTTTAAAAGCAGGCTCCACGTACAAAAATGGAAAAACAATAAAATTTATTTACGTAACTGGAAGAGTCTCAGTTAAAAAACTAGATCTTCACACTGTTATAACATAAATACATTAAATAACATGACTTGTTTTTTCCACACCGGCAGAACCACAGCTTAAAAGCAGGCTCCGCACACAAAAATAAAAAAAAAATATTTATTTACTAATATGGCAGAGTCTCAGCTAAAAAGCTAGATCTCCACACTGTTATAATATAACTATATTAAATAACAGGGCTTTTTTTTTTGTACATGGGCAGAACCATAGCTTCAAAGTGGGCTCCGCACACAAAAATGAAAAAAAAAATATTTATTTACTAATCTGATAGAGTCTCAACTAAAAAGTTAGATCCCCACACTGTTATAACATAAATTCATTAACTAAATGTTCAAATTTTTTTTCATACGGACAGAACCTCAGCTTAAAAGAGGGTTCCGCACACAAAATGAAAAAAAACTCAACGATATTTATTTACTAAACTGGCGGAGTCTCAACTAAAAAATAAGATCCTCACTCTCTGTTAAAAAATAAATATATTAAATAAAATTTAAAAGAAGGAGAAAGAGCATAGAAATGCAATAAAAAGAACGAGAGACCACCAACTAATCTGCTGATATTTCGCTGGGTTTTCTCGTTCTTACAGTGTATTTGTCAAATGCAATGAAAAAATTGAAAGGAACTCCATTGCTTATATAGGCAAATTGTTGCACAGTGAAATAACACGTGTCACTCATTCTCCGGTGCTTCATACAGTTGCTGGGCCAGGTAAAACGCGTGTTTACTAAACGCGCTT
>JAOTRH010000018.1:19784028-19839459 GCA_034768845.1 Heliamphora exappendiculata | reverse complement strand
TTTCCTCTTCCACTGCCTCTCCTTCCTCCTCCAACTTTGCCCATTCAGGTATATCTCCTACTGCACTTGGTGCAATTACCTCTTCTACTATTTGGATCATTGACTCCGGTGCCACTGATCATATGATTGGCTCTTTTACTTTATTTTTTTTTTATTCCACTTGTTCTGGTAAGGATAAGATTAAAATAGCCGATCGTTCTTTATCATCTATTTCTGGCAAATGTTCTATTTCTTGCTCTCCTCTACTTTCACTATCATCTGTCCTACATGTTCCCAATTTTTCTACTAATCTTTTATCCATTAGTCGTCTTACCAGTTTCTTAAACTGTTCCGTAACTTTTTTTCCACTCATTGTGTTTTTCAGGAACTAGAGACAGGGAGAATGATTGACAGTGGTAATGCACATGATGGCCTGTACTTACTGGATGTTCCGTCCTCTGCCCCTGTTCCACCTTCTTAGTCTGATCAGGCTCTCTATATTGATACTGGCATCCGCCGTCTACAATTACTTCAGTGGCATCATCGTTTAGGGCATCCTTCTTTTGGCATTTTAGAGGAACTTTTTTCCTCTTTAGTTAAACATTGTTATAGAAATAATTTTTTGTGTGAGGCTTGTGAACTTACAAAACATAAACATTCTGTTTATCCTTTAATTAATAAACGCAGTGTTTCTCTTTTCACTATTATTCATTCTGATGTGTGGGGTCCCTCACCTATTACCTGCATTTCTGGTTATCGATGGTTTGTGACTTTTATTGACTGTCATTCTCGTGTTACTTGGGTTTATTTGCTTCGCACTAAAAATGAAATTTTTTTCTGTTTTCAAAATTTTCACCGCATGGTCCGCAACCAGTTTGATGCCAACATCAAGATTTTCCAGACTGATAATGGGACTGAGTTTCTTGATTGTGGTTTTCGGGCCTATCTAGTGGCTCATAGCATTCTTTCCCAGACCACTTGTGTTCGCACTCCTGAACAAAATGGCGTTGCTGAACGGAAAAATCATCATCTTCTTGAGGTTGCTCGTTCCCTTCTTTTTTTTATGCATGTTCCCAAGTTCTTTTGGAGTGAGACAGTTCTTACTGCGGCTTATCTTATTAATCATTTGCCTTCTAGTGTTCTTCAGTTCAAAACCCCTTTAGAGCTTCTTCCCGGGTCTTCTCCTGTCTCCTCTCTTCCATCCCGAATTTTTTGTTGCACTTGCTTTGTTCATGCACCCAAACATCCCGGTGGAAAATTGAACTCTAAGGCTCTCAAATGTGTCTTCATTAGCTATTCAGCTACTCAAATGGGTTATAAATGCTATGATCCGGTCACCCGCAAAAGTTTTGTCAAAATTGATGTTATCTTTTGGGAGTCCGTGCTTTTCTTCCCCTCTCCTCAGCCATCTCTTCAGGGGGAGGCCTCTAGTCTAGAAGAGATGTTACCATTGGATACACAAACTCAAGAGTCTCAAGGTTTGATTTTCCCGAATCTTACTTTGCCAGTTCTTGCTCCTGGTGAAGGGGAGACGGAACCCAGTAAGGATGGAACTGAACAGGATGTTGGTAGACAATTAGACAAAAAAGATCTGCATACCTATACTCGACGCTTGAAAGATCAAACAGCTCGTGTGCCACTACCATCTTGCCAGTTGTTACCTCCATCCTCCAGTTCAAATTCTCATGCCAAACCACCTGGTAATGAGCCATCTGTTGTTGATCTTAGTACTTTTGATTTACCTATTGCTCTTCGCAAGGGCATTAGGGCATGTACTCAACACCCAATTTCTCATTTTGTCTCATATAATTCTTTATCAGCTCCATATCGTGCTTTTGTCTCCTCCTTGTCCTCTATATTGATTCCACGAGGTTGGAAGAAAGCCATTGAGGATCCTAAGTATAAGGCTATGGTTGAGGAAATGACTGCCTTTAAAAAGAACGGTACTTAGGAGTTAGTTTCTCTTCCAAAAGAAAAGAAGACAGTTGGGTGTAAATGAATTTTTACAGTAAAGCACAAGGCCGATGGATCAGTTGAGAGATTCAAAGCAAGACTAGTTGCTAAAGGCTTCACCCAAACTTATGGTATTGACTATCAGGAGACTTTTGCTCCAGTAGCCAAAATGAACTCAGTTCGGGTACTCTTATCTTGTACTGCTAATATGTGTTGGCCTCTCCAACAGTTGGATGTGAAGAATGCATTCCTTCATGGAGATCTAGAAGAAGTACATATGGATGTACTACCTAGATTCTCATCTCGTGAAACTAAAGGGAAGGTGTCCAAATTGAAGAAGGCCTTATATGGACTCAAGCAATGTCCTCGAGCATGGTTTGATCGTTTCTTCAAGGCCATGCTAAGATTTGGGTACCGACAGAGTCAAACAGGCCATACTATATTTATCAAACAAGGTAATAATAAGATCGCTGTTCTTATTATCTATGTTGATGATATAGTTGTGACAGGTAATGATTCTGAGAAGGCATCGCGTCTTAAAGCAAACCTAGCAAAGGAATTTGAGATGAAAGATCTGGGGGCACAACGATATTTTCTTGGAATTGAGGTGGTTAGATCAGATAAGGGGATCTTCATTTCTCAAAAAAAGTATATTCTTGACCTTCTAGATGAAACTGGTATGATGGGTTGTCAACCTGCAGATTCACCTATTGAGGCCAATCATCACCTCCATAGTAGTGATGTAGAACATGTCGACAAGGGCCAATTTCAGCGGCTTGTGGGAAGATTAATATACATGTCTCACACCAGACCTGATATTGCATACGTTGTAGGGGTTGTTAGTCAATTCATGCATGATCCTCGTAGTGTACATCTTGACGCTGCCTATCGTATTCTGCGATATCTCAAGTCTGCCCCTAGCAAAGGGCTCTTATTCTCTCATCACGGCCATTTAACATTAGAAACTTTCACATATGCAGATTGGGCTGATTCAGTTGATGACAGAAGATCTACATCTGGGTATTGCACATTTGTAGGGGGTAACCTGGTTACTTGGCGCAGTAAAAAGTAAACAGTGGTAGCCCGAACAAGTGCAGAAGCTGAGTATAGGGCTATGGCACATGGCATCTGCGAACTCATGTGGCTCAAAGTTCTATTACAAGATTTGGGTATTGAGTGCGACAAACCTATAAAATTGTACTGTGACAACAAGGCTGTCATTAATATTGCTCATAACCCTGTCCAGAATGACAGAACGAAGCATATAGAGATTGATCGACACTTCATCAAGGTGAAATTGGGTCAGGAACTAATATGTATGCCCTATGTGAAATCTGCAGATCAATTAGCAGATATTTTTACTAAAGGATTTAGTAGTAAAAGATTTCAACCCATTGTATGCAAGTTGGGTATGAAAAATATCTATACATCAACTTGAGGGGGAGTGTTGAGTTAGGAGTATTATTGTATTTTTAGTATTTCCTGATCTTATTATAAATAACAGGTGATAGGGTGAAAATTCCAGTTCTGCGTGCTCACATTTAGTACTATTTTCATTCTCTCTCTCTTCCTCCTTTTCTTTCTCTGCAATAATTCTAACATGTTATCATGAAAATATCAGCAGTACTAAAACCTTATGAATGGAATGGTAAGTGTATGTGAAATATCTTATACTGAAATACTGCATAAAATAGTTTGTATTAGTTAATGGCTTCAATTTGTGCATAAATCCCATTAAAAACAACCTGAGAATTTTTAGCCCTAAATTGTTTTTCTTGTAGCTGTTTCTATGCTGATACACAGAAACTGTAAAATTTGCGGATGTAATGAAAAAAAGAAAAAAGGAAGAAGAAGATATTCCCACCATTCAAATCATTTACCGCACTTTGGGCATCCTGGCCAAGAGAAAAATAAAAAGGAAGAGTCATACATAGGCGTTGAAGCTAGAATATAACAAGCAGAAACAGATGAAAGAAACATAATCATAAATATCATATAAACTATCTCATCACCTGCTGATTTCGGAAAGAAACAAAGCCAAACCCCCTTGAACGCCCAGTCTTCTGATCCCACATAACCCTTGAATCTCTATGAATGACAGCGCAGATATCAAATTAGTATCAACATAAATGGTAGTTCTGATACCATATTCTGTTTTAAATCTTATGTCAAAGCAAAGAGGCAAAAAAAAAAAACCAAAAAACCAAAGCTTACGAGCAACTAGGATAAACCGAGAAGCATGCAAACAAAGTAGCATCTGTAACTTCAGGGCTAAGATCACCGACAAAAATGTTGAAGTGGCCTACATAAGATGTAAACAACAAAAGATATCAACATAAGATATCAACAAATTAGCACCAAAAAAAGTATGTAGGTTCAATTTTAGCATAAGAATTGCAAAAAATAAGCGAACATATAGAGACCTGATGTGTCCTCTCGCTGACTACTGGCATATGCCCAGTTAACTTTAATAGGCTGCCCAAACCTGCAAACTACATATTATTATATAGGAACAGGAAACATAAAAACAGCATGTCATAAAGTCTCTACTCACAGATGCCTTCCATTAAGAGTCACAATAGCAAGAGCAGCTGATCTACGATCAAAGTAGTCTACAAAACCATAGGATGACTGCACAAGATGAAAGAATACACCACCAGATCAGTCATGTGACAGGCAGAAGGAAAGAACACGAGGGAAGCTCATAATTCCCGAAATGACAACGGGATAATGAACATTTAAGAAAAGGAAATATAATGTAATGGGTTTCTTTGGTTTGGAAGCTCCAGAGTCCAAAACAGTGTCCAACCGTATTCCAGGATTTGTAAATGGCTTAATATCAACAAGATGGTGATGGGCCCAAGCATATTTGATAAGAGTAACATTTAAGCAAACTTTTCTGTAAACATGCAATAATGGTCTGTTATAGACCATCCAGCATCCCTTAACAAGGAAAGAGTGATAAGTCGTGGAATGAAGCCACACCTTCTCCTTCCGGATGAACTTGCACCCTTCAATAGGACCAGTACTTGAGAAAACTTCCTGAAGTAGTGGTTCTGTAACCTGCGGGTGGATATTTCCAACATACCTGCAGGATGTCATGGATGATAAATGATCAAAATAATGACAGTTCTAACTGCTTATAAGTACAAACGAGTATCACAGGGCATACATAAAACTGTGAGAAAGAAAACTAGAGAAAGCATCTTGATAGCTCAGCTCCAAGGGCAGAGTAAGCAAAAGAAAGAAAGAATAATTCCATGCATATCGTTGTGCGTCTAAAGTGAGATATTGCTGATATGAAAATTTTACAATGCTGACCGAGGCAGAAACTAAATTTTCCGTGCTATAATGATATAAGTTCACTTTGTTCAGAGAAATAAACGGTGGCAAAGGAAAAAATAAAAACTTGAAAAAAATAAAAAGAAAAAAAAAAAGATAACTCTGTATGACACTCACACACTGCGGCAAGTACTTGAATCAAACCCAGGAGGCAGATTTCCACTCAAGATGGGCTCTATCTGCAAAATAAAAATGTAAAAAAACAAGAAGGGGGAAAAGACCCAAAAATAAAATGTATACCCACTACAAAACAAAAAAATCAGAGAAAAAGCTAACTCGAATTGTGGGAGAAAAACCCATGGATACTAAGGCATATATACAATTTGAATATTGTACATCGGCTATTCATAGGAAAATATAGTTGTCCAATTAAGATTTGAACAGCTAATTGAAATAATTTTTATTTTGGAATCACTTCGAAATAAATCGTGTATTCATAAGATTCAATCACAATTTGAAAAAATGTACACAAGGCTATATAAACAAATAGAAACATGCTGTTTATGGCAAAAATGAACAATATAGTGATAGCCTACTGTCTCCCTCCCAATTTGCGTATGGTATGGTTGAACATGCACACAGCTAAGGAAAGCCCTTTCACAAAAATATCCTTAGACCGATTTGAATAACCTTTTGGGAATTGGGATTGTACTTAAATATAGATTTGAATAAGGGCAATACGGGAAAGTGATGACCAAAGTAGTTTAACTTTCAACAATCACAGTAAAATGAGACAACTAAAAATGGAAAGTTAGAAACACAAAATGGGATGGAGGGAGTAACTTCTTCAGTGCCAGAGCATCTCTTTGATTCCCTTCTTTTCCAACTTCTCAAGTTCTATTTAGATTGTAAGCATTTATTTCTGAAAAGTGACCAGTACTAGGTTAAAAAGATGCTAGAAATAATTTCACAACCTAAGTAGCATGGACACAGACACGTAGCATGGACACAGACACGTAGCACGACACGAATACATGAACACACCAACACGAACACACTGGCACGTCAATTTTAAAAAAATACAAGACATGTTAAAAACTTATATTTTTATATATTAATTATATGTCAAATATTTAAATAATTTATTCGGTGGTAATTGAAAATATGTAACATATCACTAATAAAATTAAAAAATCGTATACTTCAGCATGTAAATATTATAAAACATATTTAGCTTGTATAATTTTCATTTTAAATAATGCAAAACATTATAACTATGCATAAATTCATCACATAAAACGTGTTCGGCGAATTTAAAAAGTGTTGTCGAAATGTTCGTTGTGTCAAAAAAATATATGACATTATAATTTAATATTTTAATTAAAACGCGTTTAAAAAATGTCGGGTACGAATCTAGGAGTGTCCAAGTAGTGTCATCTCCGAACGAGTATTTCGTAAAAATGTTTGTGCTTCTTAGTTCACAACAAATTCCATCATCCAAGTCAACAAATGGCTTTTACTCAAATCAACATTAAAAGTATAGGATCTTCAGATATTTTGAATAGTCAGTTCACATTTTCTTCTCTTTTCTTTCTTGTGCAAAGAATTTTGCGCTTAATTGAAGCAAATATATGGGTGAATATTTTTTTGATAGAAATTGATGATGAATCATACGATTTGCGGTTCAATTCATAATTTACAGTTAAACAAATTCTTGAAACTGTCAAGTCAAAGAGATTTTGAAACCTTTTTTACTCTTTATTTTTCAGAAAATGATAAAATACAACTTTTTAGAGTGTTTAGTGGGAAACTATTACTCATTCATAATTAGTTGTTCAATAGTGATGAGAAAATTTGATAAGAAGCCATCATACTTGACAGGTTCTTAACCATTGTATCTAATTTTTGTTAGGAGAAAAAAAAATGTCAAAAAATATCTTCTAAAGATACCTCTGTATTATCTATTGCTATCTTGGTGATGTGACTTAAGCTGTATTTAATAATGTGGGTCAAATCTGTCAAATCCAACAGTTCCACTAACATTTTACATGTTTTTTTAACAATAAGTACACAAAAATGCCTTCTAAAGTATTTTATGTTTAAACTAAAGGCTTTCCACAAACGCCATCTTTCCTACTCTACTCTCTTTTAAGGTTTCTAGTTCCATTTTTTGAATGCAAAATCAAAATAGAATATAAAATGATTTTATTCAAAGAATCTTATGGTTGTTGGTGGAATTTGACCAACGGCTTGCCAATTAAATGGCATGGTCATGTCCTTGCATAAAAGGTATTATATAAGAGTAAAAAAATAATTCATTTATTTATGTTCCTATATATGGAATATATGACGTTACCTTTAGGTCATATTTGTTTTGAGGGTAAGAATTAGGGGGTATTTAGTATCCCTTCACTAATAGTTCTAGAATAGCAATCCCAATGCATTATTAATTCCCTTTTTTGTTCATTCCCATATTTGATTATTTAATGGGATACTAAAAATTATTATATCTAATCTTTTGTTTATAAATTTGAAAACAAGTTTTATGCACAAATGGCAATAATACGCTACACAATTATACCCAAATCAACATGAACCAAACTTAAAAATTAAACAGCTTTTAAAATAGAAAAAATATATAAAAAAAAAATAGTTCTTAAAGAAACAAGAAAAATAAATAATTCTAAAAATAAAAGAAAAAAACAAAAAATGGTTAAAAAATAAATAAGCAGTTTTGAAATATATATATAAAATACAGAATATAAAAACAAAATGGTTAAAAAAATAATAAAAAATAAAAACAGATTTTTTTTAATAAAAGAAACATACAAACAAAGAAAGTTTCTTAAAAACAAAAAAAAAATAACACTTTAAAATAAACAATATATAAAAAACTGTTTTTAAAATAATTAAAAAACAGTTGTTTTTAAAAATAATAATAATAAACAGTTTTCTTAAAAAAACAACAAACAGTTTTTTTTAAAAATAGAATAAACTGTTTTTCTATAAATAAAAAAAAAAATTTTAAACTAGTAATAAAAAACTGTTTTTCTAATAAAAAAATATATAATAGTATTCTAAAATAATAATAATAAAACCTTTTTTAATATTTGAGCATGGATATTTTAATTCCAGATTATCAATTTCACCCCCTCCCTAGGATAAAGTTATCTCCCATTTATGGGATTCGAAAGCCCAGGATAATTTATCTGTTCTCATTGATTGCAACCAATCATGGGATAAATATTGTCTTCCCAATTGTCAATCCAATCCCAAATTTGTTTCTCTCAAAACAAACATGGCCTTAGTGTTTATATTGAAAGTTATGATTCTTGATTAGATTCAATACAATGCAAAAAAAAAAAAAAGATTTCGATCCACATTATGATCTCCATTTGATAGCTATCAGCAGCACTTGCAATTCCTATCATTTGAACATCTTTCTAGCATCTTGAATATTTTCTTATAAAGAAAAAAATATCTCCTTGAATTTTTGAATAATTGGAAATATTGCCAATTCCAAAGGTCCAATACAATGCAAATAATTGATTGGTCCTTTTGTAGTTGATTTTAATGGCACGAATTATATCATAATTGCACATTATGAGATTCTCTCATGATTCACGTAGTTACTGCGAAGATGGTCAGAATTAGATCAAATGGAATCAATCATACAAATAGAAACCACAAGATTCCAACAACCATACAGTAAAGGAATGAGATTGGCATTCTTGTTTCCATTTCAATAGAAGTTTACTTATAAATTTGTTATTAGAATATATAAATATATACTTCCATATTTATACCAGCAATCTTTTCGTGCCACATTCTCTAATTCGTTTTCTTTATTTTCTTTCTTAAGAAAGAAAAATTAACTTAAAACAAGTGTGGAAGCAAAGAAGTCAGAAAATTTATGAATGGTGAATCCTTGCCCACAAGTCTCCAGCAAATAACACAGGCAGCATGCATTACAACACATCACACCTGCTAATATGCCACGAAGAAACTCCCACTAATCAACACATTCTATATGACAGGAAACCCTTTTGTGAAAACCTTTCATCCAAGTTACCTATCATCCCGGAACCAATCACACACACAAACCCAGTGATTCAAAATGGACAGATTTCATCTAATGGATACTCAGGAAATTGCCTCACAACCTGAACAAAGCTTCAAAACAATAACTATTCTATCACCTATGTAATAAATCGAGCAGGAAAGTGTCAGTCACCACGGAAATTAATCAAAGTCACAAACATGGAAACAATTCCCTAAGGTTGATACGTAGTGGTTACAGTTGTAACCACCACTAATTACGACTGCTATAGTGGAGTAACAAAATTCACAACACTAACAGCCGCCACTATTACATAAAGCTGTAAATATGTCCATTATGATCATCTTTCTTCTGTCCTCAACAAATATTGCATATACTGCCACTTTTTCTCATTTTCCCTCTTTCTAGCTATCAAAATTTAAAAAAAGTACATAAAATGTGTGAAAGTGTTAGCTCTGCATGCTATGAGTGTCCACTCTTCAACTACTACAAGGTTTGAGTTATTATAGAGGTTTGAGGAGGTTAGTTCTCTGATTCTCTCTTTTACCAAACTTTCATTAATTATTTTTATCTCATCAGTATCTCACTCGATTCTTCAATAATTAACTTGTACCTAATTGTATTTAGGTTAAATCTACTAAACATAATTTTTCTTTTTGAACAGCAAATACTACTCACACACACATTACACTCACACATCGCACTTAGAAAAGCTTAAACTCCCAACCTCTCATTTAAAAGGCAAACACCTATACCATTAGGCCAAAGGCCACTTGGTTACTAAACATAACTTGGATATTACATTTATGCTAGTATGCTGTCATTTTGTACTATTAGTTTATGCTTATGGACTATTGTTATTAATACAAACCTGCTTTTCATTTCTTTCCATAAAAAGGGAGAAGTTATCAGTAAGTCCAATCAGTAAAGTAAAGAAATACACTCAACAAAACAAAAATCTCGTGTAACAACTTAAAAAGGAGTCCAAAATTTACTAATTGCATTGGATCAAGTTTCAAAAGTAAACAAAACCCACCAAAGAATATTTCGAACCCTACTAAATGTAATTTGAAATAAAAATTAGCATATTGAAAAGTTTTCCCGAGGTTGTGTGGGCCGTTACCCAAGGTCGTTACACCCTCCAATCACGTTAGTGCCACTAAAACTTTTACGGAAGCCACCACTGTTATTTGGCCACATAATAATTTTAACAAAAGATGACCACGGAGTAAAGTTCAGAACATTATTTTATCTAGAAAAAAAAATGAGAAGATTCAAACTTATCTAAGCAAAACAAAATCGTAAAACCAAAACCCAAAAAAAAAGGATAAGCTGCATGAAAAAGTTCTCCATCATAATGCAGGATATCCCTCCCCTGCCCCTCCCCCAAAAAAAAAGTACCACAAATGAAAAAATAGACAGTAGATTTACCGATCCAAACACAACGATAAACAAAATTTTGAAAATCAAAAACTAATGTAAATACAAATCCATGAAAATACTACTAACGAGTAAAGATTAGAGAACATAGAGAAAAAAAAATTAACGGAAACAAACATGGATGAAAAAATTGGCAGAAGACGCGAAAATTGGGGGAAGACGAACCTGGGGAGGGGCTAAAAGTCCAGGGTGGTAGAGAGATTGTTGCATCAATGCCTGTTGTTGCTTCAGCCTCTGCTGCTGAATCATCGTATATGAATTGTGTGTGTAGAGAGAGATGTGAATCGAGAGAGAAGTGGGGATTATGGAGGAAAGGGCGACCAAATTTAGGGTTCGAGTTGAGGGGAGTGAAGAGAAATGGAGAGAAAGAGGGGGGAAAGAGCGAAAAAAACACACAAGAAAATGAAGAAAAAAATAATGAAAACCCTCAAAAGAGGGAAGAAGAAGAAGGAACAACGGGGGCGTAGACGTAGTGATTATATATAGGCACTGTTTGGAACAAATGTTTATTTGTTTTTTTTATAGGCCCTGCATCCGTAAATTGGCTTATTTTTTTATTTATTTATTTGATTAAATTTATTTTTTATTTTTAATAAAAAATTATTATTATTTAATCAAATTATTATACTTTTTAAACGCATTTCGTTAAAGTCAGCCGAAAAAATAAAAAAGTTTCATTAAAATATAAAAAAAATTCAAAAAACACAAAAATAAACTAAAATAAGCTAAATAATTAAGTTTATAACTAAAATAAGCTAATAAACTAATAAGCAAATTTTCCCAAACAAGCCTATAGTTGAATTATTTTTATTATTTAGTTAATTTATTGAGTCCGTTTTAAAAAATAAAAAATTAAATTAAAATATAAAAATTTAAAAATAAAAATATGTTAAAATAAACTAATAAATAAAATTTTATGCTTTTTTTTGTCTTTAATAAAATATTTATTTTTATTTAAAAAATTGTTTTTTCAAATCCTCTCAAACAATTTAGTTAATAAATAAAAGAATTCAATAAAACAAAATTTTCAAAATTTAGTACAAACAAGGTGAGCGTTGTGTTAAAGTTCGTCTTTGTTTGGCATATAATTTGTTTAGGGTAAATTTTTACTTTCTATTAAAACATTTAATATATTCCTTTTTGTGTTTAAGATATAATGTCGGATATTTTAGCCGGCTTTTTACTGTTGGTGATTTTATTGATATACATATTCTTAAAAAAATACATTAAAAAATGCTAGCGAGCTTTTAAGAGATGTCAAATACCATAGTTAAAATTGAAATTTTTACGCACAAAAAAAGATAAGCAACTTTTTAATGATTTTAAATAGGGGCTCACCTCATATGGATCACATTCTTATTATTGAAATTATTCATTTTTTCGTTTCTAAGTGTGTGTAGACTATTAATGTAAATAATTAAATCAGATAGATTTTGAATGTATAATTTTTTTTTGACTTTGAGAGTTATACTGGATTTGTATTTTGATTGTTTAATATTAAAAATTTTAATTTATGATTTATTTTGACACTTATCCATTTAGATTTTATTTTATTTTTTTAACTCGATTCATATGCTATATCATGGAATCTTGAATTTTGAGCCCAACAAAACAACCATGGCGAAGGCTAACTTCTCTATTTTCTAGTACCTGACCTCAGCGCAACTAAGCGCTCAGCTTACATGAAAAGAAAGGCTTTTTTACCCTTAATTCATCTTTAATCAAAGCTAAATTGATAGCTATTTTGAATACTGTTGAGTAAGGCAATAGGTTTTCTCTTAGTAATGCTTTATATAGAAATGGTAGGAAAAATAAGTATTCTTTTAATTTAATGAGCCTCTTTGCGTGTAGAATTCATTCAAAGACTTACATGAACACTCCAAAAAAATGACAAGCACCTATGAGTCGCCCTAAACACAAAATGGATGAGTGTCACCAACCTTCCCATCATTATTTGCACATCCTTTGTGTTCTCTACGGGCTACATATATAGGATTTCCTTGATCTTTTTTAGGTTGGCTTATATTTCTCCGTGGCTTACCATAAAGTCAAGAAACTTTTTGCTTGAAACTCCGAATGCACATTTTTTAGGGTTCAACTTCATCTGAGATCGTCGCAACACTTGGAAAGTCTCTGCCAAGTAGAGAAGATGATCATCATTTTCTTGCTTTTGGTCAGCATATTGTCGACATTAATCTCAATGTTTCTGCCGACTTGCTCCTTAAACATTCGATTGACCAATCTTTGATAGGTCGCCTTAGTATTTTTTGTTCGAACGGCATAACATAATAACAAAATAGGCCTCGGTCAGTAATAAACAAAGTTTTTTCTTTGTCAGTTAGTTGCATCACTATCTAGTTATATCCTGAGAAGGCATCTATAAAATTGAGTAGCTCAAACCCCAAGGTAGAATTTACCAGCTGATTAATTTAAGAGAGAGGATAACTATCCTTTGGATATGCCTTGTTTAAGTCAAAAAAGTCTGCGCACATTCTCCACCTATCATTGGTTTTTTAACAAAAACCACATTTGCCAACAAGTTAGGATAGTGCACTTCTCAAATAAATCCTACCTTCATCAACTTATCAACCTCAGTTTCATTAATTTATCAACCTCAGCGGCAATAGCTTCATTTCTATATTTGGCAATGATCCTTTCCCTCTACTTTACTAGCTTGTGATTATGTATGTGCATAGTTGATGAATTATGATGTCTAGGTTGATCTAAGGCTTTTCTTCATGAGTCCAAGCAAATACACCATGGTAATCCTTCAAGAACTGCACTATTGTCTTCTAATATTCGCGCGGCAAAAGTGAGCCAATCAATACCTCCTTTCTAATCTTCTCTCATCCATGGTTATTTTTAGTAAATTTTTAGTTGTTTCTGCCATCCCAATTTCTTCTCGCACTTCTAAGGCGTCTAAAGGAATGGTTTTCTTACCTTTGTTTTATTTCAATAATGTTGTGTAGCATTCTCGTGTTATCGTCTAAACAACCCTGAGTCTTTCAATCCCCTGTGTGGGCGTTTTGTTTTTATTTTGGAAGACGGTGTGTTGGGTATCTATTTGTTTAAAAAGAAAATATTTATTTTGTAATGAAAAATTCAAGATACTTATACAAATAAAAAAAATAGAGTCACTACTTAATTTTTTAAAAAAATTAAAAAAAACAACACGTAAGCCCTAGGTCATTTAAATGTTACCAAAGAAAAAGGAAGGTCCAGAGACTAAGGTACGAAAAGAGAAAGTATTAAGCACTCTTTTTGCCCAACCATAAGGTTAACCTCTACTTTGTCAATTTTTATTTTTTTTTTAAAATTTTCAAATGTAATATATACAGAATAAGAGGTTAAAGAGAGTTCAAACAAAATAAAATAAGAATAAAAAAAGTCTATCTAATTAAATGGGAAGGATCTTATGGGTCATGCAATGTTGTTTTTGTATATAATATGTAGTATTTATTATTTGAGCAAAAGCAAATTAAAACATACGAAAATGGACTAAGAATCCTATTAAAAAGAAGAAAAAAAATCCTAATTAAAGTGGCATAATGTACAGTTTATGTTTCTATCATACCACACATAAGGTCAAGCAGAAACAAAGAATGATTATGGAATAAGACTTGCAAAGCGGGATCGTTATAAAGCTTACGACCATGGCAACCAGAGGTCACAGCCGTAACAACTAAACAGAAATAACTCACGGCCGTAGCAATTAAAAAATACGGCCGTGACATTACAGAAATTGCAGAGAGACTTCCAGCGTACAAATTCCAGATGAGTCCAAATAGAATGCACAGAATCCATCATTTATCTAAAAATCACAGTTTATTTTATTAAAACATGGTCAACTAGCTATCAGTTCACACACATCATGGATTTTCAAACATAGCACATATAACATCAAACAAAGGCAATAGCAAGTCCATACATGGTTTTGAAACTATTGATTTAACAAAATAGTTCACTGTCGTGGCAACAAAGTGTTGCGGCCATGACTAATGATAGAGACAAACTAGCAGTCGACCCATATAAGCAATAATAAAATCTCACGGGCATAACAACAGAAGGTCGCAGCCGTCATGTTCAAAAAACTACAGAGGCATTTTTCAATGTCTAGTGTGCCACTGAACATTAAATTAGGCCCAAAACATGCTATTTTATATTCATTAAAGAACATTTAACACACTGCTTCTCATGCAAACTCAAACATATATACATGTTTTAATACATTTTCATTTGTTGCATACAACAACCCAAAAGAATGACATGCTTGACTTAAATTATTTTTATAAATGAAGTAACTAAAGAAAATTAATAAATGAAAACCCCAGTCGTAATGACTCCCGAGAGAGAGAGAGAAAGTGGGAGTTTAGAAACATTACTATTTTCTAAAGTTACCTAATGTTGTCAACCGTTTCGGATGTCTCCTCAATATGGTGGCCTAGAATCATCTGACTATCTGCACTTCAGGAATCCTCTAAACACAAGTAATGTCTCGAACTTGACCCAGAAACAGTTAATATTGGAGTATGGATTTTAGCAGAATATTGGATGGATATTAAATTCGGCAGAGTATCGGTATCTCAAAATGTGTCCCTCTATTATCAAAAAACAACACCTATTTATAGGCATTAGGGCAGCACAGAGATCATCTAGGATGCTGCCATCTGTCCAAAAAAATGCAAAGGACGCAGAAGTGTACTTGAATGTCGTGGTCATGAACAAATTATACGAATCAAGACGACCGTGTCCTTTTAAAGGTCGCGGCCTGTGGTGAGATCATAAAAAGATCGCGGACATGAGAAACAGAGTTCACGGTTTGTTCTAGGATCACAAAAAGGTTGCGGCCGTGATCTTAAGAACATGGCCTGGGGTAGGATCATGAAGAAGATAGCAGTTGTGAAGATCAAAAAGTCGCGCCCTGGATGTTTTATAAGAACATGGTGTTTTTTTTTTGGTTTTGATCGAGTTCTTGACATCACAATCATTTAGAAGTGTCCTATAGCATAATTTCATATTTTCATTAGGCTGTGCATCATCATGATTCCTTTAAATTGATTCAAGGTGATTCTTTCTCGTGTGACGTAGTAGGCCGAGGGGCAATGTATCACCAGGAAGTTAACCAGTAGGTTTCCTCAGGAAC
Source organism: Heliamphora exappendiculata (assembly GCA_034768845.1). NCBI lineage: Eukaryota > Viridiplantae > Streptophyta > Magnoliopsida > Ericales > Sarraceniaceae > Heliamphora > Heliamphora exappendiculata. The sequence goes on along the minus strand of JAOTRH010000018.1, from coordinate 19,823,602 downwards.
AATCCTACCGTCAAGGGCAACTCAATAGCTCCCAATGGTTGTACTTTCCCTATGGTGAACCTAACCGGGGGTAATATGACTAGTATCAACTTGTTCTTTTGATGTTGAGTTGGCTGAAGGCTTTAAGGAAAAGGATGCCCGTCTAGCTCTCGTTATCATTTTCAATGACCGTTGTGAAAAATAGGGGATCATCATGAGGACATTGTATACCATGGGCATCACGTTATGTGAAATTGATGTCATCCTCGATTTTCCTATTCTTATTGGGTTTGTCATCTATGTAAACTCCTCACATTTCTTATGTGCTAAGTCATCAAGCATGTTCCTGTCTGGACAAGCTGCTCTTTCCTCTTGTTGTTAGATCCTAATCACCATCAGGTTGGGACTTGGGGTCAGGTTGCTGCTTTCGCTCTTGTTGATTGGGTTAGTTTGCTATAAATTGTTCTAGCCGATGTCTTTAAATGAGACTCTCGATCTTCTCATTTAGATTAAAGCCTTTTTGACGTGCTGTGATCATGATCTTTGTAGAATTAATAATATTTGTCTTGGTTTCTTCTATCATGCATCGTGCTGAGCTTTCTTGGCCATTGGAGCTCATGATCATCATGAATTTGCACCAACACTTGGTTAATAACTGTATTTAAAGGGGTATATATGTCGAAATGACTTGAAGGCACTCTGGGTTTTTAGAGCTGACTTGGTCGAACAATGCTCTATCTAAGTTCTTCTCTCGTTTTGGGTTGGTCAATCTTGATCCTCTAAATAGGTTTTGGTCATTTCTCGTTTTGTGCTTGTATAAGGTCTTCAGCATTTATATGTTTTTGGGCCTTCAACGTAAGTTCGACCATACTTGTTCATGAAGCTTTTGTTAAAGATGATAGGAACTTGGTCAATTGGAGCCCTCCCATGAACGTTGTTAGGGCAACTATTTCGTCCATATTGTCCACTTAAAGCGTTAATAAGTTGAATCGAGACAGGTATTCCCGTAGTTTATTTCATTTGTTCTTATTTTATGTTCAAAAGGTATATGCCCGAATGTTAGAGTGCCCGCTAATAAAATTCCCCACGAATAGTTTGCACAGTGGAGTGAAAATATGAAATTGACAGACCGAGCCTCGTCTCAATCGACTAAACCATACACTCGGCACATGATCTCATCTGATACCACATGTAGATACATAAAGGCTTAGTATATTTCCAAATGGTCAAGCAGATCTTTGGTACCAACAAAATCTTCCATCTAGGGCATATTGAACTTCGAGAGCAAAGGCCCAGCCATGATAGCTAGGGAGAACGGAAGATCGATTCTCTATACTAACTCATCAACAGCCACTATTGCATTCCCTTTGACTGGCTTCATAGCATCCTGCAACTGCTCAATCATCTCCTTTATTTTCGCCAATGAGGTTATAGAGACTTCAGTTTTCTCTCCTTGATTAACCTTCTCACCTCGATTAGGTGTTCTTCTCATAGCTAATCTAGTGGCTTTCGACCTCCTCACTTTCATCCAGTTTGACATCATAACTGAGCTCGTGGGTTCATGGCAGAACAACTCCTTCACTTGGGTTTACTCAATCCAAACCATTATTGTTGGGGGGATATTAGTATTCTCCATGTTGTTCATCTTGTCCATGATTGTCAGGGACTATCGCAGTTGGTTGCGAACTGAGCTTTGAATCATTGATGCAGAGCCTGCATCTGTTGGGCTAACTCTTGAATCATATTGGTCAGATCTCTCAATTGTTGATCCACTCTTTAGTTTTGTTTTTCGCCTCCAATTTGGCATTAGGGGTGTCCAAGCAACCCGCCAACCCAACCCAACCCAATCCAACCAATCCAAACCGTGTGAGTTGTATGAGTAAGTGGATTGAGTTGGATGCGTTGAGTGAAAAAAAAAAAAGAATGGTGGATTGGTTGTAGATTTATATTTTTTCAATACGTCATCAACTCAACCCGCCTATAATATATATTAATTATCGTATTTATACATACGATGAATTTTGATCTCATAAACATATTTTTTTATTTTTTTATTATATTTTATAATGAATAAAATTAAAATATTTATGATTTTAGTCACTATTTTATGTAATGTGAATATTTTTTTCAATACGTATACATTATAAATATTATTATTAGAGTTATTTAATTATGTTATTACTATTATTGTTGTTGAATGATTGATTATATTTTTAGTTTGTTTTTTGCTTGATGTGGTAAATATATTTTTTTTTTGAAAAAGATGTAATAGTTTTTTTTTTAATTTTTTAGAAACTAATTTAAGAAAATAATATCAAAACATTATAATTTTTCAACCTGCTAAATCGCTTAAACCGCGGGTTAAAATCGCAAAAAAATATCACCCAACCTATTAGTTTTGATGATTAGTGAATTAGTGATGGGTTGAAAAAGATATAGTTAAAAATTATTCTTCCACCCGCCCCAAACGAACCCACGCGCACCACTACCTAGCGTTGTTGACGAATGCTTTTTGACGTCGTGGCTCTTATTTCAACCATTCAAATCCCAAATGATGGATAGAGAACTACGTTGTTCCCATAAACAATGCCAACCTGCTGTTCCCATAAACAATGCCAACCTGTTGAAGATGGAATTAGATGACCACTGAATTGCCACTTGTTGTGTTGTTGGTCGACTCAATGACCCTTTTCTGAAGCCTTTCGACCTACAAAGAGTGAGAAATTCTAGACACTGATAAGGTATTAATCAAAAATACTTTGATACTTAAGTCAGATTACTTGGAGAATAAGGATTGGGACTATTTGACTGAAAAAATGTTTTCATACCTAGTTGGGTTTCATTATATACTAGCATGCTGAGCAAGAATTACGAATACAATTTAGATGAGATAGGGGTCAGTCCCCTGTAATCCAAAATGACAGGATTTTCGATGCTGACTTCGCTTAGATGGGCGTTAAAATCTAATTCTCTATGTTGCTTTAAGGGTCATCCTTTGAGGTACTTAGACCAGACCGACCGACCGGTCCCTCTATGTGCTCCTCACTCATTCGAGGTTAGTGTTAGGTGCATGGTCCAGTCCCTAAAAGGATGTAATGTCGGTTATCATGCAGATCTGCTGAGGTTTTCTCCATTAGTCAATCTACTATATCTGATTGACTACACTCTTCATCAATAATAGAAATAATTTTCATATAAAATAATTTTGTAGAAATTTTTTCTTTTTTGATGTTAAGGTGATACTTGAAAATTATTTTTTTAGAAAAATAAAATATTTTATATCAAAATATGCTACTAACACTATCATCGCCACTACTATTATTTCTATTGTCGTTGTTGTCACTATCGTTATTTCCATCGTCGTGGTAGCCGCAAATGTCATTACTATTATCGTGGCTATCACCACGACTGCCGCAACTGCTATGACCATCATTGTTGCCACCATCACGATTCTACTACCACCTCCAACACTGGTGCCATCACCACCACTACAGCTAATGCAACCCCCTCCCCATTACCACCACCACGTCCACCATTGTTGTTTCTACCGCCATTATATCATTGCCACTACCATCATTGATGCTGCCAACACCTACAGCACCACTTCCACTTCCACCACTACTACCGCCAACGTTGTCCCCTCCCCTATTGCTATTGTATCGCTACCACCACTACGGTTGTCCCCAACACTATCACTATCATTGTTGTCACATTCTCCTCGTTCACCACGACCACTCACACTACCACCACCAATGCTGTTACCATCTCATCCTTCGTTGCCGTCTCTATTGCCACCACTATTACCACCGTTATTATCACTTCCACTATTATTGCTGTTGTCACGAAAAATAACTTATACAGTTTTTTTTATGTAAATTAATTTTGTTATTTGTTTTTATCAACCAATTGCTAGAAAATTAAGTAAAGCAGATCTTTAGTTATGAAATTTATTTGTCACAATAAAAATACTATTTTATATTTAGGAGAAAGAAAACGAGATTCACCCCAACTACTTATAAGGTGACCCGAAATTGCAATTTCTATTCTGAAAAATTAGAACAATGCCATTAAACTACAAAGATCATGGCATTTAAGAATCTCATTAATTTACAAAATTTGTATTATTATATAAAACAAAACGTTGTAAGTTCTTTAAGCACCATAGTCTCATCCTAATTTCCTAGAAATTTATAACTTTTTTAATATTCAATAATATATGTCACATGTTAGATTGGTCCAAATTCAATTTTTTTGAAAACATATTGGTTCAAATTATCTATTTTCTTTAAGACCAATTCAAATTATATATTATTTCTAATTACATTATCTATTATCTTTAAAATTAATTTAAATTATTTATTATCTCTATTCAGATTATCTATTATATTTAAAATTATATAAAATTATCTATTAGCTTTTTACTAGCATTATATATATATATAATAAAATATTATGGGTTTCCAAAATTCCATATGAAGTTTTCACGAATGTATATTTAATTATTTAGAATTATATGGCACAATTTGATTGATTCAAATTGGAATCTTTTCAAAATTTTAGTTTTAAGATTAATGTAATATTACCCTTGATTCATATTATTATCCTGATATAACTATTTTTATATTTTAATATTGTCCTTTGGATTTAAATTGATCCAAAATTCAGTTCTACAGAAATTGGAATGCTTTTTAAATTTAAAATTAATACATATGAAATTAATTCAATTTTATTCTAGATTAAATCTAAATATTTTCCAATTATACTTATCTTTAAATTTTAATATTTATCTATTGAAATTATTATATTAGAACTCTAACTATCTATCTATACTATTTATACTATTATATAAAATTATGAATTTTTTAATCTCCAAAGTTTCATTCATAATTTCTAATAATTTATAAAAAGATTTAGTACTCAATAATTATGCAACACTCTCTATTAGTCAAAATTTGAATTTTAAGAATTAATTGGCTTAGATAATTTTTTTAAAATTTTAAAATTATCTTATCTTAGATTGATTATTATATTCAAATTACTATCCTAATTTAAACTTATATTACTATATTAAAACTCTATCTATATACTATTATTACTAGGTATCAGTTATTATTTAAAGATACATACAAAAATATACAATTTTCAATTACACTTTTTGGCTAGAAGGGTATTTTTTTCCTCTTCATCTGAAAAAACTCATATGGCATAAATTTGTATGTGTAAATAAAGATTATGGTTGGTAAGTTCTTCTTGATCCAGCCTTATTTATACATCAAATTTATGCTATGATTGGTTGTTGATTTACTGTAATTTTATATTGTTTTGAAACCCCCTTTGTAAGTAATGTATAAATAAATTTCATTGTCGTGCAAATTAATAAATTTAATTTGAAATTGATATGACTTGGATTCAGCAGATTATAGCTTTGTGGTTTGAGACATCATGCTTTCTTTTATCTTTCAAGGTAACACTAATTTTTTTTAATTATTCTTATGTTTTTTTTAAAAAGACACCCACATTAACTCAAGCTTCTATTGCAACACCAAAGGAGAACTATGATCCACATGAAGCGTACCTATTTTTTAAATGATATATTTGTTATTGTGTAGATATTTTTTTAGTGAACAACGTGCAATAGTTATTCTAATTAAACTAAAGAATGAAAAATGCCAGCCGTATATTAAACCTGGCAAGAAGATACAAATATTTTTTTCCTTTTTTTTTTTTTGGGACTATACATTAGTGGTTTCTTTTACTTGCCAATTGCAATATTACATATAATTAAAATGTTTTATTTTATTTCCTTAGATAATATTTTAACAAATGTTATCAAGGTGCGTATAAACTTACTCAAATATTTAGTAAAATAGGAAAAAGGAATGTAAGAAGAATTAGCGGACAGTGGGATTGAAATCATTTAAAAATTAATCAAGGTGCGTATAAACTTACTCAAATATTTTGTGATATAAAAAAAAAAGGGTGATTTAGCCTCTAAGTCCTACTTTTGTGAATTATTTAGAGTAAAGTCCCAATACAAATATTTCATTGTAACAAGTCCTAAACTAAGTTCTTATTCCCAAAGTACCTTTCTGTCACTTTTGAATCTCATCTGACGTGAATCAAAATAATGCGTAACGACACATAAAATTGTGGCTCTAGATTTCACGATACCTATTTTCTCATTAATAAGTGAATCTCTCATTTTTAACTTTGAAGAAAAAATTGTTGTTTCACGCCCCAAACCATATTTTCCCCTTTTATCACCCTTTTATTGTCTTTTTCAGTATTTCCAATTCATTATCAGTATCTAAGATCTGTAAATTCTTTTCTAGTATTTTTATATTCATTTTCATTAATTGTTTAAGATTTGTTGGATAATGTGTAATGTTCTCAAATGTTAAAAGTTCACGTTCTAAATAAAACTCATAGCAAGTACGTGTTATGGATTGGTTGATATCTTATTATTTTTGAGAGTTTATCATTGAAGTCTGTATATATAATCAAAATATGTTTCGTAAGGTTTAAGTTATGAAATTCTAGAAAAAGGTGTCCAATTGACTAATTTTGTTGTGAATTTTGGTTAAGTAGAACTTTGAGAAGTTCTCATTTCACAAACTAATTTGAATGTGTACGTTCTCTCTCATATGTTAATGTTCTTATTTTGGTAATGAGAAGAATGACCATTAAAATGTTAATTTGTGAAATTAGAATATGTAATGTGATTCAATTTAAATTATGCCTAATGTGGTTGACTGTTAATTTTGATTCAATTTAAACTTGTTGTTTAACGCCCCAAACCACATTTCCTCTATTGTCACCCTTTTATTGTCTTTTTCATATTTTTCAATTTAAATTTTGAGATGTTCTCATTTCACAAACTAATTTGAATATGTAAATGTTCTCAAATGTGAATTTTTCAATTTTATAACCATTAAAAATGTTAATTTATGAAATTGAAATATATATAATGTGATTCAATTTAAATGATGTCTAATGTGATTCAATGTTAAAGGATGTCCAAATTTAATGAAAATTCAAATTCAAAATGCAAACCATTCCAAAACCAAAATCCCTATAGATCAGCTTCTTTCTTGCAATGATACTCTTCAATTGAAAAAGTGGAATCCGGATGTGAGGTGGGAAAGAAAACCATTCCAAACCGAAAATCTCAATAAATCCCCAAATTATAGTCTTTTTATTCACCAACTGAAACTAGCAAATGAAGTGGGTTGGTTTTTAAAGGAAAAGGAACTTGATTTATGGAAAATATGCATATAGGCAAAATAGTCCCAAACTTTTAAACTTCTAAAAAATGGAACTTATAGGAATATTTAACTTGTCATAGGATTTCATTCTAATCAAATTTCAAAAGTAGAACCCAAGATCAATTAACTCAAAAAAAAAAGTATAAATTATATATAAGTCCCATTTTGAAATGTTATTTTTAGATAAGTCATGTTCAAAAGTTTCATGTTCCATTATGTCATATTTTAATTTTTTTTTTAAAATTTAAGACATATATACCCCTGGTTGTTAGTTACTGCAGCGTGATATATATAGAATGATTGTACTCATATCTTTATATTTAAAAATTTATATTTCCTCACTTTTAGATATTGGATACGATTTGACCAGATTTTTAAATATCACACAAACTAATCTGTATCAATTCGGATTCTCAAAATATTTACTAAATATACATACAATCGTATTAATAAGAGCCATATGGAGAAGAAGACTGTTTCAAACAAAATTTTGACTTTTTTTTGCACGGTAAAGAAGACTTTGTTGCATTTTTCATGTGGGAAGCTGGTGATTTCTAGTACGCAAACGGTTTCTAACTATTTTTGCACGTTAAACATTGATTCTTTCATTTTTTGTGAGGTGTGCTGTTGATATTTGGTATACAACTTTGGCTCTTCAGATTTCAGTAAGTAAACCCATGTGAATTTTTTGTTGCAAAAAATAATATATGACAAATGTCGTGTGTATCATTGTTGCAGAAAATGATACAATAAATATAATACGCACATCTGATGCAAAAAATAATACAAAGGTAATGATACATTATTCAAAACATTGAAGTTGTACTTGTTTGAAGAAATGATACACTATGTTCGAAAACCACTGAAAATCACTCATTTTTTGGTAAACACTATCTACTGCATTAAAAAATGGTTTAGCTTTAAAATAACACAGAATGATACACTACCAACATCAAAAAATAATACATGCCAAATAGAGTATCAGAAATGATACACTATTTGTTAAAATCACAAAAAATTATAACATATTAGATTGTGTTCAGTAAACAGCGTATTATTTTTAGTGTATCATTTTTTGCAACAATGATACACACGACATTTGTCATGTATCATTTTTTGCAACGAGAAATTCAAAGGGGTTTACTTACTGAAATCTGAAGATTTTGACCTATGAGATTTTCGGCTAGTGGGAAAATTTCTGTTCTTCGAGTCTACATTCTGAACTCAATCGGTAGCCACAGATTCATTTTCCTGAATATTACGCTGATTTTTCGCAGTCCGTGGATGGTCAAGATCTCCACGATCACATTTTCGTGCCATTCGAAGCATCAAAATTAGAGATGATCATGTTTGCTTCGATTTCTTGCTGATTTATCAGAGCCGTTGCACTTAAATGGAAATGAAACAGGCGCGAATAGAGGATTGAATAGAATAGTACAATTGAAAATTTAATTCAAAATAGGACTTGTAAAAAAGTTGAACTTATTTTAGGAATAAATAGTAAAATAAAATATAAAATGAGACTTTAGTAAAAATTATCCAAAAAAAAAAATATATAGTTACCCAACAAGAAAAGTAATATTTAGATAACACGTTCACGATTAAGGGTTGAATTCCGTGAGGATTTAGTAAAGCCCATGGGCACGTTACCCAATAGAGGCCCATTAATAACTATTTATTTGGGCCAACTATTCTATGAGTTACAGAACTAACTGTGAACTACGGTCCAGAAACGTGAATTTTCAAGATGGTTCAGAAACGATCCGGTTTAGTATCGTTTGGTTTTATGCTAAATCAAGAATTAAATTTTTTTTAGCGATTCCAAAAATTTAAAAGTTGAAATCGGATAGTGAATATCACATAACAAAATTGAACTAATAAAGAATGGTTCGATTCAAATTTAAAGCCGTAATTCTAAGACTACATAGGCAACTTGTTTAAAAAATAGTTTTTTTTTTTGCATTTTTCTGTTTTTAGTAAAAAAAAAATTAAATTGAGTTCAAAATAAGTTGTTTGGTAATTTCGTTTTTAAGCTAGATTTTTTGAAACTGATTATTTGGATAAAAAGCTAATTTTTTTGCCTTTTGGTCAAAGTCAACAATTTTATTATTCTATATATTTAATATTAACAATTATTTTAGTTGGTAGTGATAAAAAATAAGTTATGAATAAGAAATATTATTGTATTTTAAAAGTGTTGAAAGTTTAAATAAAATATTATTGAAATTTGTATTTTGATTTGACTTTTTAACTTATTTGAAACTTTAACTTTTTGGCATTTTTAATCAAAAAAACCAAAAAATCAAAGTTGCTAATCACGGCCTTATTGCCTATTTTATGTTTTAAAAAATTATATATTTATTTTGTTTAATCTTCTATTCATTTTTGTTTATTACTTACTTATATTATTTTACTTTATATTTTATTTAATCCCTTGTTTCATTAGATTACAAAAAGATATTATTGTATTAATAAAAGATGCATTATATTTCATCTCTTTAGATTTTATTATTTTTATCAATTACTAACAGAATATGAATTAAATAATATTATAATATTATGAAAAAGTTAAAAATAGCTTATAAAAAAGAAAAAATTAAAAAGAAAAGAAACAAGAAGAAATAATTAAGATAGATGAGCAGTTCGGTTTGATCTCATTCATTTTTTTAATGCTTAATTTGAAAACTTCTCTAAAAAAATGCTTAATTTGAAAACTAAACTATTATAAACTATCTTTAATAATTTAGAAGCAGAATGAAACCGGCAAAAAATAAAATTAAATTAAATTATACAATTTGAATCAATTTAGATAAATTTATCAATTCTTCTAATATTTTTTAACACTTCGTAAAAATAATAAAAAATTAGTCTTAAGTTCTTAAAATAGCGTCGATTCTATTTTTCATCGACCATAAATTTAGCGAATTATGCTTATTTTACGAAACAGATAAATCTATTTATCTAAAACTTATATTTGTTCGAAAGAATAGATAAATTCATCTGTCTAGCACTTGTGCTTATTTGACTTAACAGATAAATTTATTTGTCTAACATTTATCAATATTAAAAAGGAACGATAGATAAATTTATTCATATGCATTTTATATAAATTTATTTATTTATGTTAAATTTATCTACATTATAAATAATTATACTTTATGCATTAAAAATTTTATTAATATATCTTGCACGTTAAAACTTATTTGAAAAATCCTCAAAATAAACATTAGAGGCCCAATCAATAGGCACTAGTCAACTATCATAGGATCATTATTGGACCCATTCTTGGTGAAGTGCTTACAATCTGGCTGGCTTGTGCGCAAAGGAGTTCAAATTTGGGATTCGGATTTGGGCCCTAAGTGCTAGTTCTTAATAAAAGTGAACTTACAAAAAAAAAAACAAAAACAAACAAACAAACAATTAGAGAATTAGTCCTTACTATTTTTTTTTTTGGGGTAAATTACACTAACCTCCCTTCTGATTTCTGATAAAAATAAAAATATTTTTTGTAATTTTTAAAATGTCACTAACCTCCCATTAGGTTTAATTTTTGTGTTAAATTAGTTTAACCATTAAATTTCTGTTCAACTATGTCTTGTTTGGTGTATTTTTTGAATATATTTTTATGATCCAATCCGTTTATTACGTAGAACGTTTCGAGTTTGTTAAGAGTAAAAAAATTCAAATTCATTTGATATCTGTAACTAAGTGATTGAATAAAATTTCTTGATATTGTTTTAGAACTAAATAAATAAAAATTATAATTAAAAAAATATTGTTAAACAAATGTTACTCAATCACTTAGTTAAAAGTATCATATGAATATGAAATTTTAAAAGTTTAACAAACTCGACGAGTTTTACGTAATGAACGAATTTGATCATAAATATTTGTTCGAAAAATACGTTAAATAAGTCGTAGCAGAATAAAAATTTAACGATTAGATTAATTTGATGCAAAAATTAAACCTGAGTGGAGATTAGTAACATTTCAAAAACCACATAGAAAGTTTTTGTTTTTATAAAAAATCAAAGGAGAGATCAGTGTAATTTACCCTTTTCTTTTTAATATTTTAGAAAATCTTGTTTTTAAATTAGGTGTTATATATTTTAAAATTCAAAATTACGTTTCCTTTTTATTGATTTTTATCATGGATATAAAAATATTTTTCAATTACTTTTTTATATTTTAATTGTATAGAATCTAGAAATACATAGTCAAAAAAAATCTTTAACATAATAAAAAATAGGGTTAAAGACTTTGTAATTTTTTGAATGATATAAAATAAATACAAAATCTTGATTTATGTTTTATCATAATATTAATATATTTCAAATAATAAATTATAAATGGTGGTGGTATGATTTTTTAAATAATTAATTGCTAAATTATGTTTATGGACATCTACGGGGTGATCAAATTTGTAATTTTCGATTTTCATTCAGTATCTTATCAATATAGAATTAAGTAAAAAATATTAAAAACGTAAATAGAGCATTGCACTACATCATGATGGAGAGAATAAGTTATAATCGATGAATAGGTTATAACGAGAATAAAACAAAAAATATGTGATAGAAATTGCATATAAATTTTTTTAAATAAATTTTAAGTGGTATTAATTTAACAAAATAAAATTTATTATATAAGTTTATATTATTTTATATTATACATAGCTAACCGTAGATAGCACGAGTTTTTGCTAATTTATAATTATTTTAGACAAATATATCTTTATATTAATAAGTAATAGATAAGTATATATAAATATAGATTTATACAAGAAATATTCCCTTTCATTTCCTTCTTTGTTTTGACATTATTTTTTTGGTTTCTATTACCATCACTAAGGGCTCGCTTGGTTGTATTTTCTAAAATTATAATTTAAAAATTATTTTTACAAAATAAATTTAAAAATTATTTTTTAGTATTTTGAATAAAAAATTACATTTGGTGTACTACTTTTAAAAACTCAAATCCAAATCCAAATCCAAAACCAAATCCTAATCCTAACTCTAACCCTAACCCCAAACCAGTGTTCTGACGCCACAGGCGTCGCTGCTGACGACGACTGACAGGGATTGGGGGATGATGACGACGCTCGACGATCTGAGAGGATGAGCTCACGCCGACGACCGCCTGTGTGGAACAACGACGCTCGACGATCGCCTTTGTGGGATGACGACGCTTGACGATTTTCAACGATGAGCTCACGCTGACGACGACGCTTGACGACCGCCTGTGTAGAACGACGACGCTCGACGACCACCTAAGACGACGGTGACGACGACAACGACAACGACGTCGAGATCTGTTGAACGAATGAAAATTTTGAATCAAAAAAATTGAAAATAGCTTTTCGCTGTTTTCAAAATTTTCCAATTTTGTAATTCAGTTTTTTCTCTTGTTTTGAATTTTTTTTTCCAAAATTGTTACCAAACGAATTTTTCGGAATTTTGAACTAAAATTCTCCGAAAATTGAGTTCCGAAAACGAAACCAAACGGAACCTAAATTTTCGCAACTTTTTATTTGGATCATCCTCTTCCTCTGCTACCTCCAACATAACTTATAGAATCATCAATTGAATCAAAATAATGTAATCCATTGAGTAAATTTTGAAAACGAATCTATAAAAAATTATTAAAATAAAAATTTTAGTGGTTAAAGATATTAGCTCGCTATTATTCAATTTATGGTTGTCATTCATATCAAAGCCCCAATATTAAGATGTAGCTTTTTAAACCAAAAGTTAGTGAAAGTGAGACATTTTTAGTTTCACAAAGGAAATATCTTATTTTATTTGTAAAAATAAAACATTTAAGTTATACATAGCAAATGTCTTCTTCTTCTTTTTTTAACACAAACAATACATTAGTTGTTACACATGAAAATATATCATTTTTACAAAAATAAGATATTTTTAGTTACACATAAGAAATATATCATTTTTTGTACAAGTAAAATAGTTTCAGTTATACATAAAAAAATATTTTATTTTATTTGTGGAAATAAAATATTTTAGTTATACATATGAAATGTTTAATTTTTTGCATGAATGAAGCATTTTTAATTACACATCGAAAAAGTCTCATTTTGTACATAGAAATGAAATATTTGTAGTTACACGTAAAAAAATGTCTTTTTTATTTTTATACAAATGATAATTTTGTAATTATATATAGAAAAATATCTCATTTTGTAATTATATACAGAAAAATATCTCATTTTCTGAACAAAATGAGACATTTCATATTAAACACATAAGTCATTAAACTTTTAATCCATGCATTACAAATGAAATCTCATTTTTTAGACAAAAAAAAACTATAAAATGTCTCATTTAACTTTCATTCTAGGGTTTTAATAGAAAGTTTTAGGATTTTCTAATAACTTACATATGGTCTTCATAATATTGACAAAAAATGAGACTACAATATATCAAAATCAATTCATCAAATAGTAGTAGAGCATAATTTGATTTGCCCTAGATTTTGTACTACTAATTTAAATAGAGCAACTCTCAAAAATCTTTTAAAATAAAAAATGACAACGATTTCTTTTTTGAGTGATGTCAATATTGTAGGTTCGATGATGCATAAACAACAATGATTTCTGTTCAAACACGCATGAAATGCTATTAGATGGGGCATTTTTTTTATAATAATAAAGATTGAGACTTAGTAAAACATTAATTATAAGTTAGAGTCTATATCTAAACAACTATCCCAAATGAAACATGAGCCTAAAGCTCCTTAAAAAATAGTGCCCTAAAAAAAATAAAGAAAATGAAAAATAGAGAAATTTGAGAAACAACACCCAAGTACTTGATTGGGAAGATCTTAAAATGCCTTAGGTGAAGGATTAGAACTCTTCGTTTGTTTTGGAAATAAAGGGAGGGGTAAGATTAGGAGGCAAGGGTGGTCTTTCAAATAGATTTTTTTTAGTTTTATTAGTTTTACATTTGGAGTAAAGTTATGATGACTATATTTGATGACCATATTTAAATATTATGTGATGTAACATTTTATGTATGATATTTGTGTTATATTTATAACCCACTATTTATTTTTAACCATCATACATAAGATGCCACATTATGTGATACGTAAATATGGTCACTAAAATATGGTCATTATAACATTATTGTTACGTTTGCATTACATGATTCTGACTTGTAATTCGTTAAAATTCAAACTATTCCCAAGACAACTAATAAAACGCCACTTGTATTATTACGCTCTAAGTCTTTCGATATTATTAATATCGGACTCTGATTTTTTTTTTCTTATCCAACAATAAAAAATAATTTTATAATTTTTATTTCACATTTTATCCTACTTTCATTAAATATGAACTAAATTTTTTTATTATATACATAATCATATCCATATAATCTTCTAGTTTGGGAGCCCTGCAATTATTAATTCAGCTTATCCTATCTAAATTCATTCGGAATAACTAACAAAAGGGACCTAACGGCATATCAAAGGAAATGACAAAATGGTCCCTTGTTTGAGATTCTTTGGCGGAACATACAATGGTGTTATGTTAAGCTCATACAGAAAGTCTGGCCAGGCAATAGTAACACATTATTTTTTGTTGCAGTTTTTATTTTTATTCTTTAATTTTTTTTCTAAAAATAAATAGAACACATTTATTAGTAATTCTAAAAAATTTAGTTGAAAAAGGATTTAAATTTTTTAAAAATGATTTTAAAGTGTTTTGTTTTTTTCTTTTTCGCAAAACTTGGTGAACTGAGAAATAACTTACAGTTTTGACAACTAAATGTATTTTCTCTTTCAAAATATTATAAAAATATGTTTCAATTTTTTTCAAAAATTATTTTTAAATATAATTTTTGTTAAAATATAATTTTTGAAAAACACAACCAAATGAGCAAATGTTCTTGGCTAAAGATAATGTACAAGTTGGTTGGAACAACCATTTTCCTAAGCTTTTTGGCATCTTTAAAAAATTATTCTTTTTTTGTAAAAAAAAAATACATTTTGGACTCTAGTATTTAGCATTTCAAAAGTATTTACTAACTTTTTTCATTTCTAATTTTAGAAAAAAATTACAGGTTTTAAACACTATATTTTTTTTCCAAGTGACCGTATAATACGCTCAATTTAAACAGTTAATTATATCCCCCGAAATAAATTTAAAAAGTCATAGAAATATTCCAAACATTATACCTTAAAAGTAAAAACAAGAATATTTTAAGATTTTCAATAAAAAGCAAAAGAAATACCTTAAACAATTTATCCAAAATAACTTAAACTTTTTTTTCCTAAAAAATATGAAGTTATTAAAAATTAAACTTCTTAGATATCCAAAAAGGGACTAAATGCCGTTTCGTTTGGCAAATGGCTTAAAATTCAGTTATTTATCTTTTGGTTTAAAGCTAAAAAATCCAAAATTCGAAGGCTTTTAGCATTTTTTTTTACATAAAATAATTTTATATATATTTTAAAAATATCATAACTTTTATTATACACATTTATTTTTTTATAAAAAATATATATTTAAAATTTACTCATCAAAATTTATAAAATAAGATCTATATTGAATATAAAATTATATAAAAATATGTTTTAAAAATTAAAATAATTTTTTTATAATTTAAATTTTTTTATAGTTAAAGTCACTTGAAGCCAGATTTTTTGACTTACTGTCTTTTGATTTAAAAAGCCATTCCTATTATTTACAAAACAAACCTTTTACTTATTTAACTTAAAATAATTTTAATTAAAAAACTTAATTTAAAGCAAAATTGTCAAAGGAGGCTTATACTTCAAATTGGAGTACAAGGTTTTGTTTCTCTCCTTTTCCGCTTTAACACGCGTCTTTTAGCGTAAATTATACGTAATCTTGTTCAATTCAACGTTTCACAAGTTTGCTCCAATGGCGTGGAGTCCAACCTTGAAATTCTTAGGACTTGTTTGGTGGAATGTTTCTTTATTCCTCTCCAAATGATCCTTTCTTTTTCACTCCTTAGGGGTGTTGAAAAAACCCAGTGAAAGGGTAAATCGGTTTAAACCAATTCAAATTGTCTTATGAATTGATTTGATTATCTTGTTAATAATGATTAAGATTGACTCGAATTTAATTCTGGTAAATTAAATTTGTAAGTATCAAATTTAAAAATTTTTAGTCAATCAATGGTATTAAAAGATAAGAAAACTAAATGATATTGAGTTTACTAAATTATATGTGGGAATAATGAGAATCACATTGGTAATCTTTTATGCAGCCAGTTTATTGAATTGAATTTTAATTGGGATTCCTTTAAAATTTATTTAGAAGGATTTAAGCACCAAAAACTCTAAAACACATGAGCGATGTGAGATATCTCAAATATATCAAAGAGGCTCAGATTGAGATCAGAAATAGTATAGAGAGAGAGAAAGAGAATGATTGTAATCTTTATTTGGTGAATAGTGAATTCTTTTTCTCGTCTTGTGAAGGTAGACAGTTAGCCGAATCGCGTATATTCTTATTTTATCTTTTATTTATTTTATGTAGATTATAGTCTACGTGTGTTTTTTCGCTGCCCAACAAGATCATATTTTAAGAATTTGTGCTTAAAAATTTCAACAATAATTTGATTTCGGTCTAAATTTTCAGAAATTTGATTATTTTTATCTCTTTCGATTTTTTTTAATTTTTTGTTAGAGTTTTTTATTTTCTCAAATTATTTCAATGGAAGGAACTGAAAAAGTAAAAATATTTAATCAGAAAATAAAATAACTTCACAAAAGACAAAAAATAAGTAACATATAATTTAACTTATAAATTTATTTTAGTGTATTTTTGTTTTATAAACTTATTTTTGATTATAGTTCTTTTCCTTTTTTTACTCATCTCGATGAGAATAATTTTAAAAATATAATATTTTAGTTAAAAGATAAAAAATTACAAAAGACCAAAAAAACAAAATAAAATAAATAAATAATTAATTATTCCAAGCATAACTATATATTATGTGATATTATTTACGTAGTGTTCTCATTTAATGATATAACAAAAAAATACTCTAGGTAAGGTAATGTTAATCACATTTAATTTGTTGATCAGTAAGTAACAGACAGAAAATGTCCAACTTAATATAAATTAAATATTTTTATTTATTAAAAATATTATGTAAATAATGATACTATAAAAGTACATAATAATTTTTTTACACACGATGAAACATGAGATTTGCATGTTATTGCTTTGGATAACCTAAGGAGGACAAATTAGTGAACTATAATATACTTGTCAAAAGTTATATAGACAATGATATGTGATATTTTTAATAAATAATCTATCAAATTTTAGTAGATCCCTCTTTGTCTCCCATCACCCAATAAATATGATCATTGTCTCCCATCACCCAATAAATATGATCAGTTATTATATTTTTGATATAAAATTTATCACTCTATTTTTAGATAAATATGTCGCATAAAATTGTCACATAGTATTTTAAAAACACCAAATAAAATAACATAAGCTTTTATGACTCGAAAGTTTGAATATATATCCTTTTATGAATTATGAGTTTTGCTAAACGCATAAAATCAAGCACACATATCTTTTTATACGGAGTGAGTTTTGTATATTTGTAGAATTTTTCATCACGTGGCACTTTTTTTATACGAGAGAAAAGTGTCTGAATATATGACAAGCATCTGAATAGCTAATATTTTTTATAAATTATAATGAAACAATTTTTACACTCCAATTTTTCTCCAATTTTAGGACTCGAATGTTTGTTTGAGGGATATAGCATGAGGGATTAGAGATAAAATCTCATAAGTTTTCAAATTCAATGTTTAGTGGCTCCAAATGAGGTTGATATACAATTCAAAGTAATCTCTTATTTATTGATTAAATATACCATGAGAAGAAGGTATAATATATCCGTCCCATTGCAAAAGATAATTTTAGCCCTCAAATTTAAGTAAAATTATATTTTTAAATTTGTGTTAAGGACAAATAGGTAAAAACATATTTGGTTTTTATTTTACAATCAATATCTACTCATATCCAAAACAAAAACAAGCATGTTATACATTTATATCTAAGTATAACAAATTTGATATTATATTCAACCATTTTCTATGTACTTATATATATGAAAGTATTCTATATTTGTTAATTTATCTCTGACTAATCAAACGGACCTAAAAATTGTTGTGGTCCATTCAAAATAATATATATATGGTCAAAAAAAAGTTATTACTTTTGTTTAAAGATAAAAATTTATCCCAAATGAGTCTTAACCCCCAACCCACGTTTCCATTGGTATAATTTATTAGCCATTGAAAACCTAGGCAAATTATTAAGCACTTTTAGAATATTATGTAGAAGATATTATGTAATATTTTTAGCAAATAAATAATTATAAGTTACAATCTACACAATATAGATCACTCTTCATCTCTTAATTATTTAATAAAAATAAATTATTATAATTTTATTATAAAATCTATCACTATTATATTCTATGAGAATATTACATAAATTTATGACATGTTACTCCGAAAGCACAAAATAATTACTTAAAAACCTAAGGCCCAAATAGTAATAAATAAAATCACGGGAGCAATGGGTAAAATAAAGTTGGACCCTACCAAATTTGAACATAGCATGTGATGCCAATAAAGTTGGTCACGTCTTTCTAGAGTAATTATTTGGTACTCTCCAAACAATACGTAAAACTGTTTATACAGTATTTTATATAATATATAATGAAAAAATATTACGCATAGAATAATGTTGTCTTATTAAGTTTGTATTTAGTCTAACCTTTTTTATACAATTTTTAGTATTTATTTATATTAATCTAAATAAGTATATTTTTTAGATTTTTTTTGTTATTAAAAAATAGAAAAATAAATTTTTTTACAGAACTTCAGAAAAGTTCGTATCACATGAAAAAAGTCAAGTTAACAAGCTTTTTGATTTTTTTTCTAATTTTTTTATTTTTAGTGAATTTTCTTTTAAATTTGACCTAAAGGGCAAAGGGGAATATTTTTTAGATTTTTTTCATTATAAGAAATTAAAAAGTAAAAAACTTAAACTAAAAATACAAAAAAAATTCAAAAAATACAAAAAAAATCATTAGACTTTTTGGTTCAAATATAAGCCAAGTAAGTAAAAAATAAAAATAATCACTTAAAATATATTATATATTTTTATTTATCAAAAATATAATATAATTGATACCACATAATACTATAGAGTACATAATAACTTTTTAGGATAAATTATACTTAGACTCTTTATATTTTTTTGATATATCACTATTTACTCTCTTATTCTTGAAA
The DNA here is from genome assembly GCA_034768845.1 of Heliamphora exappendiculata. Classification (NCBI taxonomy): domain Eukaryota; kingdom Viridiplantae; phylum Streptophyta; class Magnoliopsida; order Ericales; family Sarraceniaceae; genus Heliamphora; species Heliamphora exappendiculata. The sequence goes on along the minus strand of JAOTRH010000018.1, from coordinate 19,804,040 downwards.
ATGATATTGTACTCTTTTACTTTTGACATTGTTAACGATGATATCAAATTACCGAAATACCCTTAAGCTTTTTCCTCCCCTGTACAACATTTGCATTGTACTTTTTTTTAACCCAGTGGAGTTTCATATTGGTGATTTCTCTCTCAGCGATTCCTTGTATGCTTCGATTCCCTCTCTCATCACAACATTTATATTTTATTTTCAGAGCTACAGTCTGTCATCCTTGTATGCTTTGGGTCCTCTCTCTCTCTCTCTCTCTCTCTCCGAAATTGGGATTTTCTATTATTTGACAGTTAGGATTTTCTCCAAAATTGAAATTTTCTAATATTTGACATTTAGGGTTTATTCCAAAGTTTGAGTTTTCGATTATTTAACATTTAAGGTTTAATCTCTGAAATTGGGATTTTCTATTCTTTACAATTAGGGTTTTCTCCAAAATTGGATTTTTTTAATCTTTGACATTTAGGCTTTATTTCGAAGTTGGAATTTTTTATTATTTAAAATTTAGGGTTTAATTCGAAATTTGGGTTTTCGATTATGTGACATTTAGGCTTTCTTTGTTTTGCAGCTTTTTATGACAACGTACGAGTTACTGATTCACTATAAAAACAAGGTTCACATAATATGCAATGTTGATCCTGACTACTACAACTATATTGACTTATTAGGTGATATTTCTGAAGTTATATTGGGTAATTTATCTTCATCACTTTTGATTGCTACAAAAGTATTTCACCTTCCTCATGGGTCACATTCTGGGGTATAAATTTGTATTGATTGAGATGTATTGCATATGTTTAAGTCTTACTCTATAAGCAAATTTCAAGTACCATTATACGTATAAGTTGAATAATGCATTGTTGTACAAAGCCAGTATTGTGGGTCAAGTGTTAGAGTAGGAATTCTCAAAGTACCAGCCAGGGATAAAAAAGGTACTGAAAATGAGGGAGATACTGAGCATGAGGGAGATGTTGGGCATGAAGGAGTCAATGGAAAATGTATTAGTGAATGAGAAAAGGGAGGTTTGAACAAATGTCTTTTGTAAGTGATGATGAGATGTTATTGTATAATGGTAGTGATGATGAATAGTGGAGATGCAACAGTGATATCGAAGATAGTTTCGAGGAGGAGAGCACCAATGAAGATAGTTTAATTTCTGGTGCTTCAAACTCTAAGCATGATGACACTCTCTCAAATTTTTAATTCGATGACAGTTGTGGATCATACGTTGATGGAAAAGAAGATAAACATTTAAAAATAATTAATAGACTTATGAAAGATAAGCTATTTGAAAGAAAGGGTAAGATGATTGAGTTAGAGGTGGATATGTTATTTCTTGATATTAAGACATTTAGAAATGTGTTGAAGGACTATGTTATCCAAAAAAGTTTTGAGATTGTAAAAGTGAATACTGAAAGGGTGACAGCACATTGTGGTGGAGAATGGTATAAGTGGCGAATTCATGATTCTCCTGTTCCAGATGGGATTACATACAAAATCAAAACATATCAAGGTGAGCACACTTATAGCAGTACTGAAAAGAATTCAGAGGCAAATTCTACGTGGATTGCCAAAAAACTAGAGAAGTGGTTGAAAAAAAATCCTGAGATGAGTCTAAGTGGGATGAGAACACTATTGAAGGAAAAATATGGGATCGAGGCAGGTAGGATGCAGTTATACAGGGTAAGGAATAAAGCAGTAGACTCATTTCAAGGTAATCAAGCAAGTTCTTATTTGAAACTTCCAAGATATGCTGTAGAATTGAGAATGAGTAATCTAGGCACATTGATAAAAATTCAGTTGGATAGGGAGGCACCTCAAATGAACCCTTGTTCTAAAAGGTTGTTTGTTTGCCATGGAGTTGTGAAGATTGGGTTCAGTAAGAGGTGCAAACCATTTATTGGACTAGATAGTTGTCAACTGAAAGGGCCATTCGTTGGAGTTTTGCTATATGCTATTGGTTTGGATGGAAATGATGGCATATTTTCTCTTACATATAGCATTGTAAAAGGTGAGACAAAAGACAGTTGGTCATTCTTTCTTAGCTACTTGCGTGATTACATTGGAAGTACTGAAACGGTAACAAAAATTGGACACGCACACAACACAAACACAAACACACGGACAAAACATGACGCATTTCAAATTTCTAAAACACAAACACATGCACACAACACAAACACAAAACACGAGGCATTTTAAATGCCTGAAACACAAACACGCACACAACACAAACACAAACACGCACACAACACAAACATAAGCACATAATAGGAACTCATCAATCTCTTACTTGACTAACTGGACATAACGAAGGGCGAAGGAGAGTTCAAACACACAACTCAAAGAATACAGTGGACATACCGAAGGGAGAAGGAAAAGTGCAGAATGAGTTTAACTTTAATGGTGTAATCCTTCCTTCAATAGCCAAAAAATCAAAATCGAAGAGCGAAGATGTTTGGGAGCTGAGAATTGGTGTTATAGAGCTGCAAACCCACTTACAATGGATAATCTTGGCGTTTTTCATTCTTAGCATTGGTGGTGTCATTTATTTTCGTTAACTATAAAGCAGGGCTAACGGATGTACTCAGGTGTTACCAATTTTACTAAAATAAGGGGGTGAAATATAATTTTCAAAAATAAATGATAAACAATGATACATCAAAGGAATGTAGGGAGTCTAAATATAATTTACCCTTTTAATGTCTAGTGAGTGAGTTATTAATAACCACAAAAGGCCAGTGCCACTGCCGTGAATAACGTGACAAAAATATTTTAAAAATTAAAAATTTTCTCTTTAGTCTTTATTTAGACAGTCATGCAAGAGACAACACCTAACATCTTTTTGGTCAAATATTTCCTACCACTTGTCATGGTTACCTGATATATATATATATATCGAATTAAAAAGAAAGAGCACCTATTTGGTGTTTTCTATTTTGAAGTCATATGAATATTTTATAATTCTTAAATATTTTATAATTCTTAAATTACCGTCATCCACCTTACTCCTTTTTTTTTCTCAAAACTCACATGCAATTGCCTAATCTCTCTCCCTCTCTCTATAAAATATCTATCAAACTCTCTTTTAATTTTTTAATTTTAAAATTATAACTACTTTATATTTGCACACGCATTCGTATACCAACCGCTAGTATATATAAAAAAAGAGCACCTATTTTGTGTCATGAAGCTATGCGGATATTTTAGATATCAAAAATGCCCTTAGCTAATTTGTAATACCAAAACAATTTTATTTGATTTTAGTCATTATACTTTTCTTCTATTACCTAATTTAAAAATTACAAATGGTCACAATTTTAAAATTAAATTATTTTATTATTTATTATTTTAATTATTTTAAATTTAAAATACACACTTGCACACTAATATTTGTGTCCACCACTAGTTGTTATAATTGCCCATCCAATAATTATAAAGGCAATAAAGTTATAAACAAATTCCAAGTAACTCCATCAATATTTTTTCGAACTCTTGTTCTCTTTCAAATCTTATTTTAAAATATTACATTTAATTTAATTTTTTTAATTTAACATTTTTTATAATAAATTAAATAGTATACACGCATGAACGCTAATTTATATATATATATAAAGCCCGAGGTGTTTTTCATTAACTAAAGGTAAAAATGACATTTGTCTTAATTAATAAAAGATGAACGTATAACTTAATAAATAATTAGTTAAGATTTTTCACTTCAACTTTTCATTTTATAATTAAAGAATTTGACTGATGGGCTTACAAGGATCCCATGTGAGAGGAAGAGAGAGAGAGAGAGAGAGAGACAGGGTCACAAGCAATTGGATGAGGTGATAAAATTTTTATTTTTTATTTTTGAATCATTTTGTTGAAAAAATAAAAATATTTAATGATAAAATAAAAAAATTTACTAAAAATATATATATATGAAATTTAATTTATTAACTTATTTTAATTTATTTTTATATTTTTTAAATTTTTTTTTGTATATTTTAATTAAAAAAATTTTAATTTTTCAACTCATCAAGAGTTACAAAATATAATAATTAATCATATAATAGTTTAATTAAATAATAATAATTTTAAATAAAAATAAAAATAAACTAAACAAAATAAATAAATAAACAATTATTCCAAACCGAACCAATAAATTTCATTAATTCAGGAAGCAAGTAAAGGAGCTATTCTCATTTAATAATGAATTTCATCATTTAAATTAATTACAGAAACTAAATAGCAAGGCTGAACTGAAAGCCTGAACTAGTTAGATTCAAACATGGGTTCAATTTGGAAATCCAGTATAGCTATATATATATATATATATATATGTCTAACTAAAATCGCACAATTCAGAGCGTGTTCAATCAAGTTAACATTCATTGCTGATAGCTTAACGATAAATGCCAAAGAAACTAAAATTTATCATTAGTGGGCCTCAAACTGAACCGGAGATTTGAGCTGCCAACCCGAGCCAAGACTTGTTTTCGGCCGGCTTGGGGGGTAACGCCGTTGAATTGCTTGTAGGATATGGTGCTCGTGCTGTGATCCTGTAAGAATTACATAAATAATTAAAAATATCAAACACCCTTTCCTTCATAAATATATAATTAATTTATAAGACCTTTTCAATGTAGTTTATGTGGTGTTTGAAGTTACTAATAGAATATAATTTGTCACAGAAATTGTGAATGTTTAATAAAAATTATAATTTATAATTTATAATTAAAATAAAAATAATAATTATAACTTGTAATAAAAATTATAAATATTTTAAAAAAAATTATAACTTATAATTAAAATAAATAACAAAAAATTAAAAATTACTATAAATAACTTGCCAAATAACTCATTAGCTTGGCCAAATTATTATTAGGATGCAATTGTTTTTTTTTTCAAAATAGCAAACTTTTACCGATAAAAGCTACTTATATCCAATATCCGGTCCACGGTGGTTACCATTTTCCATTTAAATTTAACCTCAAATGGCTAGACGCATCTGCAGCTAAATTTACAAAACCAACAACCAAAACATCTCACTAATTAATATTCCTTTTGCCTCAATTTGCTTTCTTAGAACGCTTACCTATCCTTTCTCTTCTCCAAAAAACGGGTGAGCGAGGCTTTCCTTGCAATTTTTGGTAAATCTGCAATCAAAACAAAAAGAAAGAACACCCATTGTGAGATCTCTCAAAACTCAAGTCAAAGAGAGAGAGAGAGCTCTTTAAATGCCAAATATTTTTAAATTCTTAGGAAAGAAATCTAGCAAGGCCAAAATAGATTAATACATACCGCTGCCAATGGGTTGAGGCGGCCGTTGGGGGAGCTCCTGGATCATGTTGTTGTGATTGCCTGGATTGGAAACGACGGTGCTTGAACCGGTGGTGGGAATCAAATTGGTTAAATGGACCTGCGGCCAGGGAAGCGTGCCCGGATTCGGGCAGCTTCCCTTGCTAGCCAAGAGCATGACTTCCTTCGCCTTATCAGCCGGGAAATCGTTGAACACGATCACTTTCCCCGCGTAAAATATGGTCATTTGTGCCGTTCCTGGCTCTGAATTGTTTCCACTGCACATGAATCACAGCTTACTATCAGTTAAATGGACAGAGCACCAACTTAAAAAGCCCTATTGTTATTATTGTTATTAATTTTTTTTTTTTTTTTTTGCGTATTTGGACTAATTTGCATACCCTTTGATTAATTTCTAGACTTAAAATTGGACGGCTGAGTAAGCCTCCGGTATCCTTAACGACTTGAACCGATGACCAGTTTCCCTAAGAAGACTCAAGTTAGTAATTACTGGAAAGCAAACCCAAGACTTAATAGGCCAACAACCGGTAACCAATGTCCCATAGAAGAATTCCAAGGGATAATCATTAAAGAGCAAATTCAAGATTTAACTAGCAGATCTAAGTCTCGTATTGGCATTATTTGGGCTAAATGCAAAATTTTTGCTTATTTTTATAATTTTTTAGATCTTTTTTCTTTTTTGACTAAGATTTTTAACTTTACCAAATCTTTCAATGAGATAAATCAAAACATAAATTAAAAACCATCGTTAAAAGATAAAAATATTTATTAAAGATAAATAAATAACATAAAATTTGATAGTTTATTTTGATTTTTTTTATAGCTTTTTTTTATATTTTAATAAAAGAAATTATTCTTCCAACTTGTTGATAAAAATTAAAAATATAATGATTTATCTAAAACATGCAGGTCTAATGGGAGTGTAACCCACCTGGAATCAAATTTCTTGGGCTTGGGGACCTCTTCCTTGGTAGCAAAACCAGAGTGCTGTGAAAATAAATCCAAAGACGACGACGACTTGCGGGTCATCAGAGCCGGGTTTCGGATCGAAGCACCCGAAACTACCCCCATTTGCTTATCCACTGGGAACAAATTCATAGTGGTGGCGGTCGCCGTTTGAGGGAAGGTTTGCGGCATGCCTGAAACATTTTTCAAGCAACAAATGATACATCATCAGATTTGTTTTTCCGATTGCAAACACAAAGAAGCAAGCGTAGATCTAAGATCTAAACCGGAAGGAGAGAAACATAGAGCGTCGAGAGAGCAACAATAACTAAAGAATTTTTTTGTATCCGTGGAAGAATTGAACACCGATTTTAGAAGAATCTGTCAAAATCACTCGAATTTTGTATCGGAGATTTGACCTAGGCAAAATCAAACGTGTGTTATGATCCAGAAAACCAATTGAACGCCAATTTCGGGAGAATCTGTCAAAATAACTCGAATTTTGTATCATCAAACATGTGTTATGAACCAGAAAACTAAATGAACATCAGTTTCGGAAGAATCTGTCGAGATAACTCGAGTTTCGTATCATCATAGTTTCTAACTAGGCAAACTCAAGCATGTGTTGTGCTCCAGAAAACCAAATGAACATCAATTTCGGAAGAGTTCGTCAAAATAACTCAAAATCTGAATCACCGTATTCGTATATTTTAATTAGGCAAAAAATCAGTGATCCAGACAACCAAAAAACAATCACAAATACAAAAGCGAATCGCCAGTACGCAAAAGAAAGAATGCTAACAAAAAGTAGAGAGAGCGTACGACCGTACCGTCGTCGTCGAAACCGCAACTCATCCCGAGGCTGAGACCTCCGAACGCTCCCTTCTGCTCCTTCAAGTACTGACTCAGAAGACTACACGTCTGCGAGAAGTTCGACAACTTCTCCGGCGCCCTCGCCGCCCTCCCCGAATCCAAAAACTCCGGCGAACTCTTCATCTTCCCCGGCGAAACAAATTCAAGAAGATCGATCCTCTCGTACACAAAAAACAAGAACAAATACTCAAAACCAGAATTTCAGTCGTCGATGGTTGAGAGAATTGTCGGAATGAAACACTCGGCGTTCGAGCTTGCTTTTATCTCTCTCGTGATAAAGCACGAGGAATATACGGGCGTTTTGGCAAGTGGTTGGTTATTTCTTTTATTTTGTATTTTATTTTATTTGTTGTTTGGTCTTGTTGTCGGCTTGAATTTTTTTACCTCCTTAACAATTTCAAACACGTGTTGTTTGCTTTGGAAATTTTATCATCATTTCGTGTTGCCGTAGCGTCTGCAACGCTGCCCTTGTCTTTCTATGCATTTACGGCTTTGGTCCCAGTTTCCTGCCGTCACTAGTCAACCTCCTAATTCCGCACGTGTCAAAATACTTCCCCTTTGCCCTAATCTATATCTATACTTAAAAATAGTTAATCTATATCTATACTTAGAGTTAATCAAACGTGTGGCCCTGTTTTGGCAAACGTTGATAGTTGATTATTGATTTATTTGTTTATTTTAGTTTATTTTAATTTAAATATTATAAAATTTAATTAATTTATTTATTTTTATTTATTTTTATTTTTAAAATTTTTTAAAATTTTAATTAAATTTTTTTATTTTTTTAACTCATCTTAATAAAAAAATTCTAAAAAATATAATAATTTAATTAAATAATTAAAAAAATTTACAAAAAACAAAAAATTTATAAAATCAAATAAATTAATAAGCAGACCATATTTTGTTTTTTAAATACGTCCTATATAATTTGAATTTAAATTTTACTTCTAGTTTTATAGTTAATTTTTCCCTCTTTTTTCTCTTTCTAATAAAAATTAAAAACTATAGTGCACCCTCTTTTTTACGCAGTTATAGATAAAAAAAAATAGTATTTAGCAAAGTGATTATTAGTAATTTATAGATTGTAACTTATAACAGAAATTGTAAGTATTTGGTACAATTTGTAATTTACAGATAAAATAGAAAAAAAATTAATTAAAAATTATAACAGTAATTATGAATGTTTTGAATAAATTATAACTTATAACTAAAAATAGTAATAGAAAACTAAAAATATTTCCAAACACAATATAGTAGCGATACAATATAGTACTCCTACCCAATATAGTAGCGATACAAATTTTACGGTAGAGACATAATAACTTATTTTTGTTAGGTGATTAGAAAAAAAATAACAGTGTAAGTTGCAACGTTTTTTTATTGAGAGCACCACGTGGTATCGCCTACATGTTATTTTGGGATTACTTAATAATTTTTTATATTTTTGTTAAATAATTATTCAGTGCTATCAGAATATTATGTGGCAAGTACACATGGTGCTATCACCTAATATGATAATGATAAATTTTACAATAAGAGTATCATGACTCACTTTTATTAGATGGTTAGAATACAAATGATGATTCACATTGTATACATTACGATCATTTATTTATCAAAAGTACCACGCGGCATTGCCTATATGGTATTTCGAGAGTACTTAATAATTTGCCATTTTTATTAAGTAGGTAAAAATAAGTGCAACTCATTTAATATATATTGAATATTTTTATTTATCGAGAACACCACGTTTTTTCTCCTACATAGTACTCCATAAACATTTAATAATTTCCCGTTTAGCTCTCCTTAATTTCAAGGCCGACTCCAAATTTTTTTAATAATAAAGTCATTTGTTTATGTAACGACTTAAGTGGACTACTGACCCAATAACTTGAATAAAAAGCCTAACAGCAAGGCTTAAAATGCTTAAACTCAAGTTATTAGTAGTAGTTCACAAGTTTTTTTATATACCAAAATAACTTTCTATGTTCCACCAATGCGGGATAGAGTATCACAATATTCCCTACTCTAAGACGCGACGTCTTTGTTGCGTGGTTCAAATTCTTCCCTTAGTTAGAAGGTGGATAGCAGTCAATTAGCGAATACAAAGGCGGAGCCTCTACCACTCTTCGGGGCCTCTACTCATTTATCCACACCACAGTGGAATCCTACATGGGAATTAGAGTTGACTCTGATATAATTTTTAACGACTCAAGTGGACCACAAACCCAATAACTTAAATAAATAGTCTAACAATATTGCTCAAAATACTTAAACACAAGTTATTAGTTATAACTTACAAGTTTTTTAATATACCAAATTAATATTTTATCTCCCACCAATATAAGATGAAGTATCACAGTTTAAGCAAGGGATTTAAAGTGAGTAATGATTTTGCTATTTGTTGTTTTATTGTTTTTAAGTGGATGTTTTATGTAAAAGTATAGGAGCAATTTTTTTTTGTCAATAATTAATTATCTATTATTAGCATAACATAAATTAAGTTAAATTTCTTAATTAATAAATAGAATATTTTTTAATATATTAATACTATTATTTTGCAAAAAATATATAAATAAATAAATTCTTGCAATTGTATTTTAAAATAACCTAATTGTCAATAATATCAAAAATAACATTATCAAAACATGTGACCAATAATCGTTAAAACAAACTACGTACACAAAAAAAAAAAAAAAAAAACAACTTGATAACTTGATTGATATCTACATTCACGGAGCAGTTATTAAACGTTGCATATATTAAAAGACTTTTTGGAAAAAAATTTAGGACCGAATTTTTTATTCCAGTTTAGGAACAAATTTTGCCAAAGAAATTTTTTAAAAATAGAATTTAAGAGTATTTTTAAAAATTAAAATTAAAATAGAAATAATTCTAATAAAAAAATTAAATAGAACTAAAACTGACTTTATTACCCAAAAAAAAAAAAAAAAAAAAAGACCAACCCTAAATTTTGCTAAAATTATTACATAGCCATAACAAATCCCACCGTACCAAAAATAATTCAGTTAGGGTGGGAATTCCAATTTGAATGCGTGAAGTGTGACCGCTGAATATACTGTAGCTTAGTGATTATTTTGTTCCCATTTTTGTCAAATAATGGTGACGTGTACTTTTATTTAAATAGAAGACACTATATAATGTTCACGTAATACTATTTTAGAGACATATTTGTTATTGAATTATTACTCAAATTAATGAGTTTGCTTTGTATTTTGATTAATGAGAAGTTGATGATTTCTCAATTTTAATGAACGATTTTATTTCAGTGATTCGAATCGTTTAACTTGTAGAATAAGTTAAGAAAATTATTTATATAAAAAATTATATTGATTGATTATCGTATACTTTTTTATTTGAATGACGAGTGTTATTTTTATAATAAGTCGTTTATTTTATTTAAGGTAAATGTGTTACGGCTATCGATATTTTGGAGGTATTTGACAAAATTTTTTACTACTATTTTTAGTCTCGTGCTACTAATTTTAATTATAAGTTACAATATATTTTAAATACCTATAATTTATGCTACATACTATAACTACTTTTTTTCGATTTCAATTGCAAGCTATATTTTTTTACCAAATATTAATGTTCCGTACGTAAAAGTGCTGATCTTATTCTGTAAAATACACTATGTTAAGTCTCGAAAATATGTTTGATAAATTATTTTTTAGGTTTTTTATCAACAGTATCATCGAAAGTGACTTAGAGGAGAAAATTGTATAAAACGGGATAAAACGGAGAAGAGGGACAGAAAGGAAATTTTTACAAAAGTTGCGTCCGGACGGATGAATCCAGCAACCGAACGAAATTGGTTCCGTAAGAATCATATCCCGATGGCATTCGGACGAAAAAATTTCTGTGATGATTACATCTTGACGAACGTCCAAACAAAATATTGACAATAAGAATTGCATTAGGACGGAAGAGTCCTGCGTCCAGACGGAACATAAAAGCGTTAGGACGAAATATCTAGCGTTCGTACAGCGCACGCAGATTGAATTTTACCTGGAGACTGAAATTGTAGCGAAAAGCTCACCTATAAATAGGTGGCTTCGGATAATTAATAGAGGATCGAAGATTTTCAGAAGACAACAAATTGAGATAAGCTAGAAGGATAATCTGGAATATTTGGGACGTGTCAAGAAGTCAAAGACGAAGATTTGAGGCTTTATTCTTCTTCGGCTTTTCATACTTTGTAGTCGCAACATGAGCGGCTAAGCTTTTTTTGTTATCCTTGGTCGATTATTCTTAGGAGTAGTTTAAACTCGTCTGTTTATTTTTCAATTTGGATTCAATTCGTTGTATGATTTGAGACGTTAATATTTTGATCAACGAGCTTTTCATTTGATCATCTAATTTCGTTTTTATTTTCTATGATTGTGAAAACGAGATTATACAACTGTTATGTGTGTGCTTCGATATTCAAACGTGAGATACTCTATACTTTGTTAGGACAGATCGTACTCCGAATGATCCGTGCTAAAAGCTTAGATAGAGTATATTAGATTTGGATTCAAGTTTATCCTCTTGGTAATTTTTATCGGTCTTATAGTTGCAGTAGAATTGAATTGAATTGAATCGAATAAAGATAAATTAGAGTTTAAATAAAACTAAGAGTTGATGGTAAAAGAGGATTCTAACCCTTAGAAACCTCTTTCTTATTTGATTTTTAAATCTTTGACTTTCTTAATTTTGAGTTTAATTAGAATTATAATCAAAATCAAATTCATTTTTCTTAAAAAAATAATTAATTAAATATTTATAAATAAATCATAATTGCATTCAAATTTCTTTGGACGATATCCGAACGTTAACCACTATCTTACGAGTTAGTAATTAAAATAAGATTTTAAATAATTATTTTTAGTACGGTAGAATACAAAAAGAAAATGGCAAACGCATTAATTATATTTACGACCCGAAAAGGAAACAACAAACGCATTAAACGACACTAGTTTCAGCAATACTAAATATCACATTTATTTAAGATATCTTTTTGGCATTAACATAATTAATTTTATACCTTAATTAAAGTGAATTTTTTCTTGTCATAAAAATGATAATAATTTTTTAATTATACTAAACAAATAAAAATTTTAAAAGCCGTGCCGTCCTGAAGAAAAGCAAACGGCAAATGCACGTTCCTGCACCCAATCCAAACATTTCCGCGTGAGAATTTTGACAACGCGGAGAGGATAACAATATGCTGTGCCCCTCAACATTTGAGTCATCTCGCGTACATTTTTTGTTAATTGATTTGATGTCGTCTAAATGTTTGGACTCTTATAGCAAAATAATGACCGCATTGTTAAATAATATATTTAACCATTTCATTCTTATTACAAAGGTGTCAAATTAGAATTTAAAACAAAACTCCAACCGTCCATCTTTAAATAAGAAAAATTCCCAAAGTAATCTTAGCTTTGTACTAATAATATTAAGAAAAATATGGTATTATTAATATCACAAATGAGATATTACAAATTATTCATTAATTTAAACAGACATTTTGTTTGAATTTCACCACAATACAAATATAAGACTCACAATACAAAAAGAACAAAAAAAAAAATTAACGAGTCACTCTTGTTTCTTAGTTTAATATTTTTTTTTAATCTCTCAACAGAAACATAACCTTAGAGTTTTATCACAAGGAGAGAGATGCATTATCATCATCATCATCATCATCCTCTCTCTTCTAATCTCTTTTTCTTTGTTAGTCGTTAACATTAAAATTAAAATTTTTGTGAGATATGATGAAAATTATAACACTATTTCAATTGATTTGGAGAGAAAGGTGGGAATTGTGTTGACTATAGTAATTATTATTATTATTATTATTTTTAGTGTGTTTTAGTAGATATTTGTGATCCTCCATGCCTAGAAGTGTGGTTTTTTTTTTAAAAAGTTAATTAATATTCGATGTAACATTTTATTTGACTTTATATCAAATTTACAACACATTTAGATCTTTTAACTTTTCTTGATAAAAAGATTTAAAATTAAAATAATAATCAATAATTAAAATTGAAATAACTTTGAATTAAAATTAAAATTAAAGTCTAAACTTATTATAACCAAAATCAAAGAAAAATAAATAAAGAATGAACACCATCCAATTTCACCGCGTACGCGGAAGTTGGTGGTGCACATACCGCGTCTATCAACGTGGCACAATCTTAGCGGTTGGTGTCCGACAACAGTTTTCTCGTGACAATAAAGTGATCACGTGGGTGTTTGGCAAAGTTTGATATAGTAATTTTTAATTATGAATTATGAGAATTCAAAAATAATTAAATTTTAAAATAAGATAAAATAATAATAAAAAGAAAAATGTATTGTTAGTAATATAACTACTCCTATAAATTTTGAAGTTTTAAAAATAAGATCTCAACTATTATAATGGTAATTTTGGAACAAAAAAATACGTTTGGCTTTCAGAGGCCAAAATTGAGTGTTTTTTTAATAATATATACAAACTATATAATATATATAATAATATATATATAGTATAATAATATTTGAATATCACTAAATATAATATTATATATATAGTGCTTAAGATAAATTACAAGTCTATAAAATAATTATGAAGGAATAGCATCCCATATTCTCCTATAAGAGATTCTTAACCTACTAAGAAACTTTTTTCAAAAAAAAAAAACAAAATCACGTGTGTGTGTTTTCGTGACAACGATTGGACAATATTTTAGTGCAAGCTCGAGCATGAAACTAGTTTCATAATTTGATATTGTTTCGCCACGTGAACCCACACTGTGAGGTAATGAAAGAAATAGAATCTCACATTTCTTAGCTAAAAACTCTCTAACTCATATTATAAGATATGTTATGCTCTTAACCTACTAAAAAAAAATTTTCAAATAAAAAGAATAAAATTATTTATGCTTCCGTGAAAAAAAAATTAATAATATTTTAATACGAACTTCGAGGATGAACTGTTCCTTTTACTAACATGAGCATTATAAATGAAATTTCACTTCATAGGTTACCTAAATATAATCAACTATTGTAGCATTTCTTTACATATTGCTTGCTTGCTGGTTTGTTTATTTTTCCACCCACATTTGCACAGTTTTTTTTTTCCCACAAACTATATAATAAAATGAGAGAGTAAAAAATGACAGATGTTGTAGCATTATTGTTCTACTATTATTGAGGAAAAAGTAATGTTTAAGCCATACTCAAAAAACAAAAATTAGAAATGACGTTGTTATAATTTTATAGTATAATTTATTTTTATAATTCTATTGATAATTTTTTGGCATTTATTTTTTATAATTCATTTCTTTTATCACATAATATAATTTGTACTCATAAAAATAATTCCGCAATGAAACATGCCCATAAGAATTAATATATACTCTGGTGGTGTTTGTCGATGTTAAAATTAATTTCTAATAGATTATAGTTGAAAAAAAAAATTTATAATTCATAACAGAAGCTGTGACTATTTAGAAATAATGATAGCTTATTATTTAATTTAATTCTTTATAAAAAAAATAATTATAATTTATAGAATAAATTATAAGTATTTAAAAAATAATTATTTATTACCAAAACTAATAACAACAAAATAGAAGGTATTATCCAAAGTAACGCAAAACACAACCTATTATGCTCGTGATAATTACTAATTTATTTATTTTATTTTATTATTTTTATTTTGAGTGAAATTATTTTTGATCAAATTGTTTTAATTTTTTGGTTCATCTCACTCGTCAAGATGACTTAAATAAGAAAAAAAATCTTAATCAAAAAATTAAAAAAATAAAAATAAGCAAACTTCTCAAAATTTGATCCAAACGAGGCCACTTTTCTGGTCCATCACACGATTACCATCGTGTCTTCACGGGTAAGTATTGACAAATTCTCTCTACACCTACAAAAGAATTTCTTTTCCAAAATACTTTTTTCTTCCACAACTTTATAATTTTACCAGTAAGGCCCTGTTTGGGTTATCCAAAAATAGTGAGGGCTCCAAAACAATTTATTGCTAGGGTTATTCAAAAATTTAAATTCTACATATTTTATAAGATAACAAATTTTATTCTAAATAATAATTAATCATCTATTATCATCGTACTATAAATTAATAAAATTGTATATATCAATTAATAAGTAGAATATACTTTTAGTATGATCATACTATTATTTTGACAAAAAATATAAATACATAAATTTTTACAACATAATAGTTTAATTGTCAATAATATAAAAAATTATTTTCAATATATACGATCAAGTAGTAATTGATTCAAACCGCACAAAAACTAATTACTTGGGCCATATTTGGTAATATTTATGTTTTTGGTTTTTGTTTTTAAATTTTTGTAAACTGTAAATAAAAATATATTTAGAATTTTATTTTGTTTTCAAAAAACTATAACCAATTTTCAAAATTTATAAAATTCTTATAAACAGAAAAATGTGTATGTTTTTACTTGTTTTGTAAACAATTTTGAATATATCTTTTTTTTTCATTACCTGTGACTAGTACATCTGGCTACCAACTCCGACCACCACATTCGGTCATCCCTTTTGGCCACCACCTACGACCATCGCCTCTTGCCATTATTTTCGACCACCAATTTTGACCACCATCGCTACTTCTTACTATCATTCTAGACTAACACACCTCCAATTACTATCTCTGAGTATCACTTCCGATCACTATCGCTACATTTTACTAACATCTCTATCTAAAACTTTGAGTGACAATATCCGACTATCACCTCCAACCACCACTATTCGACCACTACTTTCGGCCACACCCACTGACCATCACATACGGCCACCACTTTCGGCCACCATCGCTACCTTTTGTTATTATCATCGAATAACACATTCGACCACTACTTTCGATCAATATCTCCAACCACTATATACATCCGCAACCTCCAGCAACCACTTTCAAAGCATTCATGTGTTAAATATGTTTTTATTTTTTTATATAAAATAGATAAATATATATTTTTTGTTTATTGTAAACAAAAAATAAAAAATTATAAATGTTACCAAACGATGCCTTAATATTCAACTTTATAAAATGGTCATTAAACTCTCGAAAATGCATATCTATGATTGTGAAGAGTAGTTCAATATGAAAATAATATGATTAAATTTGTAATTTGTGAAATTTTGTGTTATGATTTTTCAGAAATTACGAATCTATAGTTCATGTTCAAAATAATAAAAAAACTACAAAAAATAATCTTGTACGACGTGTTAAAGATAATTGTTCTTTATTTTATATTATCATATGGTCAATTATAACTTTTTATGGGGTTAATTATACACTTAGCAAAAAATTACTATAATAATAATAAAAAAATTGATGGGTTAATTGACCTCACCAAGCAGATCTATGTAGCCTCTGTATAAAAATTTGACAATTTTAAAAAAAAAATAGTTTTTAAGTTATATTATTTGGTTTTTTTAAATAATCAACTAATTTTTTTAAAAAAGTTACTTTTTTTTCTAAGAAAAGAATTTATACAAATTCCAAACACACTAACTTTTTTTTAATAAAATAACTATAATTTTCTTAATTAAAAAGTCATCTTGACTCTCAACAATAAGAAAACTTGCTAATATTTCAAATATTATAACCTAAAAATAAAAAATAAAAGCATAAAACAAAAAATTACCCTAAAAAAATTATCCCACACATTGGATATGTTTTCTTTCGTATCAGCCTCTTATCTATATTTGATCCGAATTTTATTTGATATATTTAAAAAGTTTAGTTTTTAAAAGTTATAGCTATTTTAGAAAAATGATGAAGAAAAAAAAAAAGTTAGATTGTTTAGGATAATTCTTTATAATAATTTTTTTACTTTTTTACTTTCTATTAAAATATTTAAAATACATTTGCTTTTTGCTTTTAAGTTATAATGTTTAAAAAAGATATTATCACAATTTTTTTTGTATTTATAAGAAGAAGGGACTTTTTTAATTAAATATATTATAGTTATTTGATTCTAAAAAAATATATACTACTGTGTTTGGGATGTATGTAAGGTTTTTCTTCCCTAAATAAAAGTTAGTGATTTTTTTTAAAAAAAATCAAACAATATAGTTTAAAAGCTTAATTTTTTTATTAAAAAAAAAAAAACAAACTTTTTAAAAATCCCAAAGAGGCCTATATGTGTTAAAACTCCACGGCTATGAAAAAGAAGGATCCTTTTCCCGTTTGGATTATCAAGTTTTCAACCTGTTTGTCTTGCTCTTCAACCAGCAACAGTAAGTTACTGTGAAAATAGATATAATGAGATTTTTGTAGAATTAAAATTTATTTAAATTGGATTTTAAATGAGTTTAATACAATTTTTAAAATTCAAGTGTCTGCGCAAATTTAATTTTCTTTTTTATACAATTTTTTAAATTTTTAGCAAACATTTCTTAACATTAAATTAAATAAATTTACTTTCTAGATTAAAAATCAGAAACCTAAAAAATTCTAAGTGAGAAATAAATTTAAAAAATCAGCTAAGACTAATTAAGCTTGTGTTTGGTCTAACTTTTTTTAGTGGCTTTTTGATTTTTTGATTTTTTGGCTTTTTGGTTTCAAATCATGGTTTTTTTTGTGAGAAAAGAAGTGAATAAAACTTGACTTTTTTGTGAGAATTCAAACGAAATAACTTTTTTTTAATAGAAAAAACCAAGAAACCTGGCTTAAAAGCAAGGCCAAACATAGGCTAGCTTGTTTTTTGTCTAGCTTTTTTTTGTTGGGTTTTCATAAAAGAGTAAATGTAAAAAATGTGAAAAAAAATCAATTAATTACAATAGAAAACTAAATAAGTAAGTTTTTTAAGAGGCTTTTACGCAAAAAAATTTGTAAAAAAATTAGGCCAAACATAAACTAGCTTTATAGATTTTTGTGACTTTTTTTCCATTTTTAGTATATAAAAAATCCACTTTAGCCCTAACAAGCATACATTTTAAATTTCTGAATTCAAAAAATAAAAAACTTAAACCAATTTTTTTTTAAAAAAATCCAAAAATAGGCTTTCTTATTCCAAACATAGACTTAATTTTTACTTGTTTCTAGCCGCGGTTCTTCTTGGCAATATCTGTTTTTGCCGGCATTTGGTTCAGTTTATTTGGACGTAAAATATATTTTGATTAAATATTTTATTTATTTTATTATTATTTGATTTAATAAAAATAATATAAAATAATTTAATTTCATAAGGCCAAAATTAATTTAGAACACAGGAACAAAAGTTAATAGCTGGATTTGTTTGAATAAAATTGGTGTTAATAATTAAGGTGGGAATGGCCATTTTGAGAGCTAAGATTAACCCTTTTATATTTTACATTGTTCAGATTAACTTATAAGCATTTAATTAATTTTTAAAAAATTATTTTTACCATTTATTAAAGGAGGATTTAACTAAAATCAGAGGAAAAATCTAACTAATGCTAAAGAGTTGAAAACACAACCTGACACTTTCTAAAAGTAATAAATTCCTTAATTTCAGATCTTGACTACCAAACTAATTCTTTCAGATTATCTACCCATAGGTTGGGCGCAACATGTTCAACTGTAATAATTATCAAGAACCCCTTTAGTAACATTAATTTATTGTTTTTTGTTTATAATAAATAAAAATATATTTGGTGCATAAATATTTAAAGAGTGATAGTTGAAAATTATGGAAGAATGTATAGTGGTCGAAAGGTGGGCGCCAGATGTGATGGTTAAAAGTAATAGCGAAAGCAGTAGTCGTATGTGATGGTCGAAAGAATTAATCGAATGCAATGATCGAAAGAGGTGGTCAGAGGTGATAGTCAAAGGTAGAAATTAAAAATATTAGCCGGTGATAATAGTAAGAGATAACGATGATGATCAAAAATAGTGATCAGAAGTAACGTTCGTATGTGATAGTAAGAGAAAGTGCGCAGGATGTGGTTGGTCAGAGGCGGTGGTAAGTGATGGTCGTGGATGATAATAAGAGATAGTGGAAGAAAAGAAAAATAAAAATTTGTTTAGAAATTAAATAAAATTATTTTTTTTTTCTTATAGAAATTTAATAAATGTTGAAAATTGTTTATACGCCTTTGAAAGTAAAAATAATTATTAAATATATTTATTGTTTTAATTTATAAAAAATTTAAAAACAATAACAAAAAATTAACAAATATAAACATTAACAAACGAGAATTTTAAATTTCGTACTTCTAAATCGTTACAGTCACATATTCATGTAAGTTCATGCACTTGGTAGTAGCTTAGATTTTCTCATTAACATATATAAACTGTGATGGTCGGAACATGTGATCCCAAACTACTTACAGCAATTATTAACGCAAACTTTTTCAGTAAATAAAAAATTAAGAATGGTAATTTTGCTTGCTCCATTCCCGTCTCACTGTCTCTGTCTCCATTCCCCTTCCCCTTCTATATTTTATAAGATTTTTTTCATTTCTAATAATAAATTGGATAAAGATGATATTTGCACTTCTCATTTTATTTTTTTTATTTCGTCTCTAATTATGTAAAATAAATATTTTTTAAATATTAATATATGTATAGAATATATTTTATAAATATAATAAGACTAAAATATTAAAATATTATATTTATCTCTATTTTTTTATTTTTTTATTTTGTATATTTAGTTATATTAATTAATTAATTAATTATTATTTATTTATTATATTATTTATAACTTTTACTAATATTATTCTTTTAAATTTTAAAATTATATTCAAAATATTCTCATACCCGTTCTATTTTTTGCTATTTTTCTAAAAAAAATTTTTATTTCCATCTCAATCAAATAAAAAATAAAAATAAAAAAATTAATTCCAACCCCATCCTACTTTATTATCAT